>QVAJ01000131.1:1319498-1363552 GCA_003546035.1 Mixornis gularis
TCCTTTCCTTTCCTTTCCTTTCCTTTCCTTTCCTTTCCTTTCCTTTCCTTTCCTTTCCTTTCCTTTTTCCCTGGCGTGCTCCCAGCATCTCTGGAGCAGAAGTTTTCCCCGTGGAGGAGCAGTGGGATGTGACAGCAGCTCCTGCAGGTTTTCCCAGCACTTTTGGGATTCCTGGTGCCAGGCCATGTGTTGGGATAATGAGTGAAGGGACATCTTGAGCACCTATTGCTGTTCCCTGACAAAACTGGCCTTCAAACTGCAACGTTCAAAATACCAATACTTTGAACCAAAAAATACAGGAGGAATTCAATGTTGTTCCCTTTAGAAAAGACAAGGAAGGACGGGGAGGATAAAGAAAGGAAGGAGAAGACAGCAATGTCCCCAGTGCCATCCAGGGTGTCCTGGGAGGGAGGGGAAAAGCAGGAGGGGAAATGGGGCTGAGTGGGGAAGTCCTGACAGGGGTGGGGTCAATCCCCTAGTAGGGAAATTCCTCAATTAGTGGGGGCTAATGAGGGAGAGGATAAATGAGAGAGGAGCAGGAAGGGGAGGGGAGAGTGGTCTGGGGAAGAGCAGYCATGGGGAAGGAACCTTGGTGCAGGTAGGAATGATTCCAACTGGTCTGGGGGGGGTTTTACTGGTGCAAGATGGGTTTCCAGCTGTTGTAATGGCTGTGCTTTCAGAGTGTGTTCTTTGGAGTGAATCTCAGCACATTATCTCAAGAAAAAAACCCTTCAGCTTTCCTCTCCAGGGGTATTTCAGTGCTTTTACATGGTTCAGAGTTCCCAAGGAATGTTTCTCTCCTGCTGTGAAGTGTCTGAGGTCTGACTTTGTCCCCAGTAATTCCCATCTTCACGCTGTGGCTCCTCAGACCCCACAAATCTGTTAAACAGCCCCTTGGATTGGCAGATGGAATTTTCAGTCATCTCCTGCTCCCTGATGAGAGGCTTTGCCAGGACCTTGCTCTGGGTTTCGGGAGCTGAATGGAACCTTTGCCATTTATGAATTTAAATTTGTAGGAGCAGCAGAAATTCAGGTGCCGCTTCTTTTATTAGTGGAGTATGACGTGTATYGCACACACATTGGAAAAGGTTTTCACTTCAGAGGAGGGAAAGGAGCACTTTGGAGTTCATGCTGTGAATTTTCTACAGAGAATGACTCTAAATGCGCGTTTTGTAATGCATGACTTTATTTATTTTAAAAAAAGGGCTGCATTATTAAATTTGGTTTTGTCTGTGCAAACAAATGTGAGTTATTTTGCTAGCTCAAGTGTTTTCTCAGTCACCCATAAATACAAAAGTGACTTGAAAGTACARTTGATCAGCAATGATGCATTGAGTGTTTCCCTACAAGGAGGGCATTGAGTTGGGAGTGCTGTCATGTCCTGGATTCCTCCCTCATCACAGGACGCCTTTCTCCTTCCAATCTGCATTTCATGACAGTATCTTTGTTTTCCGTGAATGATGTGATAATCAGATAAATCTCTGCTGGTCGAGCAAAAATAGAACAGAATTGTTGTGACCCAGAGTGAGTGTTTGTTCTGGTGTGCTGGGCAGGTCACAAAGCTTTCCAGGTGGGTTAAAAATGAGCTGGGGTGAGGAGAGGAACAGCTGGAATGCTCTGGTGGCATGTCTGAGATGCTCTTGTCCTTTTTTCCCTCTTAGCCCTCCTGAGGGTTTGGACTGGGGCTGAGCTGCCCCCACCTCTCCAAGGGAAGGTGCTGGGCTGGATCCTCAGCTCAGCTGCTGTTTGTCCAGGCTGAGAAATGGGATGGATGGATGGATGGATGGATGGATGGATGGATGGATGGATGGATGGATGGATGGATGGATGGACGGATGTGTTCATGCTCAAGGACAGCCTAGCAGGGAAAGGCAGGGCTGGACCTCCTTTGTGCCTTTCTGTCCTCAGAGTGAATTGGATGCAGATTTTGTTGGGATGGGTAGATGGATGCATGGATGGATGTGTTCGTGCCCAAGGACAGCCCAGCAGGGGAAGACAGGCTTGGGCCTCCTTTGTGCCTTTCTGTCCTCAGAGTGAATTGGATGCAGATTTTGTTGAAAAGCTCTTGTGTTTAAGCAGTGGTGGTGGGCTGCTGCTGCCCAGAACAGAAAGTATTTCCTTTCAAAGCAGGGTGTGCAGGGCCTGGTGCCCCTGTTCCAGTCGCTGTGCAGGGCCTGGGCCGTGCCAGGCCGGTGTGGCTGGGCCTGCAGGGTGCCCTGTGCCCAGCCCTGTGCCCAGCCCTGTGCCAGCCAGGATTTTGGCTGGGCTGCCCTAAGGAACACTGCAGCTCCATTGCCCTCAGCAGTGAATTATGCCAATGTTGCTGCAGGTCTGTTCCACCCAGCCAGGGCAGCTTTCCAGGCAGAGCAGGTGCTGCCAGGGCCTGCTGCCACCTCCTGTGCCCCCGCTGCCATCGTCTGTCCCTGCCTTTGCCTGGGGGCTGGAGCTGGGACTGGATCCCAGGGAATTCTGCTGGGATCAGGTGTGCAGCTCCCAGGAGATGCTGGCAGTGAGACCCAAGTTTGAGAAACGTGTCCTGTGGGGAGAGCCCTGCCAGCTCCCCTGGGCTGGGCCAGGTGCCCCCAGAGGGACCAGAGGGCTCTGTGTGCCCCCATTGCACCCAGGGGCAAACAATGAGCAGTAAACAACCAGATCAGCCTCCTTTACAGCAAGTCCTCTTCCTGTCCTATTTTTCCCCTTGCCTGGAGAATATTAATGTACAAATCAAAGGAATATACTTAAAAGTGTTTTAAATAAGCAGCCTCGTTAGGGAAAGGGGAGGGAAGGGTTTGTCATTATGCAGTACAAAAGACTGAGGTGATGCTGACATAGGGAAGGGGGAAATAAGGAGGAAAATATTCCAGTGACCTCCCCTGGCCTGGAGGAAGGAGCAAACCCTTTGGATGGCCACTCCAGCCCCAGAGCACCTGCACAGCAGGAAAATGGGCCTCAGGCTGGCTTTGAGCTGGCACTGAAAGATATAGTTACCCATTCCAGCTAGGTTTCAAAATGGTGTGAAAGTGGAGTAATTATCAGCAGGGGATTGATAAGAAACCCAAGATAATGTGAAGTGAATCACTGTCCAGGGGTTGTTCTGCTGCGTGGGAAGGTCTCACAGGCTGGAAGGACCTGTAACATCTGATTTACTGATGTAACATCTGATTTACTGATTTGTCTTGCTCTGAGGGAGAAGAGAGTTAAAAATGCAGTTTCAGGGTTTGCAGATTGGTTTGTTTCTCAGGTTTCTGTGACTCTCATGGCAGATCCCATGCTGGGGTGTGATGAGCTCACTCCCTGCACCCCCTGGGTTCCCATTTCTGTGCTCAGAGGTTCTCCCTCCCTTTCCCATGTTTGTGCCACTTTCCCCCCACCCCATCTCCCCATCAGTCCAGTGCAAGGAGGAGGAATTCCCAAAGTGTTGCCTCTCAAGGATCTCTGTTCATCCACTTGGCAGAAGATCTGGCTGAATGTTTTCTAGAGACTTCAGCATTTCTGCCTTCACAATTTTCTCTGCGCACGAGAAGCTCCACTGTAAGATCTTTCTAATCTCTCAGGTTTCAAAGCTAATGGCACCAGGCTAAAATTACCCCATTAAATATCAATTAACATAAATCATCACAAGATGCTGCTCAGATTAAATATGCTCCTACTGGGTCTTTCTGTCTGGAAATATAACTGAGTGAAGAAATGTTAAAATGAACTGACTTGGATGCTCCAGGGGGGTTTTTTGGGTCTTGGCTGGGTTTGTGACTCCTTGCATTAAAATAAAATAACCCTCCACTGTTGCATGTTCTTGGGCATAGCTGTGGCCTGGTCCAGGGGACGGGCTTGGACTAAAACACAATTTAAAGGTAATAATTAATCCTGGGTGACATTATTAAGCTGCACTGGCTCTGTGTAGGAGAGCTGGCTGAGGTTTGGTTGAGTTTTGCTCACTCTGGAAGTGGATTAAGCCTGATCCAGCCTTATCCTGARTGAGTGCTTATATAAAAGGCTGAATTGAGGGAGTTTCATTTCTTAATTGACTGGATTAGGATTTGAGTTTTTGCTACATGGGCAAGTCCTGGATGGTTTTGGTGACTCCAGGACCACAATTGAAGAATTGCTGTTATGTGTGCATGTGTTTAATTTTGCAAAACARGTTCTACTATCTTAAATTGTGAAARAAACTCATGTTAGGAGGTGAAGGAGAGCAATGGAGGAAGAAATTAATCTATTTTTCCTTCTCTGGTGGCTGCTTCACCCATGTCTGGCAGCAGAAGCACTGATGAATACATGTCATGTATTCCAGCTAATTTCTGGGTCACTTCTCCCATGGCTGCTGGAAGTGACTAAGCAGTATTTAATCTGGTTTAACAGATATGCAAAGCAGGGATGCTGCTCTCCCTGGAGCAGGGCTGGGCACACATCCCAGCTTTTCTGGGCTGCTCCTTCTCCAGGTGTGTGAGCCACGGGAGCCACGGGGGCCCAGGGCAGCCGCTGGAGGCTTGGGAGGCTCGGGGGAAGCAGCTGTGCTGGAACCTCCAGGAATATCCTATAGGAGTTGTAGGACTGGGGGAGGTCTGGTTCGTAATCCTGTCCAAATTTATTGCCACAGTCGTGGAATCATGGAATGGGTTGGGTTGGGAGGGGACCTTAAAGTCCACCCATGTCACCCCTGCCATGGCAGGGACGTCTTCCACTGTGTCTTCCACTGTCCCAGGCTGCTCCAAGTGTCCAACCTGGCCTTGGGCACTGCCAGGGATCAGCCCCAGCTGCTCTGGGAATTCTATTCTGGGGCCTGCCCACCCTGCCAGGGAACAATTCCTGCCCAAAGTCCCAATTCCTGCTCAGGGAATGCAGAATGCCCTGCCTGTGCTCGGGCTCCTGGCACAGCCCTGGGCTGGCAGCCGAGGCCCTGCTCACGTACTCTGTGTCTTTTTGGGGTGCTTTGTGCTCGGATAACAATCACCACCTGCAGCTGCAGCGCCGGGAGAGCCTCAGGCACATGTGCCCCCTTGGCAGCTGCTCAGCCAGGCGTGCCCACGGCCTGTGCCCAGCCTGGGCTGCACAAAGGCTGACTGACCCCAGTGCCGCTGCTTTTGTGTCTGACTCATCTCTGAGTAATCCCTGCCAGGCCCAGGGGACACTGAGCCCCTCGCAGTCCCCGGGGACACTGCTGGGACAGGAGCATTAGCTGGGACAGGCCATTAGCAGGACGTGCTGCTGTTCACACCCTGCCAGGGGCTCTGCAGCTCCTGGGGCGCCTCAGCTAAAAGGCACCCCTGAGACAAATGGTACCGAGTGAGTACAAAACAACAGCAAATAGACAAATGAAGGGAAGGCACGTGTTGTTTTTATTGTCCATGCATTAATAATGCAGCAGCCTGCGCTTCTCAGAAGATGTGGCTGTGAGGTTCAGGTGGCTCCAGTGACAGCAGCACAGACTTGGCACCGAGCAGGATGCAGACTCAGACTTGAGATTGCAAGAAAGAGGGGACTGGACCTCTGTGGCTGGAATTTTCCTCTGCCTGACTGAGTATTATGGTCTTTATCTTTGCATTAGTAGCTTGCTGTGACTCTGCACCAAAGCTGCCTTGGGCAAATCTGTCTGGGAGTGAGTAAGAGGTCAGATGTTCCTCAGTTTGGATCTGTATCACTGCCTTGGATCTGAGCAATCCTGGAGCAGGTACCGAGGGGGAGATGTTTGTAGGGTTGGGTTTCTCCTTGCCTGGAGTCAGTGAGTTGATACCAGGCTGAAGGTTTGATGTAAACACAGGTGAAAACAGAAAATGTCAGAATCCACTGCTGGGCTTGGGCTCCTTCCCTGCCTGCTCCAGGAACAGAACAGGGACAGTGGGAGCTGATCTCTGGGAGCTGCAGAGTTGCACTTTTTGGGATAAACACCTGTTCTCAGCAGTTCTGAGGCACAGAAGGGTTTGGGTTGGAATTAAATCCCACCCAGTGCCACCATGGCAGGGACACCTCCCACTGTCCCAGGCTGCTCCACCCTGGCCTTGAGCACTGCCAGGGATCTGGGGCAGCCACAGCTGCTCTGGGCACCCTGTGCCAGGGCTGTGCCTTTATCAGACACTTCTAATAACTGCAGTTAGCTGGAAAAGCAAATACGGGGGGAAAAAAGACAAACCATGTGAATGAGGACACTTTGGAGCATGAGTCACTTCTCCAGGAGCTCCAGTCRGAGGCCAGGGCTGGTCCTGATTTGAGCAGGTTTGATGAGAGAGAGCTGCCTCCATCTCTATTAATCATGTGCTGATTGTTTAGGTCATGGATCAGTTGTTAGAGGATCTGTTATTTCTGGAGGTGATAATTCAGAAAAATGAACTGAACCTTGCCCCCCACTGGCCCCATGTCAGGCTCAGGTGGATCCAGGCTGGAGCTGGGAGCTTTGGGAGCAGTTTGCTGTGCAGCTTTAGTGATTTGGGCTGCGTTTGCACATTTTCTGCTTCGCACATTAGTTCAGATAACCTCAGTTCTCACTCGGGTGTTCTTGGGGTGGATGTTTTTGCCTGTCCTTGCTGTGGGAGGGGGGCAGTGCAGGTGTTGGCAGGTCCRGGCAGGCAGGAGGTTCCTGGTGTGATCACACCAGTGCTCCAAGGAGCTGCACCTGCCCACGAGGAGCACTGGGGATGGAGCATTCTTCCTGCTGCTGCCCTGGCAAACAATTTTGCTTTATTTTTCCAAGGCAGAACTCACCACTCAGCTCCTGTTCAGGTCGTTTCACACTCAAACTCCTTTTATTTCAGAGAAGCTGTAACTTTTATGAACTTCTGTGGGTGCTGTAGAATATTATCACAGCTCAGTTATTTTCTCTCCTCAGTTCCGTGGGAAACCAGAGTTCAGCTGGTTTGGTGATGCATCCCTGTTATTTGGTGGGTTGTTTTTTTCCCAAATCCCATGAGATTTGTGTTAAGAGACTTGTTTGGTGAAATCTGCTGCATCACAGCCTTGCTGCTGCCCAACAGGTCAGGCTGGCTAAGTGTGATATCTCCTGGAACTGGGTTCCTTTGCCCATTAATCCCTCCAGCTGTGTTTTCCATGCCCTGCCAGCTGTGTGGGGGTGAATCCATGGCTGGGAGTTGCTGCACTCGTGTTGTGTGTGGGGTGGATTTCGGGTGTCTGATGTGACATCACGGAGGCACAACTGGGGGCCTTTTGCATCCCAGCTTTCCATCACATCTGAGCGTTCCCTTTCACAGCCACGTCAGATCGAGGCTGTCTCAGTAATACCCTTTAATTCTGCCTCATGATCGAGCTCATGCTCTGCTGTGATACAGATGCTGACTAATTTGCAATATTGTCTGAAGGAAAGATGAGGCAGAACAGGATCTGCAGGCATTCAGGAGAGTGCACACGCTGATTTTATTTTGGTTCCCTCTTTCACAGCGGTGGAGATGACTTAAGAAAAAAAAAAATGAAGACATGTATTTTGCTTGCTGTAAATGTAAATATAAATCCTCATCAGCAACTGTGTAATCCGGCAATGATCTCTCTTAAATTGAAACAAATAATAAATTTTGTGAATAGAGCTGAGGATTGATGGTGTCATCCTTGCAGGCAGTTTAGATGTAAAGAGTTTTATATTGACTATGCAAATCAATGTTGAAATAACACCAGAAGGGAGCCAAAGATAAAAGAGCTGTTAAACCTTCCTGTGAATTCTTGCAAATCAGCTCCTGAGCCTGCAGCAGCTCCTCGTGCTCTCCACCTTGGAGGGCTGGTTCTGCACGGTGCCTTTCCCTCTGCCGGGGCGCYTGGAAAGGCTCTGGAGCAGCTCCACGAGGATGGAATATAGGTCAGTGTTGTCCCTAATGCCGTGCTTATTTATCCACAACGTCCTGAAGGGCCTCCCCAGCTCCCAGAACACACGCAGGGAGCTGTGTGTGCAGCTGAGCAGCCCTGGCCCTGCCCCAGCCCTGCCTGCAGAGGAGGATCCTCTCTTAGCAGCAGCACGAGCAGCCACCCCACGCTCCTGTGCCCAGGAAACACTCGTGGCTCCAGTTCAGCTCAGCTTTCCCTGCCACTGTGTCCCAGAGAACACCTGAGGCCAGGCTGGGCTGTGAGAAAAGGATTTCCTCATCCCCTGTTTGTGCAAGACAAGGACCAGAGGGTCCTGATGGTGCCAAGTGGGACAGGAGCCAGCAGTGCCCTGGCAGCCGAGGGGACATCCCTGTCCTGGGGGATTAACAACAGCATCCAGGGAGGGACTGTCCCATTCTCTGCACTGGGCTGGCCTCACCCCCGTCCTGGGGGCAGTTTTGTTTTAAAAAGGACATTTAAGCCATTGGAGAGTAGCAAAGGAAGCCACAGGGATGGGGAGGGGTCTGGGGGGAGGCGAGTAAGGGGTGGCTGAGGCTGGAGAGAGGAGACTGAGGGGAGATTCATCAGGGGCTGCAGCTTCCACCTCTGCTCTGGGACAGGAGCTAGAGAATGGCTGGAGCTGGGCCAGGGGAGTTTAGGTTGGAGATCAGGGAAAGGTTCTTCCCCCAGAGGTGCTGGGCACTGTCCAGGGGAATGGGCACAGCCCCGAGGCTGCCAGAGCTCCAGGAGCCTTTGGACAGCTCTGCCAGGGATGCCCAGGGTGAGATGTGGGGTGTCTGTGCAGGGCCAGGAGCTGGGCTGGATGATCCTGGTGGGTCCCTTCCCACTCAGGGTGTTCCATGGTTCCAAGGGTAATTGGGGCAGCCTTTGCCTTGCAGAGCCGTGCTTGACTTGGGATCCAGCCCTCGCCTCCTGCCTCTGTTAATGTGGCTCAGCATAAACACCCACTCAGTTTTGTTTAAAATCCTGCTTTTGGTTCAAAACCAAACGACACAGCATGAAATGCACATGTGGGTTGGTCCCCTGATGATCCTTCAAGTAAATTAATCTGAAAAATARGGAAAAAAAACTTGAAAAGACCCTTAAAACATCTACGTCCCTAAGCACATTATAATGAGCCTTTCTCAAGCACAAACAACAGAAACCCAACTCCACCCTCTGCTCTTTTGACAAGAAAAGCAACATCAAAGCAGAGGAGAAATTGTCCCCGTAATTACCGATGGCAGTGCCGCGGTGCRGGGGGAGCTGTGCTCCTGCAGGAGTTGGGATTTGGGAGCAGGAGCCCACCGAGGTTTGTGTGCCTGTGGTACCCCCTGGAGGGGCTGCTGTGTTCCCAAACTGGGGAGTCTGAGATGAGTTTGAGCAGGGAAGGCGTGGATTTGGAGCGTGGATTTGGAGCATGGATTTGTCCTTCCCTTCCTTGATGGGCCCGCTGTACCTGACCTGGAATTCCTGCCAGGAGCATCCTCCCCGGCTGAGCTGTTATTTTGGGCAGTGCTGGAAATGAAATCCAAGGGAATGCTGCAAACCTCAGCCCTCCCGAGTGTCAGAATCTGGGTTACTGCTCTCCCCAGCACTGGGCTGGGGGGTTTAATGGCCATGGACACTTTTTGACTGCTGTGCTGCATCAGGGGATGGGTTCTGGAGACTGGGGAGGACTCTGGGGCAGTGAGCAGCAGATCCCCAGGGCAGGGGTGGAKTCCCCATCCCTGGAGGGATTTCAAAGCCGCGGGGACATGGGACAGTGGTGGCCTGGACAGCTCTGGGGTGATAATTGTACTTGGTAATCTTGAAGGGCTKTTCCAACCTGAAAGATTCCATGACGCTGGAATAAAAGATGGTTTTGCCCCACCGGGAGGGTGTGGTGAGCTCAGTGCCAGGGGCACATCTGCCTCCTCCACAGCCCTGGCTCTCCTTGATAGGGAAGCAGGGAAGGGATTTTGCATCCCCTGTGCTGGAGCAGCCTCTGGGTTTGATGCCTGAGGTTGTTTCTGAAGAGCCACATTCTTGTGTAATTCCTGTGGAAGCACTCCTGGTGGGAAGGCAGAGCCCAAAYCCCCGGGCTGTGTGTGCCAGGCTGGCTTTGGGTGAAAAAAGTGCTGCTCAGGGGCACACGTGGTGGTGACAAACGCGGGTGACCTCCCCAGGTCTGGCTCTTCCACCCATCGTCCACTGGCGCAGAAGAAATCCCGGAGCAGTTGGCAGGATTATTTGTAGAGTTAGCTGCTGTTCGGAGTAAATAACTTCTGAAATCTGGCCTGATGTTATCAAAGAGGATATTTCCAAGTGGTATTTAYAGATTCCCGGTATTATCTGCACCCCGCTCGCACCGTGAGCCTCTGCCCCTGCGGGCAGGAAAAGTGCCGGGCAGRAAATTCCCAGGTAAATGAGGATGTGCTAATGGAAGTGTGGAGTTTCAATAGGCGGGTTTTGTGYGTTGGAAATGTGCGACTAATGCTGGGATTGAAGTGACCCCCAGGGGGAAAAAGCTGATTTTAATGGGACAGMAATTACACGGTGAAACCTTTTTCTCGCTGCATTTCTGCAGTGCCCAGCAGCAGGATTCCCCTCATTTCAGTGTTCGTGGCCCTGCCCTCCTCTTCCTCGTGCGGAGAGCTCTTAACTGAAGCACAAGTGCCAACACAGGGGTGGGTCACCGTCCCCAGAGTGAGTAAATCAGGKGTTAGATCTTTGTTTCTCTGATGTTTTCGCTAAAGAAGCCTAATTAATCAGCCCAGCAGAATGACGGAGAGGCAATTTCCCAGGCTAAATAACCGAATTTCTGTGGCACAGGCCTCCGGAGGAAAACACTGACAAACCCGGTGACTTTAAGTGAGACTGTCACGCCAAGCACGGTGATATTTTAGCCTCAGTCCCTCTCCTGCCTGCGGAATAGAGATGCTTGTGCATCCTCATCCATCAGCTGACAGCCTCCTGCTTACGGAAATGGTGATGATTTGACATCAGACCGCTTAAATTTCCTTAGTGGCTGGGCTGGAAGCCTCTCACATTTTTCACCACTCTCCCGCATCTTTCTTGCCTTTTTTTTTTTCTCCCTCGACAAGGCTGATACTGGATCTCACTGCAGTGATAAAAGTGCTCCAAGCTGGACATCCCATAAGGGAARGCTTGCACTGATGATTCCTAAATGGGGGGTGTGGGATGCAAGGAGAGAGGGGAGCTGCAAGGAGAAGTTCCTGTAATCACTGAGTAGCTCAGGTGGGAAGGTCTGCAGGTCTCTGTTCCACATTGCTCAGGGATTTATCCATTTCAGTCCCAAAACCTTCCAAAGATTAACTGGAGAAAAGTTTTTCCTTTAATGGCTCTATAGCTTTGCCCATGGGTTTAGAGGCATCCAGCGTTTCTGGGGCATGTCCTGGTCTGAAGCTGCTCCCTTTGGGACTGTGGGAGCTGAGGGAAGGGTTATTTTTAGACTGAGGTGGATTTTTGAATCAAACCTTTTGCATTAGGTGCTGGTCTCACTGTATGCCAGCACCCAGGGGACAGAAGGGGTGCAGGGCCACCTGACCACCCTGAGAGAGCTGGGAAAGGAAGGTTGGCAATTAAACACTTACTGGCAAAGGGCTGAGCTGGGGGGAAGGCTGGATGGCTGTGGGAAACATAAAAGTTAATGGAAAGTAATTTGGCAACTTCATCTGCAGGCTGGCAGGGGTCCAAGTGGATCATAATTGGATTTCAGCTGCTTTTGTGTACTCAGTCATTGAGATACCCTGCAGAAAGTCACCCCTGGCTCTCACCGGGGGAGCAGCTCGTGTGTGGGGCTGGGGGTTTGTGGGGCCGGCTCTTGGAGCAGTTAGCAGGGGAACAAATGAAGGTTGGATGGGATTGACGGTGGTGTGTGGGTATAAATCCTGCCCTGCAGGGATGTTTGGTTTCCTGTCGTGGCAGTTTGGGGCTGGGGCAGTTGGGGATGTGTCTCCTCCCCTGAGCTGTTCCCAGCACGGTTTGGCAGAGCCCTGTGCTGGCTCCAGGGGCACAGCTCCCTCTGAGTGCTGTCCCCTCGAAGAYAAAGACACAAGTCTGACCCAGCACTCACCATTTCTGCACAGAACACAAACTCCATCAAACTCCCAGCCATTCCCAGCCCTGGGAACACACTGAACTCTCTCACAGTGTAATTAAATTCTGGGAGTGCAATCGTTTTGCCCTTCCTTTGAGCTCCTATCAGCAGCCTTGCTCCAGAGCTCGGCACTGTGTCCCATGGCTCTGCCTCCGTGRTGCTGTTACATTTTCACCAGGGATGGAGATTGCCTGGGTCAGGATGGGCTGAGGATTGAACATCAGCAGTGCTGGGCACTGTGCTGTCCACCCCTTGTGTTGAGGTGCTTCTCTTGCCTGTTCAGAAACACCAGTGTGGGACACTGGCAGTGAAGGAAAATACTAATTTTAGATACAATTTTGTCTTTAAAAGTATTTCTCAAGCACTATTGTAATTAAGGCTCTTCCCAGGTAATTTCAAGAGGTTCTTTACCATGTGTGGGCAGTCTCTGTCTGGATTTATTTTCCTTATGTAATTGTTCATTCGAGTGAGTCCTGTGTACATGGAGCCTGAAGAATCCAGTTAAATGAATAAATGGATTGAGATCGCTGTTCAGCTCCTAACATAGGTTTTATGAGTCAGATTTAATTCAGATATTGGGAAGGAATTTCTGAGTGAGGATGGGGAGGGCCTGGCACAGGGTGCCCAGAGCAGCTGTGGCTGCCCCTGGCAGTGTCCAAGGCCAGGTTGGACATTGGGGCTTGGAGCAGCCTGGGACAGTTCCACCGACACATTTCACACATTGCTGGAGCCACCTAGCACAGAACTCCAGACAAATGGCTGAGAGAGGCTTTGGTGCTCCTAATTGTTTATTAGATGTTTTATGGAGTCCTCTGCCTGCCCAAACTAATGTCATTGGTAAGATAAGAAGGAAGGAAATATTAAGAAATAGGCTCTCCCCGCTCCTAATGCGCCTCTTCGTGCTTTATGTGCCTCTCTCTCACTCCTGATTTCCTTGGCATCAAATTGCCCTTCACCGTGCTGAGTGATGCTGGGCACTGAGGGAAATGTGGCTGTGGAGAGGGAAAATAAAGTGTCAGGAGTGAAATAGTGCCCTCATCCTAATGTATTATCTAATTAGTGGAACTGGCTGCAAACYTCCCTGTCTGGGCTGCACGGCTCTGCAATGAGCCTGCCCTCAGCTCTTCCCTCAGCTCTGGGTTATTTAATGTAACCCCACAGCTCTGRGGGGCTCAGGATGTGTTTGGGGTGTGCAGCACAGGCCTCCCCTCAGCTCTGAGTTATTTARTACAAACCCAGCAGCACTGGCAGGCCCCCTTGGGCTGTGGGGCTGAGCCCTGCCAGCTGTGCCACCTCACTGGAGACTGGAGAGGGCTCTGACTCCACTTGAACCTTGGAGGGGAAGAGTGTGCCAGTGCAGAGGCTAATTACTGCAGCTGGGTTAATTACTGCTGCTGTGGGGCAGGAGCAGGGGTGGGCATTCCCTGCAGCACGGCCTGGGGAGGCTGTTTGCCCCAGGAGCCAGGATCACACCTCAGCAAAGTGCTGAGGATCCCTTTATTTACTTTATTCGCCGGGATTCCACCTTCTGAAAGCAAGGGAGAGGGACAGTGGCAGTGCCTTTCTCAGTGGTCTGAAGATTAAACCTTTCTGTAAGACCTGAGGCAGCTCTGGTGGAATGCGGGGCAGTGAAAAGCTCCCGGTAAGGAGCTTAGGCTGTAATTCCAGCCGGGGGCTGATAAGGGAAGCAGCGATCAAAGCACCGCCACTCTCTCAGGCCTGTATTTACCAAGCTCCTCTGGCACCAGGCACGGCTTCCCCTGTATTTCGTATTTCTGTGGAACGACAACAAAAAAAAAAAGCAGGATACACCATTTAATTGTGAGGTTTTAATGCCCCCCACACCCATCAGAGGAACCTGACATTTCAGAGGGGTATTTGTCTTGTCCCAAAAAGCCAGCAAGGTTTTCCCTGCCACAGGATGCAGCCACAGCAGCTGTGGTGACATCCCTAACACACCAAGGAGGGGCGAGTGTGGCTCCCCTGGCTTGGAGCCAAAACAAACAATCCAGCAATTCCTGTAAACTTCTTAATTCCATTTCTCCAGGCAACACAGGGAGCATAATCATTCAGATTAAAACTGCTTCCTTCTCTCCTGCAGTCATTAGTGGCAGTAGTACATTCCCAAAGTTAAGTGCAGAGGCAAAGAAATAAATTTAGTTATCAGATCTCCTGTGGTGTGAGCACACTTATTTTTGCATCTTTTATAGCTTAAATCTTGGGATGTCTTTCATTAGGAGAGTACTGATCATCCATGTAGGTTATCATTGCTTTGTTGGCTTTAAAGCCTCTGAAACCTTTTGGAGACAGCAATAGAAATAAGATCTGTGATGTGCCAAAAATAAAGATGTGACAGCGTTTGACATCAGTGTTTGAGGTGTTGGTCTTGCAGTCCAGGAGCTGCTGGGACCCAGCTCTGGCAGGAGCACAAGAACCCTGGAGTCACGGCAGTTTCTGTGAGGAAAAGCAGCCAACAGCTCTGGTCAGATGTTGCTGCCAATATTATTTTTATAGATGGATAAAAAAAAAATCCGTTACTCTTAAAAATGAGAGGGAAGTCAGGGGGAGCAGGGGACAAAGCAAAACTGCGGCTCTTGCAGGTACAGTTTGTGAGGAAGGATGTTTGTGATCCAGAAATCAAAAAGAATAAGGAGCCATTCTTCCTTTGAACCGAGGAGCTGCATGAGAGAGTCAATGAACATCAAAAATCATTGTGCTCTTCGTGGCTGCTCTGGCTCCTGGAGCACTCCTGATGAATGGGAGATTATTTTTTCTGGCCATGCCGAGTTTCTGGCTCTGTGGAATCCATACTGATGATAAAGTGTCACATAACTCTCCCCGCTGTCGAGTGCTTGAGGCAACAGCCGTAGATTCACCCAATCCATCATTCCCTGGGATCCTGAGGGCTGGGGAGTGCTCAGCCAGCGGGTGGGACTGGGCTCCTTCCCTCCCTTCCTTCCTCCCTGGACTGGGATTCTCATGGCAGTCCCTGGCAGAGCCGGGGCTGCTGTGTCCTGGCAGCTCAGCTGCCGTGCTTCAGGGGAGTCACTCTGTGCTCTCAGGGTCAGGACAGACCCCACAGGGCTGGGGTTCAGTCTGTGGGAGGTGTCTGTCCCTGTCCCCAGATGCTGCTGCTCACTGCAGCTCCTGCACATCCTCCCTCCCTGGAGGGCTCTGAAGCCCGGCAGCTCTTGGCGCTTTTGTTGCTTTTGTTGTCCTGCTGTGGATGGAGCAGGGAAACGTTCACAGCTCTACAGCTGGTGACTTCACTTTTCTACTGCAAACCAGAGAGGCTTTTAAAGCCTCGGCTTTGCTGTAATCTCTCCCAGGATCCCAGGAGTCATCCAAGGCTCCTGGCTGCTCTCTGAGGAGTGGGTGTGTTTGCTGGAGGCTCAGCTCCAGGAGTTCAAGCTCTCCGCACCAGTTTCTCTCTGAATGCTGTGGTTTTTGATGTGTGGGGAAGGTCGGCGTTGGAATTGTTCCCTCAGTCTGAGGGGAGCTGCACTGTCTCAGTTTGGGGGAAGCAATTTGTCCATGAGTGTCTCCTACCCTGCGCTGTAGTTCTTTAGTGTTGGCAAAGCACTCCGAGGTGCCTCTGCTGGAGAGACTATTAGATCTAAAATGCATTATTGCTCACTTCTGTAACCGACACAAATCCAAAGTGCTGCTTTGGCAGGAAGAGCTCTTGGAAATATTAGATTTATTGAGAATTGTGTCCTCCCAGTCAGTCAGTTGTAGCAATGAAGTCTGTTTGCATTATCCTTCCTGCAGGCTGAGTGCTAAATGGGGCTGTGCTGCCTGCAAAAGCAATTCCCTGGTGGCAGGAGACTGACTGGGGGTCCTCTGCTCTGCAGGCAGCTCTGAGGAAAGGCTCTGTGGTTGCTGGTGATAAACCAAATTCAGGAGCTGTGTCCAGCACTGGGGTCTCTCTCCCTGTCCCTCCTCTTTCTGCCTTTTGCCTGCTTGCCGTGCCTCCAGTCAGCCTCTCTGGATAAACCTGATTCTTCCAAAGGGCAATTTCTGTCTCTGCTCAGGGCGGGCAGCTGGGGATGGGTGGTTGGGTCCTACCAGCTGGGTTTGGATCCTGGAGCAATTTTAACACGTGGAGCAATTTCGCTGTGATGCCGCCAGGATTTTGTGAGCAGGATTTAAGGCAGGCAATTTTAATTTCAGTCAGGAAGTTTATAATTTCCATATTGTGCTGGAGTTACATCTAAGAGTCGTGGTATCAGATGCACAAAGCACTCGGGTGTTGCATTCAGCAGATCTCAGAGCAGACATCATTCAGACCATCCGGTTTGGAAAGATAATTTTTGAGAAGAACTTTATTGATTTAGAGTAATGTTACGGAAAAGTGACTCGTCTCTTTCCAGAGTGACTTCACTCTAACTGACTCCAGCACTGGATACTCCATAATCTCTTCTTTCCCCATGAAATCAGAGACTGGGAAATCAGGAGTGTTGGGAAGTGTGCTCTGGCTGTTTCCCCCAGGAGCTGCCCAGGAGCTCTGCAGATATCAGGCCACATTACTAATTTAGTTCTTGTCAATTAGGAGACTTGGGAGGGCTGGCTGGTCCCCTGAGGAGCAGGGAGGGCTGGTGATGGTGGCTGGCTGCTCCCCTGGCTGTGGGGGCTGCAGGCCAGGGCAGTGATTGCCCAGCAGAGCTGACAGGAGCTGTTGTGTAACACGTCCTGAGCTCCGCCGTGTCACAAGTCCAAGTGTCAGCTCTGCTTATTCTCAGGGCTCCTGCTTTCCACGGGAATTAATATGCACAGGGCTCAAAAAGTATTGAAATATTCCCCCTGTGAGCTCCTGGGTGGGAGCTTTGGCTCTGTTGGACCTGGGCTTGGCAATGTCTGCTTGGCTTCCTCCAGGGTTTCAGTGTGTGCAGCCAGGTGTTTGTGGGAGCAGAGGTGACCTGGATCAGGCTGTGTTTGGGGCAGGATTGCTGACAAACACCCACATTCCTGGCAGGTTTCACCCATGGCAGTGTGTGAGGGCTGCAGAACTGCCCCGGGGCTTCCTCTGTGCAAATGCTGCTCCTTCGTGCCCAGGTTCCTCTGAAAGGAACTCTCCTCCTCCTCCTGGGCCACCAGTGGCTGCAGCTCCAAGTGTCCCCAGGGGCACGAGGAGGGCTGTGGGACTCCAGCTGTGGGCAAATCCCTCCCGTGAAACTGCAGGAGTCACTCCAAACTGTGTCAAGGGGAGGAAGAGGGACAAGTATATTCTGGGGTATTCATTAAAGCTCCTCCTGCTGAGGCTGTCAGTGGCTTTCCCGTCAGGTCCTCTCATGTTCCAGCTGGCTTGCTGGCCTATATTTTAGTCTGTGCCTTGGCTGGCAGTGAACTCCTCCTCACCATGATCCACGTAAGGAGCTCACTGTGGGGAGGCTGGTCAGGGCTGGAGCTGCCCAGGGACCTTTGGAGTGTCCCAGGAAGGGCTGGAGGTGGCACTCAGGGCTCTGGGCCCTGGAGTGTCCCAGGAAGGGCTGGAGGTGGCACTCAGGGCTCTGGGTTGAGGACATGGTGGGGATCAGGCACAGATGGGACTCACTGGGCTGGGAGGGCTTTTCCAGGGGAAATGACCCCGTGGCTCTGCTCTGGGATGGCCAAACCCATGGTCAGGCTGGCTGAGCAGGAGCAGACAGGGCTGCAGCAGGACTTGCCTGGCTCAGTCTCCAGGACTTCGAGGTGCCCCTTGAAGAATGTGGGATTTCATTGTTTATTGGCTTCAGAGAGAGCAGAGCAGATCTGCTCACGTGTGTTTGATTTACCGATGCCATTTCCAGGTCTGGTAGAGACCTTCCACCTTGAAGCTCATCTTGCTCTGGCTCTCAGGCCTTGTGGCAGCTCCTTCTGCTGAAGTTGTGCTGAAGGAATAAAATGAAATTTATTGCACATTTAATTGGAATTTCACTGCTCCTGTCCAGCTGATAATGAATTGGTTTTCAGCACAGGGACAAACTAAAATTAGAAGAGAGTCCCTTGCAGAAGGCAGTTATTGCTGGGGGTAATTACAGGCTGTATATCCAGCTGATGGGAGCTGGGGCTGTGGAGGGAAGTTCATGGCTTGAGAGAAGGGTTTTGCACACTCAGGGAAATTCCTGAGCTTAAAGGCTCCTGGGGTTTTAGCCAGAAAATCGTGGTCAGTGCTTGGAGGTGCCACAGGCAGGCACTGAGTGCCAGGGGTTGGATATTCCAGCAACATTGGAATAAAGACTTGGGTGATACTACTGTGAATTCTGAATCCCCCTGCATGGCAGTGCCAGTGTCCCTGTCAGAAATGTCCTGATTGTCTCATGGCTTGTGGGGCTGCATTTGTCTCCTTTCCCTGCTGGCCACTGTCCCCAGGGCCACAGGGCCATCCTGGCCAGCACATGGAATTCATGTGCTCCGCTTGTGTTAAAAGGATAAAACCACACTGAACGTGAACTTGGCCAGATGAGATGCTTTTAAGGCACTTTTAAGCCATTTTTGGTGCTGGGTGTGGGTATTGTGTTGGCACTGCTGCACGGGCTGAGTCCACTCCCAGCAGCAGAGGGTGGTAACTTCATCTCGTACTGACAACTAAATTATCTGTAATGGTCTTCTGGCTCTGTGAGAGAGATTTTTTCAGACTAAGCTGGTAGCTTTTCATCATCTTTCCTGGAATTTAGATCCTCTCTAGTCACAAAACAAGGAAAAGAGTAATTATAATCAAGTCAGGGGGTTAGTTTTGTTTATCCTTGTGTGAATTATATCAGGCAAATACCTCTTGGGAACAGCAGAGCAGCAATAACCCAGAGCAGGATAAATTCTCCTGGGGTTATTTTGGCAGAGCAGAGGATGAAGAGTTGGGCAGTGCTTTCCTTCTGTGGCTGATGCTGAGTCCTTTCGGGTGCTCACTTGTGGGGTCAGCCTGGAGCTGGATGAGATGCTCTGTGTGGTGTCCTGGGGTTCTGGGGCTTCCCCAGGGAGGAGTTTTGTGGGTTCTCAGGGCTGCATTTTGTCCCTGGAGTGTGGGACAGGCACAGAGTGTCACTGAGGCCAGCATAGAGCCACTGTCACCTGCAGAAGGTGAATTTCTGCCTCTGCCTTGCCCTTCTCATCCATCTGAGCAACAGAAAAATAAGTGTCAGGGCAGGTCAGGCTCCACGTAATTAAATCCCATTTGCTGTGCCAGCCTCAGGAGCTGGATCCTGAATTTCCAGTGTCAGATCTGGCAGAGGGATGAGCTGTGGCAGGCACAGGGCTGCGTGCTGAGATCATCGAAGGCAACGTCTTCAGCTTGAAAAATTCACACCAATCGTGCCCTGTGACTCATCAATTTAAATCAATTTCCAGAGGAACATCTACGAGAATTAAAGGATTAGAAAAATGCATGAGTAATTTTTCCTCAACCTTTTGTTGGTGTGACTGGAAAAGGGGGATGATTTACTCCCTGGCAATCTGTAATTCTGCAGGTTAATAGGCTGGGTGAAATCCTTCATATTTATGACAAGGGATTACAGGACTCTGCAGTGAATTAGCACAAACCCCCGGAGAATCTATGGCAGCACAGATGAGGATTTATAAGGATCTGATCAAGGAATTTTCTGCCGAGCTTTGCAATGACGCACTTGAGTTTGTGCCTGTTTCCCTAAACTTCTGTTTGAAATAATGCTGATATCAACCCGTTGACAGTTGTTGTATTCATGGGCAGGGGGTGGAAATGCAGGCACTGAGAATGGCGCAGTAAATTCGTAAGATCAATGTATTAATTAATTAAGGCCTCCTTTAACTGTTGTTGTTTGCTGGGCAGGCTCAAAGAGGAGACAGGAGTTGGTGGAAGAGGGAGTTGTCACCGTGAGTTAATGAGGCACCACGGCAGAGGGAGAACTCTTCTGAGGGGGAGGGATGGGCAGGGCAGGCTCTGATAGGTGATTAACCACATAAAGGACTTTGGGGAACTTAGAAGGGAAATGAACAATGATCAAAAAGGAGAGGGGAGCAAAACCAGGTTGGAATTAAATCCCATCCATTCCACCCCTGCCATGGCAGGGACACCTCCCACTGTCCCAGGCTGCTCCAAGCCCTGTCCAACCCATCTTTGGCCACTGCCAGGGATCCAGGGGCAGCCACAGCTGCTCAGGGCACCCTGTGCCAGGGCCTGCCCACCCTTCCAGCCAGGAATTCCTTCCCAAAATCCCAGTGTGTCCTCAGAGATGTGCCTGTGGTTCCTGTGCACGTTGCCTGCAAAGGGTAATTTAATTTTCCAGCTGTAGGACACGGAGGATGGAGAGTCCCTTCATAAAATAACAATGGTTCTGGAAAGCAATTAGAGAATTTGCTGATGTCTTAGACTGCAGAAGCACAAGTTAAGATTTTTTTTTTATGAGTTGTAGGAAAAAGGAAAACAGATTAAATTGTACACTGCTCGTATTTAATTTGGGACCCTTTAGCTTTAGTTACAATGCACTCAGCCTATTTTGTAGCTTCATTGCCATCTTTGTCATTGGGGGACAAAGACGAGCAGAATGCAGAAAGCTTTCAGTGGAGGGAAGAGAACAACAAATGCCACAGATCTGCCTCGGGTTTGCTCAGAAATTGTTTGTTACAATTTTCCAGGATGGGGCAACCTCCTGAACAGAATTTGCAGTGTCTCACACACGTTTTTTTGTGAGGGTAAAGGGAGGAGGTGGTGACATCTGCTTGGGGTCTGAACACAGAGCAATAAGTACAGGGAGTGTTTAAATACAGGGAGAATTTGGGTTGTTCAAAGGGGAGGATTTGTTCCCTGGCAGGATGGGGAGGCCCCGGCCCAGGGTCCCAGTGTGTTCACACCCCACTGAGAGCAGGGAGGAGCAGAGAAGGCCCCACAGTCATCCCTGTGCTGTGAGGAGCTGCAGCCACTCGTTTTATAAAGAAAATCTTTTCCAAACTACAGCAGGGCTCAGCAGCTCTGGGGTTATCAGACCTTCCCACAGAGGGAAGGGCTGTGGAGGTGGGGAAAGGAATTCCTGTGGCTGAAGCAGAGCAGGAGCAGGTGGATCCCTGTCCAGGACTGGGCTTTGCTCCTTGTGTCACTTGGTGTCCAAATAAAGATGGGAAGGCAGATCCTTGGGTCATCCCTGCAGTGATGGATATTGATGGAAAACTGCTGAGTTAGGCCAGGTGAACACTCATCCTTCTGCTGGAAAAGCATCCCAGCAACCCGAGTTTCATGGTATTGCTTTTCATGGAAAAAGAAGTGCAGAAATGTGATGTATTCCTGGAGCCAGCAGCAGCCTCACTCTGCCTCCTCTGGGTTTGGGTTGGTGCCAGGGGAGGAGCTGAGCCCTGAGGGGACAAAGCCACATCCCTGGGACAGGGCCATGGCAGGGAATAGAGCCGTGGGGGTGTGACAGGGACAGGCTGAGCAGGGCAGGGAGGGCTCTGCACAGGGACAATTCCGTGGGTGCCACCATGAGTGTCACCAAGGTTTCCTCCCTGCAGAGCACAAGGGCTCTGTCTGTGGGGCTGGTTCTGACACAGACCTGCAGCAGCCCGCCCTGGAGCTGCTCACTGCCCCTCCTTTCACTGCCATGATGTTCTTTTGTCCCTTTTAGCGTCAGTTTGGCTCTTCAGGATCTGCTGAGCAAGAGCTCAGCTTGGAGGTTCTGTAAGGAAACTCAGATTTCTGCAGGAGCTGTGCCTGCCCCTGGATCCCTGGCAGTGTTCCAGGCCAGGCTGGACAGGGCTTGGAGCAGCCTGGGATAGGGGAAGGTGTCCCTGCCATGGCAGGTGTGGAATGGGATGAACTTTGGGGTCTCTTCCCATCAAAATCAGTGGTGAATTCTATGGCAGAAGCTCAGGGCACTCAGAGGGACACCAGAAACTGCACCCACAGCACCAAGTTCCTTCCTCCAGTAAAGTCCAGGTGGTCGTGCACTTCCCACTGCCCTTGGCAACAAAACAAGTTTGCTGTTGGTTTCCTGTCAGTTCTTCTGGGTTCTGTGACCTGATTTGCTTGTCAGCATCTCCAGCCCGGAGCATTCCAGGCCCTTCCAAGGGTTTTAGGTTAAATGAAGTCTGAGGCATTTCATAACCTCTGGAGTCTCCCAAATTGATAGAGCATCACTTTGCATCCTGTTGGATGTTCCTCGAGGCTTTAGGATGATGCAGAGTGCAGTTAATGCCTTCCCCAGGTTTGAGAGAGGCGTGTGGGCTCCTTATCAGCACAGGAACCCTCAGGGATAATGATGGGGCGTTGCAGCAGAATGCTCAGTTTAGGGAAAAGACAGAAAGCAGTTTTCTTGTACACCCATTGTGTGAGCTGCAATCCATTAGGGGAATGGGAGGTAATAAAACACCAGTGGTAATCACTGTGTGTAAATTCCCTGCCTTAATTTTGTGCATAATGGGCAATAGCAGGCAGTACCAATTATCCTGCATTCTCCATTTGCAGAGGTAGCACTGGAGATAATGTTCCTCATTGCAAATTCTGTTATCTCGAAAAAGAAACAGTTAATTAACCCCATAAAGCCATTAGTAGATCACTCTTGGTATTTAAGAGACTTCTGCCAGTAAAGCCGGTGGGATGAGCTCCAGGCTGCTCAGAGAATGTGGATTCATGAGGGCAGATGGTAAACAACAAATAAATAACGTGTTAATGACCAGCATTGGGTGGGAAGGGAGCTCTGGGAAGGTGACCAAGAATCTCAAAAAGCAGAACTGGTTTTACTGGTGTGGCACTGCATCTCTGCTGCAATAGTGCTGTGAAACAGGGAATTTCCACGGAAGTTGGTGGCCCTTTGGAAAAACACATTCCCCAGGCAGGAAAGCACCTTGGGGCCGTGTGAATGATGCAGCTGTGAATGCTGGCTGGGTTCTCAGCAGGGTGGAGTGGGAAGGCCCCGTGAGTTTAACCACTCCCTGCAGGAAGCCTTCTCTGTCCAGGGGAACTCTCACGGTGCAGATGCTTTATCTCAGGGGTCAATTCACATCAGGCAGCCAGGGAGGATTTCAGAGTTATTTCATTTTGCCCTGGAAAGGGCTCTGTCAGAGCAGGGCAAGGCAAACTGTGCCATGGCACCGGGCAGTGCTGGGAGAGTAGCAGCAGACCCCTCCCATTTGTTCTGGATCGTTCTCACAGCTCCCCCAGCAGCAGTTTAAGGATCCCAGGGTGGGATCCCTGGGCTCTGGTGGAACAGCCCTGGGCTCCCAGAGAGGTGCCCCTGGGCTCTCACTGGATGCCCCAGGGAGCCCAAAGGAATTGGGGGATTAACTGCAGAGGTTGGGCTGGATGATTTTGGAGATCTTTTCCCACTGAATTTTTTCCATGAGAGCACYCTCAGCCCAGGCTGTGATCCCATTATGTTTCTCTCCTTGGGCAGTGAGGCTTTGAGATGTCAATTTGAACTGATTTTTTCTTTTCTTTTTACTTTCTAAGGCTGCCATCAGCTATTTATAAATGATTACAGAGATGCTGGAGGAAATTAATCTGCTAACCAGATAAAGAGAGTAATATGTGCCTCATTTACTCTGCTCTTTCCTGGCTTTCTCCAAAATCAATTGGACTCTGCCTACTGATGCCTGCTTAATTCCCAGACATTTCTGAGTGGATCAGATATGTCACTCAGAAGTTATTACAGTCCATCCCCCAAAAAAATAAAAAGATGCAACTTCTCAAGGTTAGATGATCACTAAGGCCTGACTTGAGTGAAACTTTCTGTAGCAGAAAATGGTGTTTTTCGCAGGGATTTTAAAAGTTACTGGGTTTAGTGCATTGTGGGAAAAGATGTTGGATTTGTGTCGAGTATCCAGATCTCAAATCTGTAAATGAATCTCCCATCTTGTGTTTGGTGCCTGCTCTCCCAGGAATTCCAAATCTGTGGCTTCTTAGGGTAATACACAGAACAGGCTCAGGGCATTCTGTTTCTCAACTACATCTCCTGAAATTTTTGATGTTTTGCACTTAATTCTGCTGTCCCTCCTCGTGCCCTCCCAGACTCTGCCCCTGAGCCCGTGTCCCTGGGTCTCTGCTGCTTTATTGGGGCTTTTATCCCATCCCTGGGGGTTTAATTCAGTTTAGTGGCAGTCCCCTCTCCCTGGGGAGCTCTGCCCGTGGTCTGTTCAGCCCTGACCTCTCCGTGTGGGTTCAGTCTTCATTTCCATGAACAACCTGCCAGGCTGAGCCGAGCAGGAATCTCACATTCAGAACCAGCTGCTCCAGCAGACCTGACTGTCTGTCCCTGCTCACAGCCTTTATTTATTTATTCATTCATTTGTCATCTTCCCTTTGGCTTTTTGCCTTCCAAGTGCCTCTCAGTGTAGCTGTGACCTGTTCTTGGCTCCTTTCCCTTTCCATTTTCCTTCAGTGCCCCAGTTTTGGGTGTCCCCTCCAGTTTCCCTGGATTGGGCCAGGCTTGGTCAGGTTGGAGGAGGATATGCAAATGGAGATCTTCAGGTTCATCAAACCATTATCCCAAAGGATTGTTAATGATCCAAAGGCACAAAAAATGTAAAAATCAGGGATTTAGATGTGTTTAACAGGGGATGGGGAGACAAGGAGGTGACAGAGGAGGGAGAGGCAGCGATGAGGAGAAGGAAATAACTCCAGGCCAGCACAAATCCCTGTCCTGTACCTTCTCCAGCCTGCACAGACACATCCCGGGGAGCAGGGCTGCAACAGGACATGCAGATCCCACCCAGCTGCTCCAGGGTGTTATAAAACTCCTCTTCCTGCACAGGGAGAGGGAAAAATATTGCTCAAGGGCTGATGGAGAGGGGAGAAGCTGAGTGTGAGCACTGAAAATGCTCTGGGGCAGGACTTTGGGGCTGCTCCCACCCATGGGTGCAACACCTGGAGGGAGGAGGTCTCACCTGGATCCTCTGGATGCTCTCCCAGGACAAGGACTCCTCCTGACAGGAGCTGGGGCTTTTATTGATGCTCTCAGAGTCTCTGAAGTCACAGGGACTGGCTGAGCTGGAGATACCATCACATCTTTATCAGCAATAATAACGTTTATTTATTGAAAAGCCGCCTGCTGTAGCCAGATTGGGGATTTCTGCCACTGCATTTTGGGCGAGTATTTTCACTTTATTTGGGCTTTAATCTATTACCTTTATCTTTTTCTGTCTAGTCTGTCCAATTTGTGTTGAAAGAGCCCTTCAAAAATTAAAATAACGCTTAAAAGTGAGAATCACAAGCAGTAGGGAGAAAAAAGAATCTTACCAGAAAAGAAGAACCATCTGGATATTTCTGTTGTACCACCTGTGTGTGATTTTTATGTGGCCTGCTCAGTAGAAAAGGGCCCCGTTTGTGTCTCTTCCCACTTCAAGGTGATGGAAAAAAACCTGTTTACATCTAATGTTTACTTTCCCACAGAAAGTTTAGGAAATAAATGTCTATTTCAGTGTTCGGTAACGTGCTCTGTTATAGTCTCAGGGCAGAAATATCCACGCAGGGAATGAGGGAGTTGTGTTGAGCACCTGTTGGAATGTCTCTGCTGAGAAAAGCATTTGGAAAGGCACTGCAGAGATGTTTTTTTCTCCTTTCTCTTTGGTTAATGAGGAGGAAGGAGCCCACAGTGTCAATTTTTATGGGCCAGGTTTCGGGGAAGGGAGGACAGAGGTCAGGGGAGCTGCTGTGCAGGGAATTGTGCAGGTCACAGAGGGGGGTTGGGTGGAGCAGGTGATGGCAGCTGGGCTCTGGCCCTGCCCCAGCACAGCCCAGGATGGGGACAGGCCATGGAGCCACCCCAGCCCCTCCAGGTGGGAATTCATGGACATGGTGATGGAAATCACTGCCCTCAACAGAGACATCATGTGCTCAGCTCACATGTGCCTTAATGGGAATTGATGATCCTCATTTGGGGTTTAATGGAATTCCTGCAGTCCTGTTGCAATGTAACAGAAAATAATATTCTGTAATTGGGAATCAATTCAGGTAATTCCTATTAATAATTAACACTCCTCTCTCGGAATTGTCTAACATCTATAATTTAGTGCAGGAGTAGAAGTGCCTCTGACAGGGAGGAGAGGCTCAGCTTTGGGTTTCAGATGTTCAATTTGCTGAGAAAACAGCAGATTTGGGAGCGGGGCTGGGAGGGAGCAGCTCCACGCTGCAGTCACTGCCCCTGAGATGTTTTCCTGGAGTTTCATCCCACCTTTTGTCCCGTGATATGAATCAATCAGGTGTCTTTGGGTGGAATGTGCACCGAGGTGCCAGCTCAGAGCTGCTTGAGCCCAGTGCTTGGTCTGGGCAGGGCCTGCCTGAACTGAGCTCACCGTGGCTGTGAATGAGCTGTGTGCAAATGCCAGCACCTCCAGCAGGCACACTCTGCTCACCTCTGGGGTCCTGGGTGGGCTGGGCTCACAGCCCAGCCCCTTCCCAGTGCTCTGCAGCCAAGGAGCAGCAGAGAGGCAGGAGCTGGCTCCAGGTGTGCTCCTGCTGGCTCTGCAAGGACCATGTTCACCCCTTGGGTGGGAGCAGCATGGCACAGGCATCTCCCCGTGCCCCTGGCTGCCAGGGAGGTGTCTGTGTGTGTCTGCACCAGGGACTGGACAGCACTCACACAGAGCCCAGCCCCAGCCTGCCTCCTGCCTGTCTTGGCACTTTTATTTGCTTTCTCCAGAGAGGTGGCAGTGCCAGCACTCGCTGCCACCCTGCTGTCCCCAGGACACGGCCTGGCCACCTCTCCCAGGGGCTGGCAGGAAGGGCAGCTCTTACCTAAAGTGAGATTTGATTTTCTGGAGGAAAAGCCTCTCTGGCTGCTGGGGCTCAGCGTTGTGCTCGATTGCTGCTCTGAAAACATGAGAGACATTAGAGACATGACAAACGTTAGAGACATGACAAAATTCTTTTGTTTCCCACCACCTGTTTGTCTCCAGCCCACATTGCTGGGCCAGGGGATGCCTGTGATGGTCCCCATGAAACAGCCAGCTCTGTTTGGAGCTCTACACAAAGCCCTGGGACCTGGATCCTGCAGGAGGAGGAGAGAGCCCAACAGTTCATGGATCTGGCTCTTAATTTCCCAGTTCCTCAGCAGTGGTGTTCCCAAAGAGAATAGAGCACAAAATGCATTTCAGTGATAAGTGATGGCACTGCAATGTGAGTGTTTTCATTGAGGAGCCTTTTTGTTCAGGAGCCTTGTACATTAGTGGCATTTAGCAGCACAAGCACTCATTTTCCTTTCATTTTCCAGCTACCAATTCAAAATAATTAAAAAATAATTCCCCTGAATGCAACTTTTCTCTGTTTTTACAATGAGATTATTAAGCAGTGTCACTTCAACAGTGGCTCCCTTCCTCATTATTCATTCAGGTCCATAGAAATCCTCCCTTCTCTTTAATTACTCTTTGACATTTGCTCTACAGGATTTTATAGCTACCAGTCCTTGGCTTTGCTTTTTTTGCCGATTTCCTCCACTAGGCTGAAAGGCTGAACTGCTGCTGTCAGAAACTTTCGGTGTTCTTGACTTTTGGGGTGGCAAAGTCTCTGTTGTTGCTCCTGAGCTGGGGAGGGAGGCTCAGGTCTCATGTGGCCCCGCCAGGCTGGGCCATTCCTGGTTCCCCTGAGGGTGGAGTTGGTTTTCATCCTCTGGGCTGCTCTGCCAAGGGAAGAGCTGTGGAATCCTGGAATCCCAGGGTGGTTTGGGGTGGGAGGGACCTCAAAGATCACCTGTCTCACCCCTGCCATGGCAGGGACACCTTCAGGCTGCTCCAAGTCCCAGTGTCCAACCCGGCCTGGGACACTGCCAGGGATCCTGGGACATTCCAGGGATCCTCCACAGCTGCTCTGTGGTTTTTGGATATTTAGGAGCCTCTTTGGAACCTGAAGATCACTGAAGTTTAGCTTTGTATTTTTAAATTCCTTCAATTTAAAGGAATTTACCAAGAGCTTTCTGTTGAGCTTGCTGGTGTCAGGGAAGGATTTCTGAATTCCAGGTTCACTGTTCCCTCTGCATCCCCTATGTGAAGGTTTTTCACATGCACCTTCCTCCTGTTTCAAACAGCAAATGGCATTAATTTCATCTTGAGAGCTCAATTTCAGCAGGTACTACTTAGCAGAGTTGGTTGTTTTCAAATAAATAAGGTGCATTATCCGTTTGATCAGCAGGAGGAAGGATGTGATTTTAATCAATGAGATAATTCGAGGTTTCTTGCCCCAGCTGATGGGGATAATTTTGTCAGTCTGAAATGTGTGCCCTGTTTGGAATTGTTTCACCACTTGTTTCTTTCCAAGGCACCCAGACATCACAGAGAACATTTTTGCATGTGTGTGCTTAATATAGTCTGTGTAAGACAGCCTCAAAGTAGGGCAGCATCAAACACTGGGGAGGGTGTGATGAGCCTGCTCCAGACTAGCAGCCCTATAATATCCCTAAAAGCTTATCTGAAGCCATAAAATAAACCATTCTGAGGAGAAAACTGACATTCCCTGAAAAACAGAGGGGAGAAAAAGAGAATAGTTGAAATGAAAGCGTGACGTCTGCTTTGAAACGTTCACCACAGTGACAGGGAGAGGAAACTTCAGAGGGAGATGACTCAGGAGGAGGTTTCACAGCCTCTGGTGGATGGTGAGGTTCTAAAGCCCTTCCCTGGAGGATGCTGCTGAGGTATCAGGCCTGGTTATTCCTCTTGTGCACTGGCTGTGGTTACCCATGAGGTTTTGGTCCACACCGATATTTTCGGGGTTCAGTGTGGGCAGTGCAGCTGCTCTGGGATCTCTCTACTGCTCTTCGTGCATCTCACATCCACGGTGCCTGTTTCAGAGGGTTGGAGATGATTTCTGAACTCACACATCCCTGCACTGCCTTTCCCCCCAGGACATCCCTGCAGTGCTCCCAGAGCAGGTCCAGGGGGGCCGAGATGGGATTTAGTCCAAGGTGGCACCTAATGGTCTCAGAGTCTTTCCCACCCTGCTGATCCCCCAGCAGTGCCTGTGGGTGAGGAGCCAGGGCTGATTTGTCCCTTCCAATGTCTGTCAGGGCTGGAGAGAGCACCCAGAGCCAGGATCCAACCCTGCAGTGCAATGGGGGCAGCTCCTCTGCCAACTGCTGCTTCAGGAGGGTTCAGTCATGGACAGGAGCAAAGAGAAATTACTGAAATGTGGATGTTCTTAGGGCTTGGGCAGCCTCAGCTGAGGAGAAACTCTGCAGGGTCTGGTTCCTGCTGCTGTGGGGAGCTGTGGGCCAGGGGCTGCACAGGGCTGAGGGGACAGGGACAGGGTGCTGGGGGTGCCTTGGGAAGGCTGAGCTGGAACAGAGACTGCACAGAGCTGGAGAATAAAGTAGAGATTTATTGCAAGGCCTTTAAGGATCCACCTTGGGCAGGACAGGAGCCTGGCCAGGGCTACACCCAAGATGGACCCAAAATGGTCACAAAATGGTCACATGGTCACGAGGTCTCACACTTTGATAAGTTTTGGTCCATTTGCATCTTGGGGTTGAATTGTCCAATTCCAGCTGCAGGTTGTGAGGTCCCATCCTTCTTGTTCCTCCCTCCAGCCCACCCTTGTTTGTGCTTTTGGGCTGAAAGTTGTCCTTGGTGTGCAGCAGGAAAAGGATTTGTTTTGTGTCCCTGCTGTGTGCAGAGCTGAGTGACACTGACTGTGAGCTCAGAGCTGCAGCCCTGGGCACCACAGAACCTGAAATACAGGAAAGATAAAATTTAGGCATCACAGTGTCTCCATGCAGGCTGAGCCCTCTCGGAGCTGCACCTTCCCCTGGCCAAGGCCTGCAGTTCCAGCTCTCCAGTGGCACAGGGGTCTGGATGCAGGCAGGGCACAGCTGAGAGCATCCCTGGCTGTGGGGGCTCTGCAGGAGGAGTGTTAAAGGAATGGGAATTCTGGCAGGGAATGCTGTGAGCGCAGCCCTGCTGTGGGGCCGGGGCAGGGCCGTGGTGTGCTGTCATCTCCAAAACAAAGGAATGCCCTGGGCACCCGGTACAGCAGGAAACGACTGATTTGATTTCAAGTGAGCTGTTTGTGTGGGGCTTTGGAGGACACATTTTCCAGCAGAACGCTGCTTAGATGAAAAGTGCCATTTTTGAGGCTGTTCTCTCTGAAGTGGGTTCAGGTAAAGAAAAACCTTCATTATCATGCGAGATGTAATAACAGCTCCTCTTCAGGCCGGGCTGAGCTGAGTGAATAATAATCCTGCTAGGTGGGAACGTGGTCCCTGGGTAGGAAAATCAGTTACATTCTTATTTATAGTAACGTTCTGTGTTCACCCTGCAGAGTGCAGCCGGGGGTCAGCGAGCCTAAACGAGCTCATTAATGGGAACACACTGACCTGGTTTTTGTGGAATCACAGAACCATTAAGGTTGGAAAAGACCTCCAAATCAAGTCCAAGAAGAAAGGAAGGAGGAGCAGCATCTGCCCTGCTCTGGGCTGGTGAACAGGAGAGCTGGAGAGGGACTGGGGACATGGGATGGAGGGACAGGACACAGGGAATGGCTCCCAGTGCCAGAGGGCAGGGCTGGATGGGACACTGGGCAGGAATTGTTCCCTGAGAGGGTGAGGATGTGCTGGGATGGAATTCCCAGAGCAGCTGTGGCTGCCCCTGGATCCCTGGCAGTGCCCAAGGCCAGGTTGGACATTGGGGTTGGAGCAGCCTGGGACAGTGGGAGGTGTCCCTGCCATGGCAGGGGTGGCACTGGGTGACCTTTCATGTCCCTGCCATCCCCCGGCAGTGTGGAGCTCCCTGCCCAGGGGCTCAGCAGGGTCAGCTCCCTGCAGCCACGGCAGGCACAGCCCCCAGCCCCCAGCTGGACCCAGGGACAGCAGGAGGAGGTGAAGACACGAGCAGGGGTTAACTAATAAAAGTGTCACTTCAGAGCCTCCCACGTTTCTCCCAGGAAAAGCCAGTTAGCACAATGAGAGGATCTGGTATTAGATTGGGGCCCAGTCCCTGTGCCTGTGATCCTCCTCCTGGGAGCATGCAGCAGGGGGGAATAAATAAATAAATAGCTAATTTTTTACCCACTTAGCTGCCAACCCTGGCAATGCCTGCCCAGCGAGACAGAGGAGATTGAAATATATGAACCTGTGGCAGAGCTTCTTTAATATTCCCAGAGCCCAGCTCAGGAGCTCTGCTGCTCCTGGGGTGACAGATCCATCATAGGCAGCAAAATGCAATTTAAATACTCTCGTGGCAGGAAAGTTATACGGTCTGAAACTTCAGCGTCTGAGTTACCTTTCCTTAATCACATTTTTAAAGCTGTGGAGATTATTTGTGTTATTATTTGGAGGCTGAGGGATGCACAGCAGAGGAAGGTGTGGGGGAGACGCCTGAGAGCAGGGAATTCCTGCCCAATATCCCATTCCCTGTGTGCTACCCCTCCACCTGCAGGCCCTGCCCCTCCTCGGGGCTGAATCCATGGAAGGATCAGTGCCGAGTGCTGCGATTTTCTCCCCCATCTGCTCTCGGTTGCCGTGGGATCGCAGCAGATCGGAGCAGCCGTGGGTGAGCCGTGGGAGCGGGGCTGGAGCTCGGGGCTGCACACCCCGGCCCTTCCCCAGCCCGGGGAAATGTCCCCCCACCCGGCATCTCCAGCAGGAATTGTTCTCTCCCTTCCCTCTCATCCCCACATCTCCTCGGAGCTGCCCGTGGCCTGCATCCCCGAGCGTGTAACCTTTTATTTTCACTTTGAAAATTCAAATTAGTCATTCCGGAGCATCTCGGAGCCGACTGATGACTCACAGCTCCTGCACTGCTCCGAGCTGTCAGAGCGCAGAGCTGCTCTGGCTGAGGCCTGATTTGGGGGATGAATTCTTCCCCACATGATTATGGTGGTGCAGAGATTTCCCCCTTTCCCTGGGAAATGTCATTCTTCTCCAAACGGATCCACTCTTGGCTGAGAGCTGCACAAAACCCCATCCAAACGGCGACAAAGCCAAGGGCCAAAAACCCGGGGTGTGTTCTGATTGGGAAATGCAAAAGCCTTGGAGAGATTTATCATCTTTGTATCGGAAAAAATATTATTGTGGGGAAGGAAACGAGGAGAGGGTGCAGATTGGAGATGTTTTGGCCAGGTATTTCCATGCCCATGTGTTCCATTTTTCATGGCTGGGATGTTTTCTTGCTCTGGGTGAGATTCACCCCGGGGTTAAAGCTTCCCTTTGGGAGCCTTTCCACATCTCTATTTTTTCCTTTGCAAGTGTAACTATTGATTTTGGCCTGAATAATATTTTTAAAAAGGCTTCGAGGGGCGTAATAAACCAGGGAAGGAGCTTTGCTGTGATACATCAACCCATAATCTGTAAATCAATGAAAAACTTTATTTAACGGCCCGAGAACTAAATGAATTCAACGTAATTAGTGCTGCAAGCTGTAAAAGATATTTATGAGAATTAAAATTTAATATGTATTTCCTAAAGGCACCATAAAGCTGCTTCTCCCTGAGACAAAGGTGGCACCTCCCGTTTGTTTGTGCCCCAGCTCTGGGAGGGAGGAGCAGGGTGGGGGCAGGTTTGTGTCAGGGTTTCTGTGATCCCACTTCCCTCCACCCCAGCACTGGGCTGTTCTCACAGCGATGCTTTCTGCTATTGACATTCCCAAGCAGAGATCCCGAGCTTTCAGGGACATACATTTTAGGAAATACATTTTAATAGAATGCAGCATCTTCTTTCTCTTGGAGTTTTTCCCGTCTCCACAGCGTCAGGGATGTTCTTTCCCTCTACTCCTGCCCTCAGTGCCCACCTCTCACAATCCCAGCTTGTTCCAGGCCCCATCCAGCCTGGATCTGACCTTGGCACATTTTGGGCAGAGGCCAGGGCAGGGAATGGTCCCCTCAAGCTGCTCATTTTTCCTGCTCTCTTGGCTCTCCTGCCTGGATTTGCTGCTTCTGTTTGACCCTGCTTGTTTGGGCTTTGTGGGAGTTGGTTCAAAACCCTCTTTTTGATGTTGGGAAATGCTCTGATGAATTCCTTCAGTGCTTTGAGACCTGTAAATGAGGAACTTTGCTCAACAGCAGGATTGTTTTGTTGTCCAAGTTTCAGAGGAAAAGCTTCATTAGCAGAAAAATAAAAAATAGGCTGCAAGAATTGATGCAGGTACATTTTTACTGTTGAGTTTGTCTAGAGTAAGAGCCCAGCGTTTCAGAGGAGTTTTTCCTTCTGGGTACATGTGCTGCAGAGCAGTGAGGAGAGGAGGGAGGGGCATCATGGAATAATTAGGGTTGGAAAACACCTCTGAGAACATCAAGCCCAACTTTCGACTGATGTCCCCATGTCCTCTAAGCCAGATCAGAGTCTCTGCTCATTGTTGGAAGCTTCCAGAGCTGGTGACTCCACCACCCCCCTGGGCAGCCTGGGCCACTCTCTCTGGGAAGAAATTCCTCCTGATGTCCAGCCTGAGTTCCCACAGCCAGACTGGAACCAGCTTTACCTTCCTGCGCCTCTGCTCTGCTTCTTATTTCTTTTTATTTTCTTTTCTCCTCTCCTCCTGGTGTGCTTTGAAAACTTCCCCACTGATCCTGCCTCTTCCCCAGCTGTGAAGGCACTGAGCCTGCCAGGCTGCACACCCTGCCCAGCTCTGGCAGAGCTCCTTCCACCTCCAGCCCCACGTTTGAAGTGTTGTCTGAAGGGCTCAGGTGGGGAACAATCCCTGGCATCTCTCAGAGTTCCCTGAGTTGAATCTCTCATCTCTGTTCCTCTCCTCGTGTTGCTTTTGGGCTTTCTTTGAGTTCAGCGATTAAATATAAATCAAAAGGCTCTTGGTTCCCTGCCATCCCTTACAGCTGGTGTGTTCCAGCGTCCCTGCCCTCCCCGGGGGCTTTGGGGAGCAGCTCAGGCTGTGCTGGGCTGTGCTGAGGGCGGCAGGACCCCGGGGGCTGTGTGAGCACCAGCTCTGCACCCCGGGGCAGGGACAGGGACAGGGACAGCCCTGCTCCTGGGATGTCAGCCTGCAGGAAAGGAGCCTCAGGGGCAGCTTCTGGCTCTGCACAGCTCCCTGGCAGGAGGGGACAGCCCCAGGTCCTACACGCAAATGTAGATGTGGATAAAGACTTTATAAAGACTCTCCATGTCTTTAAAAGACTGTCTATGTCACCCCAGCCCATTACTAGTAATTCCTGAGGAATTCCAGAGAATTCCTGAGGGAGCTGGGAAAAAGGGGCTCAGCCTGGAGCAAAGGAGGCTCAGGGGGGACCTTGTGGCTCTGCACAAGTCCCTGACAGGAGGGGACAGCCCCAGGTTGGGCTCTGTTCTCAGGGAACAGGGACAGGAGGAGAGGAAACAGCCTCAGGCTGTGCTGGGGAGGTTTAAATTGAACATCAGGAACAATTTCTCCCTTGAAGGGCTCTCTAGCCCTGGGAGGTGATGGGGTCCCCATCCCTGGGGGATCTCAAAGCCCCAGTGTGGATGTGGCACTTGCTGTGTGGTGCACACAGCAGTGCTGCTGGCCTGACAGGGATCCTGCAGATCTTTTTCACCTTTATCAATTCCATGATTTTATTCACAGACCAAAAACCTGCTCCCTGGTCTCTGATTTTCCCCCAGGAGTAGCAGGACAGCGGCACCCTGGGCTCTGTGTGCTGCTGACTTTGGCTTTCCCCCAGCCACAGCAGACTGTGGGAGCTGCTGCTTTTCTATAACTCACTTGGGGTGGAGTAATTAATCCCTGATATTTGTGCCTGTGGGCTTGGGTCACTCAGGCAGGTGAGCTTGTGCCCAATTTGTGTCACAGAATGCCAGAGTGGTTTGGGTTAAAGGGACCTCAGGGATCCCCTTGTCCCAAAGCCTGCCATGGGCAGGGACAGCTCCCCCTGGACAGGACCTTCAGTGGGATTTCTGTGCTCTGGTTCCTCCAGGGGCAGCAGGACACTGGGCTTTGGTTGTGTTTCTGCTCCTTCAGCTGTAACAGGGACTTCTGAAAGGGCAATTCAGCCACCATATGAGCAGAATAAATTTGGTGACGTGATTTTTACCTATTGGAATAATTTAAAAATTTCTGCTCAGTCTAAACCTGGGCTGGCAGTGACTGAGTGTGGAGCTGGTGCAGCTCGTGGGGAACCTCACAGCTGGCTGGGTCTGGGGGCAGACTGTGCTGTGACACTGTGACAAAAGAGTTTATTGGCTGATGGAGCTCACGGAGTGGGAGAATCGGTACCAGACAGGGATTTTTGGCAAGTCACCTTGCAAACTTCGTGCGTTCCTTTGTTTGCAGGAGAGCAAGTGATGTGCTTGCAAATGCAGCAGCTTTCCTCCCCTGCAGGGAGAGTTTAGGGGACAGAGAGTCCTGACCTCCGGGGCTGCTGAGGGATGAGGAGGAGAACGCCGCCTAATTTGAGCAGTTTGTGTATTTCCCGCGGGCCGGGCCGTGCTGGGGAGCTGCAGATCGCGGGCACGACGCAGAACAAAGCCCCGGTGTTTGTGGGCAGCAGAAGCTGACTTGCATTTTCTCTATATTGAGCCCATAAAGCTTCATGATGAGCCTCAGCTCAGCACTCCCAGGGCCACTTCCCGAGGCCGGGGCATTGCAGGGAGCCCTGGGCTGTGCGCTGGGGACATGTCACCCCTCTGGCCAGGGGGGCTGTGCGGGTCCCCCTGCCCTGGGGGCCCTTGGCTGGGTTCAGGGCTGCAGCGCTCCCTGTGCCACTGATGGGACACGGAGCACCCGGAGAGCCTGCCTGAAACCTCCCCTCAGTGTGCCTGGCTGTGGATAACCCAGCTTTGACGGCCCTTCTATCAAAGATACGTTTTAAGTGGCGGTTTTGTTTAAAAAATGCAGTTTTGTGATAAGTAAATCGCTCTCATTTTCTCCTAATGATAGAGTGCGGCGATATTGTTAAATTTGCTTTTCCATTTACACACCATCATTTTGAAATCAGATCTGAAAACATCTTTTACCTTCAAACCTTTATTTTGCCTTCTCTTTGATTCCTGGCTTTTATTATCCATATCATTTAATTACACAGAAGGCACTTTGCAGCAGAACCCCCGTGAAGGAGGGGCTTCACAGCAGCTTTGGCTTGGGCTCTACTGGAATTGTGATTTTTCCCTTCCCAAAGCTTAATTCAGCATTTAAATGCACCGGGGCTCGTTTCTCACTCCTGCACCATTCCCTGCTGCCTGCAGATGCAGCTTTTCTGGGATTGGGCAGGCTCAGGCTCCTGTGCCTGGGGTCCCAGGGTGGGACGAGGCTCCCCGTGCCCTGTGCTGTGCTGGGTGTCACTGTGCCCACGGTGCTGTCCCCTCTGGGCACTGTCAGGCCTCTGCCAGTTCCTGTATTTGCTGCTCCCATTCCTGGCTCGGGCAGGAGGCTCTGGCAGACCAGCAGGAATAAATAAATTCCCCAGGTGCCCTTGGCCAGGAGGTTTGGCTCTGTCCTGCAAGGGGGGCTCACCCCTAGGCTCCTGCCAGGGGTGAGGGGCTGTCCTCTGCCCAGGGCCACCTGCCACTGTCACAGGGCACTTCTGGGGACAAGGGGCCAGTGCCAGTGGGGCTGGGCTGGACTGGCTCCCACAGCCACTGCCCCACGGCCCTGTGGTCACTCAAAGCCTGGCATTAATGAGGATTAACTCAATGAGAATTGCTCCAGTGCTGTAATGGGCTTGTCACCAGCCGTGAGGGTGGTCAGGTGTGAGGGTTTGACCTCCTGGTGCTCCAGAGCATCTTTGTGGGAGCTCTGCAGCTCCTGAATCTGTCCTGGCAGCAGAGGGACCGAGCAAGGGGATCCCTCTGCATCCTTTACCTGCTGCTCATTCTCCCTCTTATTTTACTCTCCAGCTTTCTCTGTGGTCCTTTAGGAGAGAGCAAAGCTCTTTAGTCCTCCCCCCTCAGCTGTGTGACAAGGGCACATCTGTGGCCACGTTCTGGCAGGGCTGGGTGCTGCAGGACCATCCCAGAGGGACACAGCTGTGGGGACACTTCCAGGGTCCAAATTAGGTGGGAATCTCACCCTGCCAGGCTCCTGCCCAGCCTGATGTCCCAGCTGGCACAAACTGCTCCAGATTGAAGCAGTGCTGCCCCTGAGGATGCTCCATGTGGAGGTGGAGCACTCCATCCTTCTCAGCATCTCAGCCCGAAGCCATGTGCAGGTTGACTCCAGCCTCTGTTCCATCTGTGGGGAAGGCAGGGTTGTTTTATAGCTGGAGCTGAAGGATCAGCAGCACCGGAGGCATGGCAGGCTCAGGTTGGCTCTTTGGCAGCAGCTCTGCACTTCAGAGTGGGAAGGCTGAGGGGTTTGATTGATATTTATTGCAGCACACAGGAAGGCAGATCAATGCTGCAGCACACCCTCGCTGTGCCCAGGAGCCAGCCTGGGAGTCTGGCTTGAATTACTGATGGAGCTTCCCAGGAATGATGGGCAATGATGGGGGGGATGAAAAGAAAACAGAGAGAGAAGGGAGGCAGCTCGGTAAATCCGAGGTGGATCTGCTGAGTAGGCAGTGGAGCTGCAGCCTGTGACTGATGCCTCTGATAATTAAATATTCTTGGAGCTCTGTGAGCGTTGCCATTGATAATTAAACGTTCTTGGGTGTTTGTGCACGAGCGTCGTGCCAGCAGCTCTGGAGGTGGGTGAGGATGTGCAAGAGCTCCTCAGCACTGAGCAGCATCCCTGGGAGCAGCCCAGGAGGGCTGGGGGCAGGCAGGGGGGCTGAGGCTGGGGCTGAGCATCCCCAGGGGAGCTGAGAGCCCATCCTGGTGGTGCCCTGAGCTGCTGCTCCTCCCCAGGGCACTGGGGATGGACTCCAGGGGAGCCACTGTCCCCCACTCAGAGTGGGGAGGGGTCCCCGTGACACCCACGGGAGCTGTGCCAGGGCTGGGGCACCCACCCACCTGCTGCTGTCACCTGGGGCTTCTGGCAGTGCCTGTGGGGAAGGAGAAAACAACAGAGACAGAGAGAGATGGTGGCAGCAGAGAACGGGAGAGCAGATGGGATTTTGTTTGTAGGGGAGGGAGGATGTGCCACAGGCTGGGGATGAGGAGGATGGGAACTGCCCAGGAGCAGTGGGTGGCTGTGCCCAGAGCCCCCCGAGGAGCTGTCCCAGGGCTCCACCCTCCAGCAGAGCTGGGAATGCTCCTTGCTGGAGAGGGCAGCAGGGTCTGGCAGCTCCCTCCTTCCCCATCAGTGCAGAAGGTGGAAGAGACATTGTTTAAAGCATCTGCCTCAGTATTTCTGAAGCTGTTGCTGGACTCATTCCAGATGAATCTAAATTGGAAGGTGTTGCAAGTGCCAGATGGAGCAGGGATATGTAAGGGGAGAAGCACGAAAGGCTCGGAATCACAGGCAATGTCTTTAAAGAGAGCCAGGAAAAGAAAAGCTCAACAGGCCTTGAGGGGCAGGAACCAAAGACCTGGTCCTTGGTGGGAAAGAGGGACATGAAAGGAGCCTGGACAAAGGATCCAGGCAGCTGCAAGGCAGGTCAGAACAATTTCAGTGCTGCTTTAGGCCAGGATGTGCCTGGTTTGTTGTTCCTGAGCACTTCAGTTCAATTTTAGCCTGTTAGCCCTGCTGCAGCTTTGATGAACAAGAGGAGTGAGAAACAAATTCAGTGCCTCAGCCCTGGCCTGGGAAGCTCTGCTCCTCATCCTCTCCTCTTCCTGCACCTCCTGCTTCTTCCAAATCATGGAATCCTTTAGGCTGGAAAAGCACTCTGAGATCCAGCCCAGCCATTACCCAGCACTGACCCTGTTCCAGGTGCCACATCCACAGGGGTTTGGAACACTCCCAGGGATGCTGGTCCTACCACTTCCCTGGGCTTGACAAACCTCTCGTGATGAAATTTTTCCTGCTGTCCAATCTGAGCATCCCCTGGCACACCCTGAGGCTGTTGTGTCCCGTTGATCAGGCAGTTTGGGGATCATCCCTCCAGTGTTTCAGTGCTGCTCCCCCAGCTGGGCTGTGTCTGTGGGGAACCTGGTGTTTGGCCAGAATTCCTGGGGAGAAGGTGCAGAGGATCTGGTGGTGTTGGATGATGGCAGGAGAATTTCAGCTTCCGGGAACACCATCCTTGTCCTTTGTGTGCGAGGTGATAAATTGGGCCCGGGGGTGCACATCTGGTTGAGGTACTCGAGGGCACATCTCAACAGAACCGGGTTCTAACTCAATGTTCATCCTGCAGGAATGTCATTAATAGCAATTATCTCAAGGAACAATGTTCACGAGCCTCTTCCAATTTTCGGTCAATGTCCCTTCTGGAGAAATGGATCTTCTGAAATCCAGTGAGACTGCTTTTCACCCCCAAAATTGTTATTAGTTAACTTCTTCTTTGTTGGCATTGCCATGGAAATGATGGTGCTGTCAGGAGGCTGCAGTTCAGTTTTACTTTGTGTTTCTATCATGTGTAATAAATACAGTGTCCAGCATTTCCAGAGGAAACTGTCACCACCACCACCAAAGGAATCAATGTGTCATCACTGAGACAAGGACTGGAAACCATGACAGACTTACAGAAAGTCCTGGGCTGCTCCATGTCCCACCGTGCTGCTCTGGGCATGTCACAGAGCCCCAGGGCACAGCCCAGCCCTGCTCATGGCCAGGTTTAGCTCGCCGATCCCGGGTGAATTGAGGATGGGCTGACCAGCAGGTGGAAGCAGAGAAAAAAACCTCTCCAAGGCTCCTGTGCTAGCACGGTGCTCCCGGAGAAGCTGCTGTTTAAAACTGGTGCTCATGTAAAATCAGGAGCATCTCCTGAGCTTTGCATCTGCTCCAGCACATCCTCCTGTGTGATTTCTAACGTGAGTTTTAACATCTCCCTCTGTCACCGACCATCACCAGCTCTTGGCTGTGTTTAGTTTTTATCCACTTCTATTTATCGTAAGCACCAGGAACACAAATGTGTGCTCAGCCCCTGTGTTTGTGCTGTTATTGATCACCTTGTGCTGCTGTTTCCCTGGAGTATGGCAGAGCCTTGGGAAGCATCGGCCCGGGGTGAGCGTTCAGTGTTCACTCAGGCCTGGGGGGCAGGACGTGGTGGCAGGATGGAGGCCAGGATGGAGCCCGGGATGGAGGCCAGGATGGAGCCCGGGATGGAGGCCAGGATGGAGGCCAGGATGGAGCCCGGGATGGAGGCCAGGATGGAGGCCAGGATGGTTTGGTGGTTCCAGGGCCCTGGGCTGTCACTGACAGCTGGTTTTTAGCAGGCATTGGACTGTGAACTCAAACACAATGAATCCCACCTCAGCCTGAGGAAGAACTTCTTTCCATGGAGGGGCAGAGCCCTGGAGCAGCTGCCCAGGGAATCCTGGAGTCTCCTTCACTGGAGACATCCCAACCCCACCTGGATTATTCCTGTGTCACTGCTCCAGGTGACCCTGCCTGGGCAGGAGGTGGGACTGGGTGGTCTCCAGAGGCGCCCCCAACCCCAAATACTCTGGGATTCTGTGATTTGTCTATGGAAAGTGCTGTTGCCTTGTCCTGCCCTCTGCTCCCATCTTTCCCTTCCACTTAAGAAGAAAGAGGAGTCCTTGCCTCAGTGTGAGTGAGGGCTGTCAGGGGCTGTGCTCACAGCTTCAGGTGGACCTTGGGCTGTGTTTGTGGTGTCTGCTCAGTCAGAACTGGGGATTCATCTCCATAACCATCACAGCTTTTGCTTCCTGTGCTGAGGGTCCAGTTCTTGCAGCTCTGGTTGGGATGTGAGACACGGGGGGCTGGCTCCCAGGGCTGTGAGTGAGATCAGTTCATCTCTGGGTGTTCGTCATTAAATCATGCTGCACGTCAAGCACTGCTCATCCTCAGGAGCAGAGGTGATGTTTTACCCTTGTTCTGGCCCAGTGTAACTCAGTCATTTATCTAAATGTATATAATGGTTCTTTCTCCTCAGGAAAAGGTTTAATTCCTTTGTCATTGCAGAGTTTTTAGTTTTATCATTTCCAAGTATTGGCTGTGTTTGCAGAGGGGTAAAAAAGCGTTGCAAAAGGAAATAAATACCAAAATGTAATGCTTTATGCATAATAAAAGTGCATTTAAGCTCTAACATGTCATATAATCGTTCAGCCGTGTCACAGACTGATGAATTCCTGAGCACAGACACTTCAAAGGGGAGTATCAATGTGAAATCTGGAATAAAGATCCCAAAGCAGGAGCCAGCTCATTGGTTTAATGTCTCTCTGTGTTCAATGCTCCACACTTGGGAGTTCAGGAGATCACAAACTTCCCTGGGCCCAGGCTGTGCTGAAGGAAGCTCCGTGTGGATTTTACAGCAGAATGTTTGTACCAGGAGGGAAAGGCTGCTCCTGTTCTTAAAATATTTACAGATTTCTGTGATTTTCTACAGGGGGAAAATTAACCTTGTTAGTGTCAGCTGAGGCGTGGTAGAGCTCTCCAGCAGTTGTTCTCACTCCCTTATTAGGGAGATCTTCATATCAGTCCCGGGTTTATGGATTGTAATGGAGCTGCTGTAACAGCAGTAATTGGGGAAATTAGTTTGGACGGTGGCATTAATATTCATGCATCCCTGCAACAGCTCCCTGCTAATTAGTGTCTCTTCCTGCTCGATTATGGTGGCAGAATGGGATGGGATAAATCTCGGGGGTTAACTCGTGCTCGGAGTGGTCACAGTGGGAGCTGCCGGACGCTGGGGACGCCCGTGCTGGAGCTGTGACATTCCCGGGAGGAGCAGGGGTCATCCCCAAATCCCCGGGGTGGGGAGGTGTGCTGTGGGCAGCAGAGTCACGTTGTTGACTATCAGGATTCTGCAGGAGCAGGAGATTTTGCCAGGAATACTCCTGCACAGTGCTGGAGGTGCTGGAGCTGTGACATTCCCGGGAGGAGCAGGGGTCATCCCCGAATCCCCCGGGTGGGGAGGTGTGCTGTGCTGTCTGTGGGCAGCAGAGTCACGTTGTTGGCTCTCAGGATTCTGCAGGAGCAGGAGCTCCTGCCGGGAATACTCCTCCACACTGGCCTAGATTTGGGAGAGGTGGTCGGAGGGAGTTTTCTCCATCTCTCATTTTATGGTCCTGCAGGGCAGCACTGGGACAATCCTGCCTGATTTAAGGAGCTTTGCTGGGATATTTTTTTCTCCTTCTCACTGAGAGCTGTAAAATGAATGTGGTGAGGTTGGTGCCTTCAGTCTGGGGACAGCAGAGGGGGGACAGTTGTCCCTCCCCTGGGATGTCGCTGCTTTGTCCTGCTGGGCTGGGGGTGGATCTGTAGGCACAGAGGACTTGGGGACACGTTTGTACCCCTGGCCTGGTGGGTTCAGTGTCCCCCCTGGAGGCAGCAGTGTTTCATTGGGCCCCCTCACTGTGTCCCCTGGGCAGGAGCTGGGCTGTTCCCTGGTCACCTGCACATCCCTCAGGGCTCAGGTTGTGTCAGGGACACCCCCAGGGGGCTGCAGGGATGGAGAGGGACTTGTCCAGAGATCTGCACGGCTCTTGCTGTCTCATCAAACAAAAAACTTGCTTGGGAGGGATGGTAAAAGAGCACATACAGATAATTCCCATAGTACCCTGCTCTGTGTCTCTAATTTGGGAAGCAGGGTGCTTCCTTAGGGTGGAGCAGGGGGTCTAAAGAGCATTTGTCTCTTTGGGGCTGAGCTGTGCCAGGCACCTTTTTTGGGGATGGAAATTTGCCATTTCCCCGTGGTTGGGACCCCCGGGCCAGCTGTGCCCTGGGGCTGTGCCAGCCTGCCTCTCCCAGCGTGCAGGTGATGAGAAAAATGCAGCAGCACTGCAGTGCCTGCTCCCCGAGCCGGGATGTCTGCACTAATTAATCCCGGCTCCCGTAGGATTGCTCTCAATTACACAGAGCTCCTTCCTTCCTGCCTCCCTCCCTCCCGCCCCACCTGGCACATGCTGGAGCTGGGCTGGGATGGGGAGCCACCCCCAGGGATGTGCGAGCACCCACGGGTGCTGGGACCCTACAGCAACACAGGCAATCCTTTTAAATTCCTTCCCACACCCCCTGCTCGTTTTTCTTTCCCTTTCCTTGGCAGGGAGGGAAGCAAAGTGCTTCGCTCAGCCTCTTTCACAAACAAAGGAATAAATAAAATAAAGCCATAAGTGATTCCAGCCTTTCTCGTGAAAGCTTGGGAGGAAGAAACAATGAGAAAATGCTATTTGTTCTATTTTTAACGAGCTGAGAGCTCTGCGATGCCATGGTGATGGAATTGGTGTAAGCACCTGGATGGGGATAAATCTCCTGCCTGTCGGGGGTAATGGGGATGGACCGGGACAGTGTGGAAGTGGAAAGGATTTCTGTTTATCGAGTTTCCCTGTCAGCTCTCTGTTATTAAACACGGTGATTCCCAAGCTGTCAGAATGGATGTTAAAATCTTCTGGCATTTCTGCCTGTGGAAGAGCCTGCAGGGACACAAATCCCACGAGTGCTGTGGCTCCCGTGTGTCCCCGAGTGCCGGGGAGGGGCTGGCAGTGGGGCAGGGACCTGCCAGCCGTGCAGCCCCGGGGCTGTGTCACCCGTGCCACCCTGGGGACGTCCTGCCTGTGCCCGCAGGTGTCACCCACTGCCCAGGGAGTACCTGAGGTGGGGACTGTGAAAAGGGGAACAGTGGAAAGGGGCTCACAACCGTTCTGCAGCTGCAGAAAGCCCCGTGAGCAGCCGGCTGAGGGATATTTGGGGGGCTGGGGAAGGGTCGGAGCCCCGGGCCATGGTTAGTGACTGCCGGGGCTCCCCGGGCACGGGGCAGAGCTGCTGTCCCTGCACTGTCACTGTCACCGTCAGTGCCCAGCAGGGACAGTGCTGCTCCTGCCCTCAGTGCTGGCAGCTGCTCAGCGAGCTCGGGATGCTCCCAGAGCTCCGGGATTTAGGAGCGGGGGAACAGCGAGAGGCTTGAGTCACTCGGCTGTGACCATATAATGACTCTGTATACAAATTAGATGGATTCGCGGGGTGCTTATCTAAATGAGGTTGCCATTTTACAATGCTAATTTTCCCGTTGGTTGCTTGTGATACCAGAACGCGGCGTTTGAGAAAAGCCTTCCTGGGCCGGTGAGCTCCGGAGCCGGCTGCTGCAGAGCCCGGGGCTTCATCCTGCCGGCCCGGGCACGGTCAGCACAGCCCGGGCAGGGTGAGCACAGCCCGGGCAGGGTGAGCACAGCCCGGGCAGGGTGAGCACAGCCCGGGCAGGGTGAGCACAGCCCGGACAGGGTGAGCACAGCCCGGACAGGGTGAGCACAGCCCGGACAGGGTGAGCACAGCCCGGACAGGGTGAGCACAGCCCGGGCACGGTCAGCACAGCCCGGACAGGGTGAGCACAGCCCGGACAGGGTCAGCACAGCCCGGGCAGGGTGAGCACAGCCCG
>QVAJ01000131.1:1382696-1398163 GCA_003546035.1 Mixornis gularis
ATCCCTGTCCTGTCCTGTCCTTTGGTCCCATTCCTGTCCTGTCCTTTGGTCCCATCCCTGTCCTGTCCTGTCCTTTGGTCCCATCCCTGTCCTGTTTGGGGCAGGCAGGACAGACCAGGAGCTCTCCAGACGTGGCTGTTCTCAGTTATCATTATTTATAAGGCCTTGGCTTCCTGCAGGCTGAGCTGTGCTGCCCAGAGCTTTCCAGGAGAGCTCTGCTCCTGTTGATTTCTGCAGCACCAGCCCAGGGACTGGAGCTGGCTGGGCCTGCAGTGCACTGAGCCCAGACACAGCAGCTTTTCTGCTCTAAAACCTGCAGGATTTCACATGAATGTTCGTGTTTTAAGAAGAGCAGGGTGCAGATGTAGAGCAGCAGGGAGCTTTTGTTGACAGCTCTTCATTGATGTTTCATTGCTGTTTATGTATTTCTTTTAAAGCCAATTTTATATCCAGGCAAAAGCAAGTCTAGACAGATTGTCTAAAAACTTTTATTGGCTAATTAAGATTATACTGCTGGTATATCACTGCTGGACCCTGCTTGAGGAACGGCCTTGGTTTTTTTGCAGCATGAGCCTTTTGCCAAGTTTTCTATTATTCCTTGGGAGGGCTTTTTTCACATCTATTTCAACATCAAAAGCAAATGCCACTTGAAGTCTCCTGTTTGGACACCTGAGCCTGGATCAAGGAACCAGAGCACCTTGATTTTTATTTTCCCAGAGTACTGAGCATTGGTGGCCTCTGTTCAAGCTGGAGCTGCAGCTGCTGTCACACAGGGAAATCAATCCAGCTTACAGAGCTGTGTCCCAGAGCTGTGGCCATCAGTGGGAGGTGGCAGAGGGTGGTCCTGGGCAGTGCCCCGGGGGCAGAGTCCAGGGATGCTCCAGGGTGATGCTGTTTGCTGGATGAGGAGCTCACCCTGAGCCAGGGACAGCTGGGTCACCCAAACCCAGCATTTATTTGGAGTTTGGGATGAGCCAGGTGGCTTTGGACACTTGGGTGTCAGGAGTGGTTCTGTTTGCAGCTCATCAGAAAGGTTTGGGTGGGAAGGGACCTTAAATCCCACCCAGTGCCACCATGGCAGGGACACCTCCCACTGTCCCAGGCTGCTCCAACCTGGCCTTGAGCACTGCCAGGGATCCAGGGGCAGCCACAGCTGCTCTGGGCACCCTGTGCCAGGGCTGTGCCTTTATCAGACACTTCTAATAATTGCAGGTAACTGGAAAAGAAAACACAGGGGGGAAAAAAGACAAAGCAGGTGAATGAGGACACTTTGGAGCATGAGTCACTTCTCCAGGAGCTCCAGTCGGAGGCCAGGGCTGGTCCTGATTTGAGCAGGTTTGATGAGAGAGAGCTGCCTCCATCTCTATTAATCATGTGCTGATTGTTTAGGTCATGGATCAGTTGTTAGAGGGTCTGTTATTTCTGGAGGTGATAATTCAGAATCAACCACTGATTTTGGTGGGAAGGATCCTGAAGTTCCACCCAGTGCCACCATGGCAGGGACACGTCTCACTGTCCCAGGCTGCTCCAACCTGGCCTTGGACATTTCCAGGGATCCAGGGGCAGCCCCAGCTGTGCCAGGGCCAGCTCCAACTCTGTGATCAGGACAGTGCCCTGCTCACCCCCTGCAAGGAAGAATTGGAGTTGGATATTCCCATCCTGGAATTTTTGCTCATTCCTTGTGTTTGTTCTCAGCTCCTTCAGCCCAGCCAGAGCCGACCTCAAACCTCCAATTGCTGCAATCAAAGAACTTTTATTTATTACTATCAGGAGGGCAGGCAGGGAGGCAGCCTCACAATACCACAGCCAAGGTCTGTGGTGCCCACAGTTTTCCTGGAAAGAAACCTTTCCTGTGGAAAAGCTCTGCCGGAGCTGTGAGGAGGCGCGGCCCTGTCCAGGCCCCTCACACACACACACACACACACACACACACACGGCTGCCCTGCAGGGCCCTGCTCTGCGGGGAGCACTAAAAAAGCAATTAGCACTTGAGAGGGATTTGCAAAAATATCTTATCTTGGTGCCCCTGGGGGCTGTGGGCAGTGCTGCTGCTGTGCTCGGGGCTCTTTGGTGCGGTGTTTTCCCTCGGATTTCTCCAGGAGCAGATGCCGGGGCCGGGGTTTCAGAGCGATCAGCCCAGCAGGCACAGCCCTGCTGCCCGGGAACCTCCCGGCTCCTTAAAAGCTTCTTTTAATGTCTCTTTTTAAAGCCTCACCGTGTTCTCTCCCTGCTTCCCTCCCCTCCCTGTCCTTCCCTTCACGTTCTGCCTCTGGAGGGAAGGGCAGAGGAGCTCTGGTGTCCGAGGAAGTCCTTCAGGTATCAGTTTCACTTCAGAACACACGGCTGGGCCATCTTCATCATCCTCAGGTGTCCCTGGACCCCTGGCAGTGTCCCTGGACCCCTGGCAGTGTCCCTGGATCTCTGGCAGTGTCCCTGGACCCCTGGCAGTGTCCCTGGACCCCTGGCAGTGTCCCTGGACCCCTGGCAGTGTCCCTGGATCTCTGGCAGTGTCCCTGGACCCCTGGCAGTGTCCCTGGACCCCTGGCAATGTCCCTGGTCCCCTGGCAATGTCCCTGGATCCCTGGCAGTGTCCCTGGACCCCTGGCAGTGTCCCTGGAGCAGCCTGGGACAGTGGGAGGTATCCCTGCCATGGCAGGGGTGGCACTGGGTGGGCTCTGAGGTCCCTCCCAACCCAACCCAGTCTGGGGTTTCACTGCCAAACAGGAAAATCACTCCAAGATTTAGTAAAATACCCCCAAAAATTCAATTTAAAACCCACATTTGTTTGCAGGAATATTTATGGCTGGACAGGGAACCTGTGGGCAGCAATTGTCACCTCCTGCTCGGGGACAATGGCCAGGGTGGCACTGACACCTCCTCCAGAGCCTCAGACCTGGATTTCCACTTTATTGCTGCTGAGGGGCAGCCCTGGGTGCTGGGGAGGTTCTGTGTCAGTGATGGGAGCAGAGAAATGCAGTGACTGACTCCAGGGATTACATCTCTCTGGGTTTTGGAGGAATAGATCTGAATATATTTTATTAATCTCAATTCCTGAGCGTTCCCAAGGCCTGCAGTGAGCACAGGGCTGCAGCCACAGTCCCAGACCCAGCTTTTCCCTGAATCCAGCCCCTCCCTGCACACCAGCAGGGAGATAACACCGTGTTTGCTGCGGCTGTTTGATTTCCTCAGAAGCCTCAGCAACCTCCCCAGCAGGAGAAGTAAAGCACTTTCCTTTCATCGAGGTTTATTTGAGCAGGTCTCAAAGCAGAGCCTGTGCAGTTTTGTCAGCTTCAGAAGGCTTTTCTCTGAGCAGAATGCTATTGATTAAACCCTAACGACATCTTTTACTTAGGAAGGAGCCAAGAATCATAAACATCAAAGATGGCAAGGATATAATTTGGATGTCATCAGTGCCTGAGCTGCTTTTCTCTTCAGTAGGTGACTGTGCACAGGTGTAGCAGCAGCTGCTGTCAGTGCAGGGTTTGATTCCTCCTCTGTCAGCAAACGGGTGGGAATCTGGTGCTGGGAGCTGATGTGCAGATCTGTCCTCTGCTCCTGCAGGCAGCTGTGGCAGGGATTGATCCCAGCTCCAGGAGCTCTCTCTGTCTCTGTTCCAGCCACGCCATGGAGACTGTGCTGCTTGTGATGGCAAATCCATGGGGAAAAACCCTGTCCCAGCTCAGCTCCCATCCCAGGGCTGACAGTGGGCTGGGAGCAGGGAGGGACTGAGCTGGCCCAGGACAGGGGCTGCCTGGGGCCCCCACAATGGATTTGGGGCTGCCTGTGTTCCCCCAAAATGAATTTGGGCTGCCTGGGGCCCCCACAATGGATTTGGGGCTGCCTGTGTTCCCCCAAAATGAATTTGGGCTGCCTGGGGCCCCCACAATGGATTTGGGGCTGCCTGTGTTCCCCCAAAATGAATTTGGGCTGCCTGGGGCCCCCACAATGGATTTGGGGCTGCCTGCATTACCCCACAATTAATTTGGGGCTGCCTGTGTTCCCCCAAAATGAATTTGGGCTGCCTGTGTTTCCCCACAATGGATTTGGGGCTGCCTGGTGCTCCCCACAATGGATTTGGGGTGGCCTGGGGTCCCCCCCAGCTGTTTAATAACTTTTCCCGTTGCTGTGTGATCAGCCCTGGTTTGAGCCCTGCAGGGGCACTGGGTACAAACCCAAATCACCCACCCAGGGCTCTGGGGATGGGGTGAGCCCAGCTGGGGGTGGCTGGGAACATCCTGTCACATCCTTCATGGAAATGTCCCTGAGGAAGATGAGGAATGGGGAATCTGCTATAAACAGTTGGTGCTTCTCTGCTGGTGGAGAGGAGCTGTGCTGGGAGCTGGGCTGGGGTTCCTCAGCACTGGACAAACCCCAAGGCTGCTGCTGGAGATGTGTAACCCTCCCCAGGGATACCAGTGTGCTGAGGGAGCACACTGCAGTGAGACTTGATTACAGACAGCAGCCCAGTGTTTCTGATAAAATCATTAATCTAATTTTTGTCTAATTTTCCTATTCTTCACTCGCCATTACAACCATCCCACATTGCTTTCAGGCTGGTGTTGAGGCTGTGGAGGCTGATTAAATTGCAAAGCAGACTTTTAAATGAAAGGATCCATATCTAGCTGCACTCATTATCAGCTCCAAGAAATTAAATCTACCCTCAGTGATTTACTCCAAACCCAATCAAACAGGCATCGGGCAGACAAAGGGCACGGTGGCTGTGCAGCTGCAGATGAAAAGGAGCCAGACACAGCCCAGAGCTGCCAGCACAGCCCCAGCTCTCCCTGCAGCACCTCCAGCCCTCACAGGGACTCTGTGGCTGTGGCTCCTCGTGTTGATGCTGTGCAGGGAAGTTGCACATCTCAGGGCACAGAAAATGTTCTTTTCCTGGGAGATTTCCTTGCTGTCTGTTGCTTAAGGGTCTCTAGAGCCCCTTCTATTCTATACTCTATAGCCTCATACGGGCTCAGGGCACAGAAAATGTTCTTTTCCAGCTCTGACAGGGACTCTGTGGCTGTGACTCCTCGTGTTGATGCTGTGCAAGACAGGTGCAGTCACAGGGAACAGAAAATGGTCTTCTTCTAGGAGCTTTCCTTGCTGCCTGTCCCATGAGGGGCTCTAGAGCCCCTTGTACTCTATATTCTGTATTCTGTATTCTATACTCCATATTCTATATCCCCATAAGGGCTCAGGGCACAGAAAATATTCTTTTCCTGGGAGCTTTCCTTGCTGCCTGTTCCATGAGGGGCTCTAGAGCCCCTTGTATTCTATATTCTATAGTCTATAGTCTATAGTCTATATTCCATGGCCCCATCAGGGCTCCAACCCTGGCACTGCCTGTGCGGTTTGCTGTTCCCCCCTGCAGGGTGCTGGGGCTGCGATTCCCTCCAGGATGGGATTTAAACAGTTCCGGCATCTCGGCTCTGCTCTGGTGAGCCCCTGGATGGGCTGAGGCACAAAGGGACACAGGCACTGCCCCAGCGGTGCCCAGAGTGCCCTGGGGCTCTCAGGAGTGCAGGGATCTCTGGCATGTGGTATTTTGGAATGTAGTTGTGTATATTGATTTATGCTGGTGTGTATAACCATAGCGTGGGCTCTACTGACACCCAGCACCTGAGCAGCCTGAGCGGTCCCTGCCCAGGGGGAAAGTGGAGCATCTTCACTGATATGGGGATCAGGTCTCCTCTGCTCTGGCTGCTCTGGGATTTTAAATGAGCCTGATGGAAGACTCAAAGCAGGAGATTTACAGGATTTTTACAGGGAAGAAAAGGTGGGACTCGTTCTGCAAACCTTTGGTATTCTCAGACTGACCCAGCCAGGGAAGGTCAGGTCCCCTCTGGTGCCCGGATTGTCACGGTGGGCTCAGGCTGTGGAGCAGAGGCAGCCAGGCCAGGTCTGCCTGAGCCCAGAATCCACATTCATTATTTCATTGCTTGGTTGGGTTTATTAACCTCCAGTTTTTGAGTCAAAGGAAAATACAAGAAGTTGTTTTCTGGCATGAGAACTTTCAGGCTCCTTGTTTAATTGTGCTCTGAGTCTTCAGAAAAGTCTTTCAAGGGCAGTCCTGAATTCTCTCCTTGCATGAGTGATCCACAAGACAAGCTCCTTTCCACTTCCTTGCTTTTCTCTTTCTTTCTTTTCATGAGTTGTACGGAGATCTTGAATTAGTAGAAAGAAAAAGAAGGGTGGAGGGTGGTTTGGCACGTGTGCAGTCACTGATGGACAAAGACAGCTCTGCCATAATAACATCCAGTAATGATTTAAATAAAGAAAAGGTAATTAAACCCACACGAGTCTAAAACTTTATTTTCACATATGTCTGAAAATTTGTAAACGCCTCCTGGAGTCAAACTGGCAATAAAGGTGTTTATAGCAGTGTTTGAAATACAGAATGCAAACCATCCAGCTCTTACCTGTGTTCCTGAACACGTAATTGTTATTTATTCTATACATATAGAGATGTATAACTTGGTAGCTTTACATAATCTTCTTCTGGCTGGTGTTAATTGAATTAGTCATGCTTCTGGAATGCTAAAAACGATTCGCCTATGGGAATTTCTCTTCAGTTGTGAGTCAACAGTCAATTCTCTGGATTTTGTTTTAGTCAGTGACTCTTTATTAGAATAAACAAGATTACTGGCAGGGGAAATGTTTTCTCTGCCGGTGTTGGAAGGGATGGGGAGTGCTGAGGTGAGGGAGTGCAGGTGAGCAGGGTGGGTTGAACTGGCAGCACAGTGATGGGTGAACACACCTTCCTGGGGCACTTTGGCCATGTTGGTTTGGGTGTTTTTGTCCCCTTGGGCTGCTCTCCTGCCCAGCTGGCTGATGGCAGGTGACACTTTTCTCCTGTTTCTCTGGCTCTGCTCACCCCTGCTGTGGTGTCTGGTGCCGTTTTTGCTGCCCCAGTGATGGACTGCATTGATTTCCACAGCCTCAGGGTTTGCAGCATGTCGGGACAGGTGCAGAATTGCAGGTTTTAAGCTCCTCAGTAATTTCTTTAGTGAGATGCTGTTGTGTTTTACATCTCCAGCTGTGTTTTACACGGCCAGTTTGTGGGGTGTGGTTTGCTGGAGAGCAGCCTTTTCCTCAATAAAGATAAAACATAAAGATAAGCTCCACAACGTCACTGGACTGAGCTGAGTGTCAGTGCCTGGGACAGAGGCTGGGAGCTCCTGGGGCTTCATATCCAGCTCCTGTTTGTGGCTCCAGCCTTCATCTCCTGGGACATTTTAATCTCTGCTCTGCTCTGGGACAGGGTGGAAGGGGCAGGAACAGGTTTGGGGACAGCCCATGGCTCACCCCTGGGGACATGTCCTCCTGTCTGGTGGCTCTCGTTGTTCCCAGCAGCTCCTGCTCTGCCTGAGGGCTCTGGGGGCTGTCCTGGGCTCTGCCCTGGCCCTGCTGGACCATCCCAAAGCAGGGATTTTCCTGAAGCTGCCAGGGGAGCTGGGCTCACCTTCCCACCTGCAGGGAAAGGGTTTGGCTTGTTCAGGGATGTGGGGGATGCTGCTGGGCAGGGGCACAGGGGGCACAGGGGGCACAGGGGGTTTGCAGATCCAACTCAAAGGGTGATTTCAGCAGAGCCACTGCCCTGCACAGCTACAGCTCCCTGGATGCCCCCAGTGCAGGGACAGTGACTGAAGGGAGTTGGGGAAGCATCTGTGAGTTTGCCTGGACAAGTCTGGGGCGTCTGTTCCAATTTGGTTTTTATAGCTCTGGAGGGACACGATAACCAAGCAAGGCACAGACATTTCCATTTATGTTCTCCAAAAATAGTGGGAGGCAGCGTGTGCTTCTGTACTGGAGGATTATGTAGGTCAGGCTGCTTCTGGACCTGTTATTAAAAGTGACATTGCCAAAGACAAATCAACAGCAAACACAAGAAGCTTTCAGCAAGAACATCACAGGTACCCTGTCTGTGTTTCACCCCAAAAGGGCTCCTGAGGCACTGCTCAGCCCTGTGCTCTCCTCACCTCTCCTCCAGACTCTTTGCCAAATGACGGTGGTGAAAATCCCAGCTGCCATTCACCTGAAACAAATAGATGTGTAAAAGTGGCATCAAAATGGATAACTGCCATAATGCTGATGATTTACGGGAAATTCAGTGTGATTTCTGGTAAATTATCTTTCATTTTCCTCGATGGTTGGGCTGGGAAGACCTCTGCAGCCTTTGGGAAATGTTCTGCCTTTTCTGAAACCAATCTGGAGAGATTGGAGGCGTGATTGGGCTGTGAGTGCCCCGGCAGCAGGCACAGGCTGGGGCTGCAGGCGCAGGAGATGAGGGCAGCTCATCTGAGATCACCCTCGGGTGAGAGGAGCTGCTTGAAGGGACAGCAGCTAAGAACAGGATCGGAGCAATAAAGGAATTGCCAGAAATTCCTGGAGTTTTCAGTGTAGGACGTTCTGAACCCCGGGAGTGCTGGCACCCCACCCTGCTGTGTGCAGAGCCTGCTCCTGGGAGAGGAAAACTCTGCTCTGCTGTGTCCTGGCAGTGCTGGCCTTGGGGCTTTGGGGAGCCCCCAGCTGGGGCCGCCTCAGGCGGGGTTAGGGACAGCGATAACACGTGTCTACGACTGGCTTTCAAATGCAAACACCGAGGGGATTTAACAGTCAGAGCAAGTTTTAACCTGGGGAGCAAACTGCTGCTCTTGGTTCCCACTCCCTGCTAAGGCCAGCTCTGGGCTCCTGCAGAGGCACAGCCAGACCCTCCTCGGTGTTTGTCGTGGCATTTTGGGATGATTTGCTGTTGTTTGGGCATCCATCCCCAGGAGCTCAGGAGCTGCTCGGGGCAGGCAGCACCTGCTGTGAGAGAGCTCCTGTGTGTGCAGGTACAGCTCAGTGAGGGGCTGGCTCTGGGGGCTGTTATTTGGGAATTTCCTCTCCCAAACCCCTGTTTCCCCAGCCCAGGGAGCTCCTAAAGCACAGAGGGGATGGAGAGAGCCCCGTTCTGCTGCAGCCACTGCACCCAGCCCCGTCCTGGGCTCTGCTCTCAGAGAAGGCACCTCTGGTTCACCGAGGACTGGGAGGTGTTGGGAGCAATGGTATAAAAACGGCAAATGAAGCAGGAGATCCTAATGAGGTGTAATGTGTCTCAAAAACCATTGATCAGGGCATAATTCAGAGCAGAATTACAGCCTCAGGCAAGGCTTGTTTGTGCATTTGTGCCCCTGGACGTCAGTCTCTCCCTCAGTTTCTCTTTTTTCCTCTCTAGTTTAATTTTTCCTCTCTAGTTTCATTTTTCCTCTCTAGTTTCTAGTTTTTCCTCTCTGGTTTAGCTTTTCTCTCCACGTATTTTTTCCTCTCTGGTTTAGTTTTTCCTCTCAAGTTTAGTTTCTTTCCCTACCCTGTTTTAATGGAAGTTTCAAGCTTGTTCTGAGTGTCTGCCTGAAAAAACAATGCATCAGTCAATCACTCTGCTGTTTGCAGCAGACACTGCCTGCCCTGCTCTGGAGCTCTGATTGTGTGAGTGAATCCCAGAGCCCTTCCAGAGGCAGAGCTGATTTAGGGGTTTGTTGAGCCCCCAGGGCAGTGTGATGAGGGGTTGCTCAGGGCAGCATTTCAGCATCCCTGGGGAGCTGCAGGCGGGGGATTGGAGCTGTGCTAAAAGAGATGTTCTGGGTTTGTTCCTCCCACTTCTGAATTTCTCCTCGTTTGTGTTTCTGCACCTTCTCTTAGGGCTTGTGCCAGAACAGTCACTGACATCTGTGAGGGCTCAGCCCCATCCCCAGCTCCCTGAGGGTTCTGTTCCCTTCTCCCCAGTAAATGTTTGCCCCACATTCAATTATTTGGTGTGGAAAAGGGATTTTTCCCTGGGCTGCAGTTCTGTGCTCGGCTCTGGAACACATTTTGTGAGGATTTGAGGAACCTGCACTGCCCCTGCCCCATCTTTAGACATTCCATGTGCAGGTACAGCTCTGGGCCTGCTCTGGAAGACGTTCTGTGAGGATTTGATGAACCTGCACTGCCCCTGCCCCATCTTTAGACATTCCATGTGCTGCAGGTGCAGCTCTGTGCCTGCTCTGGGGGTCAGTGGTGCCCTCAGCTGTGGCAGGGCAAACACACAGCACTGAACTCTGTATTTTGGTAGCTAAAAAATGTTTCCATTTCTCTTTCAACCATTGGTGAAATGCTTTTATTCCTTTTTAAAGAAGAATCCCTTCGTTTTCACGTGCTGTAACTCGGCTTGCAGCAAACTGTGCATCTCTGACTTGGTGTGTTGGCTGGCTGCTCAATTAGTAGGAATGTTCCATGCTAATAATTAACAAGGATCTACCCCAAAAAAAGAGATGTCTCCTTGGCAGTGTAACTTTTCTGGAGAAAAATAAAAAATATTGCATGAAAGGCTGAGGGAACTGCTCCAGATTTGCTTCCAAGATCTGTAAATCAGGCAGAGGATTTACATGTTCTGCTGTTTCAGCTGGAATTCGCCTCCTCCATCAGATTATTTTAGCATTTTGTGGATAGTACTAATTAAAATTTATCATCAAAGTAACTGTAGTTTTAATAGGGCTCTTTCCCCAGTGTGACAGGAATCAAGTTAATGTTTAAAATCTTTGCTGAGACGCTCGGAGGGAGCAGGGCTCCTCCATGTCTGGGTATCTTTGAAAACACAGAAAATCAGGATTCTCCACGTGTGCAGGGCTGGATTTGGGAATTCCAGGGGTGCTGAGAAGGACACTGCAGCTGTGGGGCAGCCCCAGTGTCACCCAGAGCCTGCCCCACACATCCCTGGCTGGTTTGGGACAGCCCTGGGGGGCAGCAGCTTCCAGCCCGGGTTTGGGTGGGTGGGAATTCCCATCCCAGGGGCATTTCTCTGGGAACAGAAGCAGCTCCGTGGCTCTGTGGTGTTCTCAGGGATTTTAATGAATGGCTGGCTCTCGGTGGGGCAGCTGCAGGTTTTGTGTTGTCCATTGCGTGTCTCAAGGACTCTCCAGGAGAGAGGAACCAGCAGCCTGGTGGGGCTGTTCTGCATTTTCTGTGTTCCCAGAGTGGAGGGATTTGGGGTCCTGTCCCCACCTGTGCTGTGGGGTTCTCACCCCCTCCTGCAGAGCCCCTTCCCTCTCCCTGCCTTTGGGAAGAGGCGTTTTCCCAGCTCCTGACCTGACCCCTGCCTGCTGCCGCCTTCCTCCCGTGCTCTTTCATCCTCAGCCTCGTCCCTGCCCAGGTTTCCCTGCCCAGGTTTCCCTGCCCAGGTTACCCTGCCCAGGTTACCCTGCCCAGGTGTCCCTGCCCAGGTTTCCCTGCCCAGGTTACCCTGCCCAGGTTACCCTGCCCAGGTGTCCCTGCCCAGGTTACCCTGCCCAGGTTTCCCTGCCCAGGTTTGTCGCCTGACGGACACGAAAGGAGGACACTCACACTGTCCAGTTGTGAGATGAGAAAGAAGAAGGTTTATTTTGGGTTTGAACAGGGTTTGGACTTTGACCAGCGGTTGGAGGACGAGGTTGACACCTCTCTGACCCCTCTGGTCAAACCAGAAGTCCATCAGTTTGTCCTTCCCACAATAAGGAATGCATTATTTACAAAACATCATTATTTGTTTGTGTTACAATGCGTGAGAAGCTCCAGCACAGAAATGTAAAACATGAGAAGGCTGRAAAATCAGGGCRACACAGGTTTCCCTCCCCACCCCATCCCCACCCCATCCCCACCTGCCCTGGCAGCTCCCAGCTCCCAGCAGCAGCTCCTTCATGAATATTTGAGGCGTGTGATTGTGGCTCGTTATCAGCCCTATCCCGGGAGATGGCAAGAGAGACTGTGTGTAGGAGGGCGCTTTAAAAGCTTATCTTTAAAGCCATGATGTTTTGTGATTTAAAAATTAAGTATGGATTAACAAATGGAGAGCCGACACTGTCTGGGGAATCAAGATTGGAGAGAGGGAAAAGAGCATGACTCAACAAATTGCTTTATCACCATCAAGTGCAGCTCTCGGGGAGGATGTGCAGGGGCTGCTCCAGAGCTCTGACACTCGGCTCTTGCCTCAGCAGCCACGCAGCCAACTTCATTAAAAACATCTATTTCCCCAAAACAAGGAGTCTGCAGAACAACTGAGAGCGAGTGGATTAAACAAGACTCGCTGGAATTTTGGTGGATTTTCTGCTTTTATCCTTTATTTTTTATGCAGGGAAYGTTGCCTTGCTCTGAGAGAGGCAGAAGTCAACTCCATGACTTGTAAATGGAGCTGCTTTTCCAGGAGAGCTCCCTTGAGGCTGCAGGGTGTGTTCCATGGGTGTTGGACACGGCTCTGAGGGTGGGGCAGGGCAGGGAAGGCAGAATTCCTGAGGGAGATGGGAAAGGGGCTCAGCCTGGAGAAAAGGAGGATCAGGAGGAATTTCTGGCTCTGCACAACTCCCTGACAGGAGGGGACAGCCGGGCGGATTTGGGATCTGCTCCCAGGGAACAGGGACAGGAGGAGAGGGAACGGCCTCAGGCTGGACCAGGGGAGGCTCARGGTGGATTTTGGGAACAATTCTTTATGGAAAGGGCGCTCAGGAGCAATTTCTTCATGGCAAGTGTTGTTAAACATTGGAAGGGGCTGCCCAGGGAGTTTGGAGTGCCCATCCCTGCAGGGCTTTAAAGCCCTGTGGATGTGGCACTTGGGGACAAGGGGCACTGGTGGCCCTGGCAGTGCTGGGGGAGGGTTGGGGTCTGATCTCAGAGGGTTTTCCCAGCCTGAACCATCCCATGACTCTGTGAGCTGACAGCTCCCAACCAGCCGTGGTTGGCCAGAGCTCTGAAGGTGTCCCAGCCCCAGATCCCAGCCCTGGAACGAGCTGCTCTGTGTGTGAGCTCTGAGAAAGGGAATTTTACATCGAAAATTCCACATTTTCTGTTAAAATAGAGGTGGTTCAAAGCAGCTCCTCTGCAGGGCAAGTGCCCTGGRATGGCAGAGAGGAATTGAATCAGTGGTGGCTGAGCTGCCTCTTCACTCTCTGTTTTGGAATCAATCTAATCAGGTTCTTTCAATATGCCATAATATTGGGAGAGATGATTAATACAAACCTTGCAAACTGAGATGAAGCTYTGAAATTAATTTCAAATATTAAAAGTGTTAATCAAAGTGTTAATTTCCCTCGCTCCCATTGCAGTAGTTTTTGCAAAGTAAAGATAACTTTGGTCATCTTTTCYGACCACAAAATGAATTAAAGATAAAGGAAGTGGATGTCTTGTGTGAAATAACAGTTAACATCTGYTTCCTTAGAACTTACATTGATTTAATTACTTTTCATTTGTTTAACGTTCAGAACATCATTTAAATTCCTCCATACAASTCAGACTCTTTTTAAGAGAAGATGTGTTGGTCCTTGTCCCTCGGGGTGAGGAGCAGCCTCATGAGTGTGGCAGGGAGATTTCAGTGGGGAGCCCCATCCCGCAGCCCGGGGATTTACAGAGCAAGCAAAAACCTCTCTGCATTGTCACTATTTGCACACAGAGCTCTGGAGTGGAGCTCTTGATCTCCTCAGTTCCCGTGGGATGTGATAAATGCCATGGGATAATGCACACCGCAGGAGGTGCAGGGGGGACAGGGTGAAATTTGATCTGCAAATAACAGAAGGAAATTCAATTATGTTGAGACTAATGTGAGGAGTGCCCCACAGTAAGGGAAAGGGGCACATTCAGAATGTTAATTCTTCCTTAGCCTCTCTTTGGCCTCTCTCTTCGGTCCTGTGAATCCCAGATTCCCTGGTGCTGCCTTGCCCTATCAAGATTCCACAAAAAAAAAGTAGTGATAAAATTTCTTTGTAGCATAAAAAATGTTTAAATGTTGATTGATTGATTGATTGATTGATTGRAGGCTGTGACTTCATTTCTGGTGCATTAATATTTTGACTCTCTGAAGTTCTTGCTGTACAGTGAATTTCCTTGGGTTTATTCTTGGTGCAGCTTCTCCTACACTGCCACAGGTCTGGACGCCCAATTCATAAAATCAGGACTGCAGCACCAAGGAAATGGAGGCTTTAAAGATTGATGCTGTTTTTGGCAGCTTTTAGGGCAGTGTGGGCTTGCCTGGGGGCTGGTTCCTGCAGCATTCCCTGTGCAGTTAAACACTCCGGATATTGGRAAATGTTTCAGGGATCTCTCAAGTCCAGCCTCAGATGAAGAGAATCCCTCTGTCTTTAATGGGCTGTGCATTGAAAAGGCTCTTTGGAGGGCAGTCAGGGAAGAGCTTTGTGCTGACAGCAGCCAGAAATATCCATATTCCATCTCTTCTTGGGGTTCCTGGCACAGGTGACCACTTGGCCATGGAGTGGGGCTGGGAGAGACCTCAAATCCCACCCAGTGCCACCCCTGCCATGGCAGGGACACTGCCACTGTCCCAGGCTGCTCCAAGCCCTGTCCAGCCTGGTCTGGGTGTCACTGAGTGTCCCTGTCACTCTGCCCCTGTCCCCAGAGTCCCCAGCTGGGTGTTGGTGTCAGACTGGGGTGTGACAGGAGATTTCCATGGGGCACAGCTGGGATGGATCCTGGGCTGCCTCCCCAGAGCTGCTCCTGACTCCTGTGCCTTTCCCAGCCCCTGGTGGCACAGCTCCATGAAATGGAGTGGCTGGTACCCGGGCAGGGCTGGGCTGGGCTCTGCCAGGCTGCAAGAGTGCTTTTATTGAACTATATTGCATTTTTAGTACTCATTTGGGAGAGGGCCATTAAGGCTCAGCCGAGTACATTAAGAACATTACTCCAGTGTGAAGGAGATGGGGATTATGAGAACGACTAGAAAACCAAGGAGTTATAGAGTTCTGTTCCTATTCTCCATTTCCCTGGCCGAGGGCTGGGACAGAACCTATTTAAACAATCCTCAGCTTTGCTGAACGTGCCCATTTTGAGTCCCAGAAGAGGAGTGGTCACTGTGTGAGCTCCCACCAACCACCTTGGGTGTGAATCCGGAGGCAAAACGTGCTGCACCAGGGGAGGAGTGATCCAAAACCCAGGTGGGACCTAACAAAAACCTGCTTTGGTCACGGCCATCCCAGCTGGCACCTGCAGGTCTGATCCACTCCAAGGGACGGGCACCACTGTGGGGTACAGAGTGTCCTCTGGGGTTCAGCTCTTCAACCCTATTTTGGCCCTTCCCTTGTGGGCCTTGTTCCCCATCCCTGATCCATTGCAGAGCTTTTGTAAGGCACGGGGCTCCTGGGAGCGTTTTGTCACGCTGTAAATGCTGGGTGGAAAAACGAAGGAAACATGTTTCCTTCCCAAATTATCTCTCAGAGATCTCTTCTCCCGCCTGCCCTCCCACGGAGATGTCTCACAGTGTCCTGGCTGCTCTCTGCATTTGTCACTCTTTGGAGAGGTGACAAGTCTGTGCTTGCCCTGGCACACAGCAGCTACAGCAGGGCCGTTATCTGGGAGCAGGCAGAAACACTGTGCTGCTGCTGAGAAAAAACGGGCTGGCAACTCGGGAACACTCCAGCCCTGCCTGGAAAAGCTCCATCATTGGGGAAAGCTCCATCATTGGGGAAAGCTCCATCACT
>QVAJ01000131.1:1436582-1451911 GCA_003546035.1 Mixornis gularis
CATCCCATCCCATCCCATCCCTGCCCATCCCATCCCTGCCCATCCCATCCCTGCCCTGCCGTGGGTTGGGAGCTGGGTTTGATTTGGGTCTAAAACAAGGAAACAGAGAGGAAATTGAGAGGTAGGAGAGAGCTGTGCCTCATTCTGGGGTGCCTGGGTGGAGAGCAGGGCTGGGGGTGCCCAGGTGAAGAGGGGGGGTACTCTGGAGAGGAGATGGGCTGGGATACATGGGATGGGATGGGATAATGGGATGGGATAATGGGATGGGATAATGGGATGGGATAATGGGATGGGATAACGGGATAATGGGATGGGAGCAGTGTCAGTTCCCACAGCAGGGGCAGTTTCCCGGAGCTCAGGTGCTGCTGCAGCAGAAACAATCCTTCTGTGTCAAGGGAGGGTCTGGAGTCTCTGGGAGTTCTGTGTTATCCTGCAGAGGTGTTGAGGTGCTCTGCTCCCTGCAGGGGTTTGTTTGGCACTGCCCACAGCTGGGGGGTTTTTGCCTCCACCACCTCAGTGCTGCCACAAGGCTTCCCCAGCAATCCCCGCAGCCAGGGAAATGGAAAGGAAAATTCCAGTGTGAGGTGAGGCTCCGTGTCTGGGCCAGGCATGGAGCAGCTCTGCAGCCTCTCTGGCACTCTGGCTTATCATCACTGTTATCTCTCGGAGGGATTTCAGTTGTTATTTTGCAGGAGACTCGGCCCGAGGATGTGTTATTGACACATTCTTAGCTTAAAACCATTATCATGGCAAATCCCTGGATTTAGAAACTAATTACAAGACATTAATAGCTGAGCCCGAAGAGCTAAGTCATGCAAATATTGCTGTCTGCAGAGTGGAATACACACAAATGTTTGAAGTGCTGAGTTGGGAGCTGCAGTCTGGAGGTGGCAATAAATCTGAGCCCGGTCCTYGCCGCTGGGATCTGCGTGTCCATGAAATTAATGGCACCGTCTTTGTGGAAGTGGTGTCAGGGAACGTGGCTATTTTCTTCCCTGAGTAGGTTAATTAGCGCTAATGTAATTATTTTTTGTACTGATTTTTATTTTAATCAAACATTGCACGGAACAATTAAGTTCAGAACAAATGGCTTATTATGGAAATGTTTGTGGCGGAGGGAGGCAAAGCAGCAATGTTTGAATTACACACAGATATTGAGTTACTTTATTCATTAAAATGAACAATTACATTAGGCCTTATGAGACAGACTAAGCATTTCTTGTTAATGTTTGTTCTCTGGTGAACACAATGAGAATATATATTGTGAGTGGATGCAATCCCTCCTGCTGGAGGCATCCAGGACCTGGGGATGTGTGGGAGCACATCCTTCCCAAATCTGCCAGGGCTGCAGGGCAGGGGGCTCCTSGTGTCCCTGGGCACAGGGTGAGGTTCGAGGTGTGACATTGCTGGCTGGCTTTGGGTACAACGTCTACCTGCCTCTGGCAGTGCTGTTGGTTTGGGGAGAAGAAATTCCCTTATCCCTGGGCTGAAATGGAAGGTTCCACATAAACCCCCCCAGTTTTTCTGTTAATTGCAAGAGCACTGTCTCACAATGTATGGAATTTTTTGCTGMCTGCTTTGCAGACTGTGCTAGGCATTGTCAGCTAATCCTTGGRGGGATCTAMAAGATGTGTAGATGTGGGACACRTTTTCTTTCAAAAATGCATTTTTCTGAGTGGGGAAAGTGTCTGTAGTTCCACTCAGGTTCTCACCCCCTGCTGCAGGTATTGGTGCCACCATTCCCTCACCGGCACTTTGCATCCGAATTTTCTCCAGAAACAGCAGAAATCTGTCCCAGGCCAGTGCCAGAGCTGCTGTGGTGTCACCCCAGGAGGGCAGGGGAAGGACTTTCCTCAGTTGTCTTTATCTCCTTCCACAGAGGSTCTGTGCAGAATGAAGCACCTTTAGGCTGTCCCAGGTACCAGCAGTGCCGTGGAATATGTTTGAGAATATGGAAATCCATCTTTTTGTGGCCATGAGGGAAGCAGGGCTGTGATAACACATTAATCAGCCTGTGGTGATGAAGATATTCACACGTGGAAAATCGGTGGAAATAATTTCACCGCTGCAGACTGGGTCAAAATCCATGTGGATGGGTTGGTCTGGCTTTGTATTGGTGCCTGCAGCAAAAAGGCATCGGGGTGGCTGTGGGCAAAGATCAGGGTGGGAGATGCAGCTCTGGGCTGGATCAGGGAGATGCAGCTCTGGGCTGGCTGGAGCCCTCACTCTCAGCTGTAAAACTCAGGTAAGTCTCAGCTGCCCTGCCTCACTCTGCCTCGGGAAATGGGCACAAGGCAGGGACTGAGAGGAGTAAAAGGAGCAGCAGTGTCACAGTCAGCCCTTTGCTGAGGAACTGCCATGACATTTCCACGTCTCCAGGTCAGCAGTGCCAGCCCTGGCTGCCCTCAGTGCCCCCTGTGCAGGGAGGGACTCAGGGGACACTCAGGTCACTCAGCCCCTCCTCATCCTCCCAGCCCTTGAACTCAGCTCCCTGTGAGCCCTGGGTCAGAGCAGGGCTGGAGCTGGGCATGGAAATGGATTTCCTGGCTCCTTGCACTGCCAGTGAGACCAAAGCACCGTTAATCAGTGCAATTTAATGAGTCTTTGTATTTCCCTTTATCATCAGCACTCCTTTGCCTCCTGTGAGCTGCACACCTTGGGCTCAGCAGAGTAGGAGAAAGGAGTTCAGGGATCTTTTCTCTTCCCCAGGATGCTGAAGGTTAATGAAGTTTCCCAGGCAGTGGCAGACCTCTAGAATATCTCTTATTGAGGGATTATTTTTACAGCCTTCACAGAAAGACTCTTGGTACTCCAGTGTGTGAGCAGAGTGTGACTTCAGGGCTTGGTGTTTTCACAAATATAACATGAAGATGATACAGGATCTGTTTTGATTTAAATTAGGAGAGTGCAACTTAATCCTTCAATTTAAGACTTGCCCATCCAAGTCTTCCTGTCTATAAGAATAATTAAGGCAGCTGATTCMAGAAACTCATCTGAGAATTTTTACTTGTAGGGAAGATCACGGAGCTTGTCRGCATTTAAGTGACCTAAAGAAAAACAGCTGAAGTTTTGTTTTTAATAACACTTATTCACATCTCTCCCAGAGGTCAGGTTTTATGTTTGGAACAGACACACACACACAGAGCAGCTGCTGGGAATGCCAGGGCCTTCCTTCCCTGGACTATTCACTGGGGCTCCAGTGCTGAACCTCCCTTGCTCCTGATCYTGGTGAGTGGCTGTAGTCAGGCAGGGTTTGAAATGATTTGTGAGTCTCATTTTTCACAGTACTGGGAGCTTTTGTCACATGCCTTGGAGTTCAGGATTCTCCAGACTGCAGAGTAAGTGAGACTTTCCATGTATTTAACATAATCATTTATCATTTGCATTCCCAGAAGCACATGTGGTATTTCAAAAGCTGAATGTGACTTTGCAATGAAATATTATCTAATTATTGTGGTTTTCAGTGATGACCATTTTCTTTGTCCTTCACATTTCTCAGCTGGTTTGYGTAGCAGACCTTCCTCCATTCCCACTGATCCCATGCCCTATAGGAAACACATTTCCACCTCATTTCAAATCTTCCCCTGGTCAGTAGCAGTTCTGGGAAGAGAGATCTCTGTTCTGTCTCAGTAAGAAGCCCCAAGGTTTGTGGAAAGCAGCTTTGCAAATCCAAGTCCTGCCTTCCCTCAAGGTTTGCAATGTTCTAATTCTCATGAAAAGAACAGGTTTTCACTCTCGTGGTTTATCTGGGGTTGTGTGTCATTCCATCAGGCTTTAAAACAAACAGAAATGAGAAATGGAGCAGTGGACACAGTTAGGGACTCACAGCACCCCACACAGAGGCACCAGGCTGTGGTTCCAGGAGTCTGCCCCGTGGGAAGTTTGTCCAGCTGCGTTTTGTGTGCTGGGTCTCCCCTGGCTCCCCTCCCTTCATTCCCAGTTTGTGTCTGTGGCTGCCAGCCCTGACCCCGAGCCTGTTTGTGTCCCTGTCCCAAAGTGAGGAGATGCAGTGGGACAGGGCCGTGTGCTCTGTGCCCTCTCAGTGTGCAGCCAGCCCTAAGCCAGCCCTACCCTGAGCCTGTCCCCCAAACTGAGGAGATGCAGTGGGACAGGGGTGTGTGCTCCATGTCCCCCTCAGTGTGCAGCCAGCCCTAACCCAGCCCTAACCCAGCCCTAACCCTGATCCTGTCTGTGTCCCTGTCCCCCCCAGATCGAGGAGATGCAGTGGGGAGGAGGGGTGCGTGCCGTGCCCCCCTCGGTGTGCAGCCAGCCGTGCCGGCCGGGGGAGAGGAAGAAGATGGTGAAGGGGATGCCGTGCTGCTGGCACTGCGAGCTGTGCGACGGGTACCAGTACCAGGCCGACGAGGTCACCTGCCTGCTGTGCTCCTACAAYGAGCGGCCCAACGAGAACCGCACCGGCTGCCGCTCCATCCCCATCATCAAGCTGGAGTGGCACTCGCCCTGGGCCGTCATCCCCGTCTTCCTGGCCATGCTGGGCATCGTGGCCACCATCTTCGTCATGGCCACCTTCATCCGCTACAACGACACGCCCATCGTGCGCGCCTCGGGCCGCGAGCTCAGCTACGTGCTGCTGACGGGCATCTTCCTGTGCTACATCATCACCTTCCTGATGATCGCCAAGCCCGACGTGGCCGTCTGCTCCTTCCGCAGGGTCTTCCTGGGGCTGGGCATGTGCATCAGCTACGCGGCGCTGCTGACCAAGACCAACCGCATCTACCGCATCTTCGAGCAGGGCAAGAAGTCGGTGACGGCGCCGCGGCTGATCAGCCCCACCTCGCAGCTGGCCATCGCCTCCAGCCTCATCTCCGTGCAGCTGCTGGGCGTCTTCGTCTGGTTCGCCGTCGACCCGCCCAACATCATCGTGGATTACGATGAGCAGAAGACTATGAACCCCGAGCAGGCCAGAGGGGTGCTCAAGTGCGACATCACGGATCTACAGATCATTTGCTCCCTGGGTTATAGCATTCTGCTCATGGTGACGTGCACTGTCTATGCCATCAAGACTCGGGGGGTCCCGGAGAATTTTAATGAAGCCAAACCCATTGGATTCACTATGTACACTACCTGTATAGTATGGCTTGCCTTCATTCCAATATTTTTTGGCACTGCCCAGTCGGCAGAAAAGGTAGGTGAGAGTGCACAGGCGTGTCAGGATTCTCTGTGGTTGTGACCACGCGCCGGTGCTCGGCTGTCCGTGGATTTCCAGCCGGGCTCTGCAGTCAGCTCGTTCCTGCCTCACGGGCAATCCCTGGCGCTGTTTCCCTTCCCCGTTTAGCTCCTGGGCCATTCGTTTGACAAACTGGCAAATGATCGATAGCAATCACATTAGCCATTAGTTTTATTGTTGCATCTATTTCAATTGTTTCTTTGCAGTARGAGAAGTGGGAATTAGCTGTCGCATTACCCACAAAGAGGCATCTCCTCACTAAAGCGTTTTGAATACAAGATGTAAGCAAGAAAACTGTCAAAAAAACACCCAGGTGGGCTCCTGTGCCTCCCGACCTGAGCCCTGAGGGCAGGGCGGGGTCTGATGGGCTCTGCTCGGGACACATTTACACCACATTTACACACACCATTTACAAGGGCCCCCGTCCTGAACTCCAGTGGCTGAGCCCAGTGGCTCCAGCTGATGCTCCAGATGCAGATTCACTTTCACTTCTCTCGGGAGAAAAGCTGTCATTTCAGAGGGGCTTGGCAAATACCTCCGAGCGCAGTATTTGGAGTATTTGGATCACTCAGGATGGCCCGGCAGGAACAGAGGTTATGGGGAGGTTTCCACATATCCTCTCACCTCTGCACTGGGCTTGCTGCAGCCGCTGCATCCCAGAGGGAACTGGTTTCAACTGGAAAGGAGCCCTGGCAAGGCTCACAAACGCTTCAAACRCCTCTGCTGCCCCTGTTGAGGGTGAGATGAGGAGGAGCAGCAGCAGCTCCGAGTGCAGTGGGGTCTGTGTGACCTGGCTGTGACACGGGGAGGGCTGAGCTGCTCTGAGCTCCCTGCGTGGCACTGGGGCCTGCAGGGCACTCAGATGAGTGCTTGCAATTGTTGTCTGCAGAGATTTAACCGGGTGATACCGAACCACAAAGGGATCCAGAGTTGTTGAGCAGCAAAAGCTGGAGGATCCCATGAACTCCTGGAGCTGAGATAAACCTGGGCTCTGGGAGCCTTGGGCTCCTGTGCAACCCATGTAGGACAGAAGGGATGATGATGATGATGATGACCTTGATGTCCCCCAGGGCACAGAGGAGGAGACAGGGCAGGGGAATCAGCTCCTCACTGTGCTGTGCCCAGCCTGAGGACATTGGGGACATTGGGGACAGGGACAGCAGTGGCTGCTTGGTGCTGCTGGGGTTCATCCCCATTCCTTGGGCTGGAAGCTGCTCTGTCCTGTCCAGCAAAGCCCCCAAAGTGACCCTGCTGTGCATGGAGGGCCCTGTCCCTGTCCCTGTCCCTGTCCCTGTCCCTGTCCCTGTCCCTGTCCCTGTCCCTGTCCCCCCGCAGGGCTGTGGGGCCAGTGCTCGATGCCAAAGCCCAGTGCTGGCCCTGCTCCTGGGGCTGTCCCCTCCTGCCCTGCCCTGCAGGAGCTTTGCTGCTTTTCCTCCTTTCCTCTCCCTCCTTTGGGGTGGGGGTGCAGGGATTGTGCTTTTTGGTGCTTGCTACTGATTTCCTGTCAGATATTTCCTCTGGAAAATATTGTGCCTTAGCTTAGCCACGCAGTSTGTGCTGGAATGGAAATTGCACCTGCTGAAAAATCTCATGCAGCAYGATCTTTTAAACTGAGGAATGGGGTTATATATAACACTGTGGGTTTYGGTCTATGGATTTATTTTATTTTATCAATAAATACAAGCATAATGTTGTTTGGTGGAAGGCATATTGAAAACACCTGCCTTGTTCAGGGCACAGAATAACACCAACAACAACAGGAAAAAAATAACCCCAGCAGCGTGCTGCAGGTAATTCATAAAAGGTGAATAATTCAAGCAGGAGCTGTTGCAGCAGGAGGAGGGAGGCCAGAAATCCAAGTTTGTCCAGGGTGGAGATGAACCATGAGGAACATGGGAGGTGGCACGTGGTAAAAGCAGATTTCAGCCCTTTCTACAGCTGGACTCCATTCAACCTGTTTCTGTTTCTTTGTCCACCACCAAAAATGGAGAGAACACGTGGCTGGTTGTGGTTTATGGGTCAGTTGTGRTTTATGGGTCAGTTGTGRTTTATGGGCTCTGTTTGGTAGTGCAGCACGTGTCCCATGGATGGGGAATGTGCTCATCCTTCCCACATTCCAGCACTCCTGGAGTTCCCACGGCTGGGACACGGAGGAGTTCTCAGAGCTCCTGCTCCGTGCCTGGGCACTGTGCAGCTTTGGGGGATTGTGCTTTCCTGYATCAAGTATATATCCTAAAAGTGCTGTGTAACCCTGGAGGAGCAGGACAGTTCTGGGGACAGGGATTGTGCTGTCTCTGCTCAGGAGGATCCTGCATTAATGTGCATTTCAGAGAAAGCCATTATGGCTTTTAGCTGAAGGAGGGGAGATTTGGACTGGATATATGGGAGGAATTCCACCCTGGGAGGGTGGGGAGGCCCTGGCACRGGGTGSCYAGAGAGGCCGAATATTCCCCGAAAATCTCATTTTCTCAGATTATGTCCCTGGGCTGATAGAGAGAGATGTCATTGTTATATTTTCATGTTTCATAGAGGTTCTGCTGCCTCAGAGCTCTGATTGCTTTTATTTAGTAATTGTGCTAAGATTGAAATAATACATTGCTGGATGTGTTTACAAGCCGGTGAGAACTGCCAGCGTGCTCCTGGAATATATCCTGCCTGTGGGATTCTTTCCTTGACTGATCTTCAGGGCCTTTTTCAAGTTAAAAAAGTTCTAATTGTGCCTCTCAGTGAGGGGTGGCTGTTGTTCAGCCAGTGTGGTTGTCCTGTTGGGAGCTTTATTCTTCCTTTTTGTGAGGAGAAACAGGGAAAAGTTGAAACAGGGAAGAGTTGTCACCTTCCATCAGCATTTTTTTTGCATGAACTTTCAGTTGTAAACTGGAGTTGGGGTTTTTGGGGGGAATTCTGTAGGTTTTGTAATGAAATTTGAAGTCCCTAATCCCATCAGCTCTTCCACCTTCCTTCTYGTTTCTCTGTTTCTTTTCCAATGCCCCTTTTATTCAAATCAATAAGCAGGGCAAGTCAGGCATATTTGGCAGCAACACTCTTACTTATTGTGTTGAGTGTTCCATAAATACTGTAATTTGAAGGCACATGCAAAACGGGTCCTTGTTCAGATTAAATAATGTCACATTAGCATGGCAGCACTTCAGTCTCTGTTCTATTTTTTGGTGGAACTAAGTTACCCTTCAATTCTCTGTAACACAAATACCAATTAGCCAGGTAGGACACACTTTYATTTTCTCCCTCGGGAAGGCTTGGGCTGACAGTTGCTATAGCAACTCTACATATGTGGATTTGGGAGTTCTGAGGAATTTAATGCGAAGTTTGTTGGAGTTTTGCACTGCTGGGTTGTGGAGGAAGGCAGGCTTGGAGGCTCCCAGGGACTGTGACTGAGTGTGCCACGACTTGGGGCTCCCACAGGGACTGTGTGGACRGCAGCTCCTGTTTAAAGGAGGGCTCTGATAACTGCAATCTCTCATTGGTGCCCTTTCACTTCACCCATCACTTCATCATCTGCACGTTCAGRTGGTGAAGTTCCTAATTTTACCCAGCCTTGGTTGTAGCCCTGAGAACCCCCTGGAATTTAAGGATYTGACCTGAGAGTTGTCCCGAGTCAGGTCTGAACTGAAGAGCAGCCTCACCTCACTGCACTCAGACCCTCCAGGCTGGAGCCACGAGCTCTGGAGATCCCCCCAGCACAGGGAATTCAAGAAAAAACACTTTTGTGGATTTCTGCATTTTAATTGAGGAGAAATTAGGTGTTCTTTGAAATCTAGAAGTGAAATCATCAGTGGAAGTTTTGGAAGGCTGATAACCTTCACTACAAAAGTGATCCTGGCCTAGGTTTTCATGAGGCTATTTATTTGGTTTATTATTTATTTAACAACACTGCTGAAAAGTGTATGAAAACCCTTGTGAAAACCTTTGGGTGTCTATAGCGTTTCAATTCTAATTTCTGTAGAACTAAACAAAAACTTTAAGCACAGCTTCAGGRTAAAGTTCCCAGTCAGATTTCCCTTATTACCTTCTGCATTCATTTGGGCTCCCCACGGGGAAGGGAGGCTGTGACCAGCCCAACCCCAGCCAAATTAAAAGGCTTTTWAGGTGTCCCTGCTGCCGATGGTTTAACCCCAAAGAGCAGCTCGGGATTTCCATCTGTGTCGCTGAAGTGCTGCAGGAATCCCAGGTCCTGGAGCTGTTCCCTCGGGCCTGTTTTCCTCTCCCTGGTGCTCTGGGGGAGCTTCATTCCCTGAGCAGCCACTCACAGACCCAGCAGCCCTTGGCTGGAGTTGGGTTATGGCCCCTGAGGCTTCTGAAGGACAGAACATCCAGGAAATGCGGAATATTCCTGGCTGGAATGTTCACTGAGGCCCTCAGGGCTCACCGGGAGCTCTGCCACAGCTCCCTCTGCCCCCAAGGCTGGAAAAGAGAAGGAAAAACAGCAAGGAAAACTTGGTGCCTAAACTTGGGCAGCCTAAGCTGGGGTTTGTGGGTGTCCCACACCCTCACACTCAGGAGCAGCAGAGACAAGGGGGGGATTTGTCCCGGAGTTTGTCATGACAGGGATGGCTGGGGAAGGAGCCTCTCCTCGAGGAGGTGTTGTGAAAAAACAAAGACATTTTGGTGATAAATCCATCACCCACCATGCTGCACTGTGTTCCCCAGTCAGGGCTTTCCTGGGAAAGGGGTTCCCTGGCTGGGGGATTCCAGGCAGTGGGGGCTGCAGGAGCACTGACAGTGCAGCTCTGTGCCTGCTGTCAAGGCAGGGAACAGCACACGTGAAATAAGGGCTGATTGGAGTAATTAGATCCTCCTCAGAAGACCATAAATTAACGGTGATTATGATTCTTGAAAGAACAGAAGCAGAAGGTACACTAACGTTGCTCTGCTTTATCACATTTGCTGCATTGTAATGCTCCTTTAATGTTAATATGTACTTTTGTAGTAAAATCTAATTGCAAACACTGAGCAGGCAGAGCCCAAGGCCACAATCGTGTTCCACATAATTACCTGGGGAGGGAGGGGGGGCTCCCGCAGCCAGCAGTGCCACCAGCAGAGCCAGGTAGAGCAGGCACGGAGCTGTGCAGGGAGAGGGCAGGGCTGTGATGATTAACAACCCGTTAATTGGTGAAACGTTCAGGTGTTGGAGCAGGGATCCTTGTCCCGGAGCAGCAATACCACCCTGGAGTGTGTGTGCTGTCTCTCGGGGGAGATGGTTCAGTCGAGCAGGAGTGACTCCATTCCTGTCCCCACGGTCCTTGTGTCACCCAGGGRCCCTTTGAAGCCTCGGAGTGGCTGCTTTGATGTCTGATGTTGGCAGTGAGGGATCTCTTTGCCGTGGTAATTCCAGCCTTTTCCATTCCCAGCTGTGCTGAGGAGAAAAAATAAAACCATTTGGAAGATGGGGAAATAACTGGAACCCAGAAAGGAGAGGGCATCACAGAGGTGAAAATCACAGAACGTCCTGAGTGGGAAGGGACTCGCCAGGATGATCCAGTCCCACCTTGGCYCTGCACAGACACCCCAAATCCCGCCCTGGGCATCCCTGGAAGGGTTTTCCAAAGGCTCCTGGAGCTCTGGGGCCGTGCCCATTCCCTGGGGAGCCTGGGCAGTGCCAGCACCGCCTGGGGATGAACCTTTCCCTGCTCTCCATGCTGAGCCTCCCTCCATGGCACTGGCAGGACCCCGCTCCTCCTCAGGCCTCCGCAGCTCCACTTGGAGCAGTTCACCAAGAGCCCCCAGTGTGGACAATCCGTGTTTGGCTGGAGCAGCAGATTTKGGGATATTTGTGGTGCTTTTCCTCCTGTGAGCCTGGCAGAGGCACCTGCCCGAGGCTCTCAGCATCAGCAGCTCTGGGCAGGGCACAGCTGCCCCTGTCCTGTGCACACACACCCCGTCAAAAAAGGAAAAGTGGGCAAGGAAGGTCTCTTCTTCCCCTGGAATTTCTGGTGCCTACTTAACTGCCTCTGGCTAAAAAGCAACACAATTTTTAAAGGAAAAAACCTGTAGGTGTTTAATGCGTAGTGTTGACACGTACTTTTTTTGTTCCTCTTTTTTATTTTTTTTTCTTTTTTGGAAAATGTAGAATTGCCAGGAGGGTTTTACATCTGAAAAGCCATCTCTGCACGGGCCCCTGGCAGCCCTATCAACAGTTTTTATCTGCAGCACGAACTGACAGCCCCTCACTGGGAAATAATTGCGGCTCCGTGGAGTCCAGGGCAGTAATTACTGTGTTGATGAAACTTTTCTCTTTGCTTGCGTTCTGATATCTCTGAATGTCAAACTCGCTTGTGCTGACAACATAATTTCCCCAGCAGAGCTTTTGCATCAACCACGCCAGGCTGCTGGGAGGGGCTGGGGGAGTTTCCAGTTTGCCGAATTCCYGGGGCAGCTGATGGAAAAGCCGACACCAAACCTCAGCTTCTCTGTGCACGCCTGAGCTGAACACTGCTGCCTGTGCAGGGGAGGAAAGAGCTGCCCTGCAAAGAACATTTTCAGTCCAGCAAGGCCAGTCCAACGCAAAGCAAAAAGTAAAATTCTCTATACGTTAGAGATGGGTGCAARAATATTGGCTTGAAGGATTTATTTGTTGCATTAAATGGTTTAAGCAGGCATGTAATAATAATAATAATRAAAGTAGAACCCATCATGCTCAGTCATAGAAATTGCCTCATGTTTTGCTTTCGAGGCACAAGCTCAGCAGAAGGTTAAAGAGAAACAACAATGAATTCTTGTAGACTGAAGCAAAAAAAMTGTGTCCCAACCCTACCAGGTCAGAAGCGATTTGGAGCATGTTTATATTTGTGCAATAACAGCTTTTCTTGCACTGTTAATTGCTCATTAAACACCATCCGTTCAGCCCTTAACTGCCTCTGCCACAGCAGGGAAAGCTGAGGTTTAGCCCTGCCCATTCTCACGGTTTCACCCGTGAGAAATAACGTGTGTATTGTAAATGGAATAACTGGAGTGTTCACACGCTGGCCTTACCTCTAGAGACACTTATTTAACAGAGTGCAGAGGGAGTAGGAGGACAAAACATGAGATGAACAATACGCTCTCATCTTCCTCTTGTTCCCTCTGATTTACATCTCCAGCATCAGAGCAGCCTGTAATGTTTAATGGGGATAATTAAATATCATTTGGAGACAAGATAGCTGTTTTTAGCAGAGGAGCAGATCCTGCCTAGCAGCTGAGCTAGCAGCAGTAATTCTCCAGTGAGCTGCAGAGGAGATGCACTGGGAAGCTCAGCACAGACTCTCTCAGGTGGTGGGAAGAAAGAGCAATGGAAATCAATTCGTTTGGCCAAGGTGCTTAAACGTGATTAGAGCTGAAGAAAGTCTTGTGAAAACTGGTATTAGGGAGTAGTTAAGATTTATTCTGGTGCCTTAATTGGAGGACCAGGGAAGTCAAGTGATTTGATTCTCCAGAAGTTCAGAATCAATGTTGTTTGAGCAGGTTTTATTGACTGGAAGATGAAATCTGATAACGACTGAGGATAAGGCAGGGAGGTCAGATGTCCCCGCTGGTGCAGAGCAGACCCAGCCCTGCCTGTGCTTCCCTCTGGTCCCACCCAAGCCGGGATTTCCCCAGGCAGTGTCCGGTGGGCTGTGGGGGCTCAGGGGCTGCTCGGAGCCCAGCCCGTGGCCCTGGGCTGGGGGAGGCCCTGCCCAAAACAGCATTTACTGAGTCAGGTCCCAAAACAGCATTTACAGGAGGGTAAGTCACCAATCCAGTTTGTATTCGCAGTATTTCAATTGTCCCAGTGCTGACAGCGGGGAGGGTTTGTCACCAGTTCAGGTTTGTATTTGTGTTTCCTGTATTTCAATAGTCCCGGGCAGACAGAGGGTAGGGGTTGTCATCAATCCAGTTTGTATTTGTATTTCCTGTATTTCAAGTGTCCCAATGCTGACAGAGGGTAGGGGTGTCACCGACCCAGTTTGTGTTTCCAGGCTCCTGTGGCTGGGTCCCGCAGAGATGAGGCAGTTGTGGCTGCTGCACGTTCCTCTCCTGCAGCAGGGGCAGCAAATCGCTCTGGGGAAGTCTCACAGCRCTGAAGGCAGCAATAACCGGGCTCTGCTTTTTCATCCTGCTAAAACACGTTACAGATTCACGTTAGTGTCTGCGGCTGGTTAACTTCTGTCAGGCCATGGAGGAGTTAAACGTGTGAGCTGATTTGGGCTTAAAACTCGGGTTTTTCTCCCCAGATTGGTGTCGGTTTGAGCACCCCAAGTGAAGCTGCTGATGGGGAGCTGTGAATAATTCCGAGTGAGTCGCGGTGTTGTCGCTGAGGTCTGACAGGAGTGGGAGGTAATTCCAGAGTTCCCTGGGAGCCGCTAATGAGGAAAGGGAGCTCGGTGGGTTGTGCGGGACAGGGCATCACCTCACTGGAGGATGGCTTGGATATCGCTGGGARCCGTCACCGCGGCGGTGATTTGAGATGGAGATTTGCTTTATTCTCACCGTCAAAAGGCAGYGTTAGTTAATTAAGGGAGAAGCTCTTCCCCGACGCTCTGGATTAGCGCTGATGCGCACCGGTACCTCCCGAAGATACGGGGGATCGTTGAACGGCTGGAATTTGGCAGGTCYTAAAATGACAGACTTTTTGTAATTAAATCTCATTTAAATGAGCGTCTAAATGATCCTGTATTGTGGGATTACCCGTTCCCGGTTTAGCATGACAATACCCGCCCGTGTGCGTGTTCCGGAGCCCGGGAATTGCGGGAGCGGGGCAGGAATGATGATGATGATGATGCACTGGGCAGTTGCCACGGCAACGGTGTGTTCTAATTGTGATCCATTAGCAGCAGCAAGAGCTGGCTGGCTGCMGTCACCGAGTTAATGAAATGCAAACCCGCCCGGCTCCGGAGGAGCAAATGAAGAGCTCGCGGTGTCCCCTGTGCCCGGAGATTATCCCGAACCCTTCCCCTGCTCCCCTCCGGGCCGGGCAGGGACAGGGGCTGGCACAGACCTGCCCGGGCCTCACCAGCCCCGGCAAGGGCATTTYCAGCCCGGGAGATGCTGCTGATGGCTGGCAGAGCTCAAGGCAGAGCTGGTGGGTCCATCGTTCTTGCAGGGACATCTGAGCAGCCACGTGTGGGTCCAGCCTGTGGGGCTTGAGCTGCTGCCCTCACCCCATGTCTGACCTTTATTATTATTATTTTTGTTTTGACGTTTCAATTGCTTTTCTTTAATACRAGGAATTATTTTCCTTGTGCCAGGGTTTAAACTCCTAACGATGGCTGGTCAGGAACAAAGGCTCTGCTGCCTCATCCATGAATCCTCCGTTCTTTCCACACTCCCTGTTCACGTTCATCCTTCGGAAAATGAAATCATTTTCATAGAATGGTTTGAGTTGAGAGGGACCTGAAATCCCACCAGTGCCACCTCTGGCATGGCAGGGACACCTCCCACTGTCCCAGGGTGGTCCAACCCCAATGTCCAACCTGGCCTTGGGCACTGCCAGGGATCCAGGGGCAGCCACAGCTGCTCTGGGCATGCTAATAAATCAATAGATGAATAAATAAATAACCCAGTTATAAGAATAAATGAATTGCTGACTGCTCTGGGTACTTGGCTGCAGCCTTTATTCCCCCAGCACATTCCACACTCCGTACCCAGCACTGTGGGGGCACAGGACATGTCCAGCCATTACAAGTTTTCTCTGAGTGGCCAAAGCAATATGTAAATGCTCTGGTTTAACTAATAATTACATTATCATTTCAAAAGTCACTGAACAAATGGGTTACTTCATGTATGTGTATTTGTCAGTGCTTTTTACTGCCAGTGCTCTGCTCCAAAGGTCTTTAAAGAGAAGTAATAAGTGTGGGATTATCCCTTCCCTCTCCCCTCCTGCACTGACACTGCCTTGCACTTCAAATTCCCCTGAAGGTCTCCGAGCAGAATTAGATCTTACTTTGTATGCAAATATATGGAATAGATTCTCAATATGGGCCCAGGTCAAACTTCACTGACATTGAAAGATTCCAGTTGATTTTGGGGATTTGTAGCACTGGGGAAGTGAAGTGACCACAGTCAGTGCTGGGGCAGGGCTGGGGCCATCGGGCACCTCTGGGGCATTAGGTGGGCAAGGAGTGTTTTGTGGGGTCGGTTTGAGGTTCTGCACACTGGCTGAGCTGGGAAT
>QVAJ01000131.1:1473231-1486946 GCA_003546035.1 Mixornis gularis
TTCCCTGTGCCCTGTCCCTCCATCCCTTGTCCCCAGCCCCTCTCCAGCTCTCCTGGAGCCTCTTTAGGCTCTGTAAGGTCTCTGAGCTCTCCCTGGAGCTTCTCCTCTCCAGGTGAGCACCCCCAGCTCTCCYAGCCTGGCTCCAGCCCTCAGAGAGAACGTTCCCTGCTGTCTGAACATTTGGGGATCGTGTTACTTTCTTTTTTACATCTAAAAATAATTACTTTGGATGGTACATTGATATAATTGCCTGCTCCCATATTAATTATCTGCAGACTGTCTCACACCTTTCACGACTTACACAATACAAGACTTGCAATGTGCAGGGAAGTGACAGACTGTTTTCTTTCTTAAAAATTGAAATTCTGAGGGCACTTAAACCCTCACCTTCAAGTTTGATGTGTGAATAAAAAACACTCACGGCTAGAAGTGCCTGGGATGTTAAAAGCTGTGTGGTAGATGGATGTCTGTGAGCACAAATAAGGATTAATTAGTGTGTAAGTATTCATCGTTCATCCCATATTTTCTRTCTTCTTGTGTGATCTTTTTTTCCTGGGCAATCTGGGTGAGGAGTGAGCAGATACAGTTACACCTCATGGCCCATTCCCCTGACTTTTCTGCTTAACAAACTCTCCGTAGCTCTGAGCTCTCCCTTTGACTAATTTATCACTCCTTACATCCTCTCAGGGAGATTCTGTCAAAGTTAGAAATTGTAATATCAGGGAAAAGTCACGGCTTTTGGCTCTCTTGTCTCCCATTTATTCATAATGCCTCCCTTTGTCCCAGGCAGGGCAAATGTCACCCCACGCTCAGCTCCCTGCTGGGGCTCCCACAGCTCCCCCTCATCCTCCTCCCTGCTGGGGACGTGCTCAGGAGAGGAGCTGTGAAATCAGGAAATCAGACTCCACATGCTCCCCTCCATTCCCCTGAAATCACTGCAATCCAGTCTTTGGGGAACAGCAGAGTTCCCAGCAGCACTGGCTGGAAGGGCCGTTTTTTATTCATAAATCCACTGAAAATTTGGCAAGTGAGTTYAAAAAGGAAATTCTAAAAATGATGGGGTAAAAAGGCCAGGAGAACAAACCCCAAGCAGCATTGCAGCAAAATTAATTTCTCAAACGCACGAATCCAGGCAGTTTTTGGTGRGCATGATTGCAGGCGTGGAGAAAACCGCTCAGATTGTGTGAGAACAGCAAAAAAATCTCTGTTCCTGCCTCGCTGTGTGTCTTTGGTGAATCCAAGCCTTGATGTGTTCTGTCACCTTGTGGGAAGCAAACGGTGGAAATGCCAGCAGCTCTGGGAAATGAGGTGCTGATGGGGTGGGGAGGGTGGGAGCACCCAGGGAACAGAGCCAGCCCAGGCCTGCCCTGTCCCTGGCAGGAGTCACACTGGAAATGAGGGACACGGGGGTTTGTGCCGGCACAGAGTGCACACAGAGAATTGATTTGTGCAGGCACCTGGGTTGGGTTGGCTTTTGGGGGCCAGGAAGCAGCAGCAGATCCAAGAGATCCAAGCATGGCCCATCAGAAATTGGGGGTTGTGGGTGCTCCTCTCTCACAGGCACTGCTGTCACACCCAGCACCCCTGGAAAACATCACAGGGGGTTTGTTCCTCTTCACTGGCTGCAGGGAAGGAAATGTGGGATCTCCCAGTGAGGTGTGGGATTCATCAGAGGAGAGCATCTTTTGGCCTTGAAAAGAGCTGTTTCAGGGCTGGGGTTGTTTGGCTTGGACTCTGACWGCAGGGAACAAAGGCAGGGGGGATTTTCTGGCCATAGAGGAAAGTGGAAAATCAAGGAAGGGAGCTGGGTTGAAAACACATAAACCCCCATGGAACACTCCATGGAGACAGGGGAGAGGGGACAGAGGCAGCCCAGCCCTGGGACGTGAGGCTGGGCTCAGTTTCCCCTCAGTAACCCAGACTGGCTCTCAGCTGGGAGCAGTCTGGCACTGCACCCAGTGAGGTGCCTGTTCTTGCTGTTCAGGGGAAAAAGAAATAGAGAAGATAAAGTTGCCATAGTTACACCACTTGTCACGATGCTTATCATGTCCCTGGGAAAAAGAGCCCTGCATTAAATCTGGGCTTTTATTAATATCAGCTGTTAAACATTTCCAGGGTATTTGAAATCAAGACTTCTGCTAAAAAATTAAATGTTGATTGCAGCAAAATTGGGCTGTTTAACAGCGCAGCTCAGAGTGTAATTTTGTCAGACACTGTGTAACAGAGTTGTACACCAGGAATACATTTTCCACTGAATTGAGTCTCGCTGCACCTCATGAACATTCTTGATTTTCCTGTTAAGATGTTGGTTACTTGCCACTCTTTGCCAAGGAGTTGGAGCAGGCCAGCTGGCACGGAGGGAGACGAGTTCCTGGGTGTGAGTAAGAAAATATTGCTTGTGTGATCACTGTATAGCCAYGGGCAGGCTGGGAGAACTGGGAGTGCTGCAGAGAACCTTCAGGGTGAGCTAATCGTGGCCTCCTGGTGCCTGAGGGGGCTGGCAAGGAGGGTGGAGAGAGAATATTTCCAGGGGCTGGAGGGACAGGASAAGGGAATGGCTTCCCACTGCAAGAGGGCAGGGATGGATGGGATATTGGGAAGGAATTGTTCCTGTGAGGGTGATGAACCATCAGCACCTCCCAGGATGGCAGGAGAAGGAAAGGCTGGAGAGATGTGCTGGAGCAGGCAGTGCTGGGAGGGCAGGGCAGCCACAGAGCCCTGGCTGTGCCCAGRGGCTGGGGACACGGCACTGGGGACATCCTGGAAACTGTTCAGCAACACAGTCAGGAGGCAGAGGTGAGTTGTTTCCCGACAGCTCTGACTCCAGGCCTCCTTGGGGATGTTTTAGCCATCRCTCAGGTCATAATTTTAATTATGTTTCATGCAAACTGTTTTCACACTTGGCTCTAACAGCTCTCTGCAGAGCCTGGCTTTCCAGGTAAGATAACCAAAGTGCTGTTAATGACTTTGTTTTAAGCAGGTGAAAATAATTTGCTTCCATTTGTTATCTTTCCAGTCCACAGCATTCACACAGCAGCAGTAGAAATGGAGTTGGAATTAGCAGGTTTTCTATACCRCTGGCTCCAATTAAGGAATATGAGTTGAGTTGTTTCTTCCCTGCCATAATCTCATAAACACTTGGAAACACATTTCCTAAAATCCTGTGCACCTTTCCAGCTCCACAGGATCTGGTGCAGGTGAGGCTCTGGGGATGGATTGGTGTGAGGGTTGTGCAGTGACTCCTTTGTCCCCTGGGACCTGGTTCCATCCTCATGTCCTCCTCCACTGGGAGCAGGATTTCTGATCCCCAGTGTCACTGCACAAACACAAACACAGCCCTGCCTGTGTCCCCCTGCAGGATTTCTGTCCCCAAACACAGCTCTGCCTGTGCCCCCCTGCAGGATTTCTGTCCCCAGTGTCACTGCACAAACACAAACACAAACACAGCTCTACCTGTGCCCCCCTGCAGGATTTCTGTCCCCAGACACAGCTCTGCCTGTGCCCCCCTGCCATCCTTCACTGCCTGAGGTGTTGATCATCCTTCCTGCTGTGCATCCCCTGATCCTGATGGATGGGGCAGATGCTCTCAGGCTTCACCTGACACAGGAGTTTTTATCTGCAAAGCAGACAAGGAGGAGATGGGGAAAGATGCAGCCAAAGAGGAGATAGGGAGAGGATGCAGCCCAACGTGCCTGAGATGGATGTTCTTCAGCAGTGCTGTACTTTGTTGATTTTAGCTTTTATTTGGAAGGGTACAACTAATCCTTCTCTATCACAGTCCTGTTTCCTGACTCAAAATCTCAATCCCATCGTTCTCTTTCTGGCAAAGCCCTGATGATTTTCCAGGCCATGAACAGCCTGGCTCTGTTCTGTGACTCACGGTCACAKTTATTGTGGTGGCCCAGATGGAGAGGTTCATCTCCAGACTGATAACTCCCGATAACTCCTCCAAGCCGAGGGGTGGAGCTGCTCCCTCAGCGCAGCCCWGGGGAGCTGGAGCAGTGTCTGTCCCCGCAGGCTCTGCAGCTCATCCCTGCACTTATCAGAGCAGCTCATTGGGGCTGACAGAGCTGTGCCAGCAGCTCCAGGCAGAGATAAATGGTGTGCTGTGTTTGTGCACACACAGCTGTCACCGGCCCTGGGAATCACAGCTGGAGTGCCACCTCTGGCCAGGGACGARCGGGAGCACTGTCCCAGCCCAGCTTTAGGGATATCCCAGCACGACCCCATCCCTGGTTACAGCTCCTGGGAATTAATGCAGGTACACATCTGTTTTTCAAAGGAGCAGAGTTCTCCCAGCACTGAGTTTTGCCCTTGCCACGGGGATATCTCCTGCCAGAGGCCCTGGGAGTTTGGTACCGTCCTCAGGGATGTGTTTTCCCTGGGAATGGCAGGTGCCCCCAGGTCTGAGCTCACTGCCCAGTGCTGGGAAACCACGACCAACCCAAAGTGCTCCCTGTATCCAAGAGGGAAATTGTTACAGAGGCATCATAAGAAGTCATTAACTTTCTGGTTTATACTTTATTGTAAATTTTCAGGGCTGGCAGTGCTGACATYCCCAGGTGCTGCTTTGCCCTTGTCTTGAGCAGGAGTTCAGTGGGATTTCACTGGGCTGCAATCCCTCTCCAGGCTGGAGAGCTGGAGTTAACACCACTGCACTCTCCTGAAAATAGGCAGTGCATGTTTTKTGCTGTGCCCCACAGGATTTTTCTTACTTCTCTTTGTAGACAGCTGCAATTTGCTGTGCAGAGCAGTGTCAGGGAAGTGTGATGGTTACCCTGTGCCATTAGGAAAAGCTTTCCAGCACAGCACCTCTGTCTGTCCCCCTGTGCCAGAGCTCTGTGAGTGAGCCCAAGGCCATTATTTATCTCTACACAGAGGAAAACATGCCCAGCTTTCCAGCCCTCCATTCCTTCTGCTTGCCTCTTTCCAGAGAGGTGCCCTGTGCACGGGGACTGCACAGAATAACCTTTACATCATCCTGGGGCGATGGGGATGAGGAGCTGGCCAGGCTTCCTGGGATTCACTGGGGGAAAGCCTCCTTCCCTGGAATGAACAGGAATTATTCTACTGGGAGCAAAGTCAGAGCTGTCTGGCYCTGTGCTGCAGTGCAGGCGTGTGTCTGATGGAATTGCTGGCCCTGTGTGGTCTGACTAAGGGTTCCTTCACCCCTGTGGACAGGGAAGTTCACCAGCAGCTGGGCTCACTCCAACACGTTTGCAGGACAGCAAAGCAAACACTTACTCTATGTACTCAAACCCTCCCAGACTGTCTTAAGCTCTAAGAGGGTCAGATCACTGCCACTTTGACCTGAATTGATGCTATTATTATGCCATTAGCTTATCCAAGAACTGCTTTTATTACTCTTCCTCTCGGATGCATTCCCAGCTCTCACAGACAGAGCATTGTAACCAAACCTGAGGAATTAAAAACTCACTCCCCCATAGCTGCTGCTGCTTGAAAGCTTTCCAAGCTAAAACAGACTTTTGAAAGAAAAACCTACTTCAAACCCCCACGTGCCCTGGGGAGCTGGCGAGGTCGGACTCTTCCTTCCCATTAAATCCTTCTGGGAACTTCAAAGCATTGCTCATTAAAGGAACCCGGGATACTGATTATTTGTAATTGTTCCTGATCCCAGCGCTGCTCTGTGCCGGGTTCTGGCAGTCCCCTGAGCTCGGGGCTCACTTCAAGGGTGCTGTCACTCACTCTGTGTGCTCTGCAGGCTGGCTGTGCTCAGGGGYTCGGCGACAGGCAGGGGAAATAGCCGTGTCTAAAAGGGACAATAATACGGGAGCCCTAAAGGTAAAACGGAGCCCTGCATAGAATATGAGGAATTTAGGAGTGGAAGCTGTGTGAAGTGACAGACAGGAGAGGGCTCCTGCAGAAATCCACCTGCAGCATCTGCCCAGCCCTGCTCTCAGCACCATTGGCATGCACATGCATAAACATCATTATTCTAATGAGCTGAAGCAACGGTTTCATTGTTAATTGCATTCTGAAYGCCCCGAGGTGAGCCAGGCACACCCAGGGTGGACAGAGCAGGCACTCTGGCTCTCTACTCCTGGTGCTCCCCTCACAGTTTCAGCCAGCTTTGGGAGATGGAATTTATAAGAGAAGGCTGAAAGGCAGTTAGGGAGGAACACACTTTGTCCTAATGTTATATTTGTTATTTAATTTACTTATATTGTATTGTTAAAACAGGATGTTCCATTGCTCCTCTGCATCAAAGCCACAGGTCCAGGCTGGAGGGRCCCATCAGCACAGGCAGTGCAATGGCTTTGTACAGTGCAGCCACTGAGAGACCTGATAAGGAGCCACAACATTGTGGTAGCACAACAAGAGAGATGTCAAAACGTGAAAGAACAATCCATTTACATTTAGATACCGAATTTAAAATTATTTTCTCCGAGCTTCATTCCATTTGTTGGGGTTTGGGCAAGCATGTAGGATCGTTTAGGCCTTTTGCTTTCATCTCGCTCTCATCTAAATTCCCCAATTGAAAGGCAGCAGAGCATGGGCAGAGCTCTGTCTTTCTGGCAGAGATGGAGGAGAAGCTGCGTAGCTCCATTTTGCTTTTAGATGGACTAGAAGTAGGATTTAATAATCAGCCTCTGCTCTGCCTGGCACGAATGATACRGGTTGCTAAGCCAGAATTAAGGAAATGAAAGAGAGGAGCTAAGAATTATCTGGCCCAGTGACTGCAGAGGGAATCAGAGCAGGAGTTCAGGCTCGGAGCCATCCCTATGTCCATCCCTGCTCCAAGCTGGGAATGCTGAGATGATGYTTCATATGTTTGATAGCTCGAGGTGCCTGGGGGCTGCAATAAAATTCATTTCTTGCACTGTAAATCTTCGCTCTTTAAGCATGGAAGAGGTTACAAATGTGCATAAAATTGAAGTGCAAGTGATTACATCTCGCCCTGAGTCAGTATTGACAGCTCTGCCTTGCTCTGGGGTGCTGGGGGAGCTCCTTTCTTTGTGACCTGAGCCCAAGATAATGAAAACCAGTCAAGTGATGAAACTCATAAGTCCAAAGAGGATTTTTTGCTTCTGTGTGTTTGTTTTTCGTGTGTTATTGGCACAGAGATGCAGCTGCTCCCCATCCTGGAAGGGGATGGGTGTAGGCTCTCAGTGTGCTGGAAAGGAATGGATTCCTGTGCTCCAAGGAGCACTGTTTGGTTTCCACATGCAGCTGTACAGGTTTTGGTGGTGTTTGGGTGGTGTTGCTGGAGACTCTGGGTGCCTTGACAGGGGTGACAGCAGGGACACCTCTGCCAGGCACAGCAAGGGGAACCTGCCTCGGCTGTGGCAGGGGAGATTTGGGTTGGGCATTAGGAGGAATTCCTTCCTTGAAGGAGTGCTCAGGTTCCCCAGGGATGGAGTCCCCGTCCCTGGAAGTGTTCCAAAAAGGTGGCCTCAGTGCCAGGTTTGGTGGCTGTGGTGGTGTCGGCTGCAGGTCGGACTTGCTGATCTCAGGGTTTTTTCCAGCCTCGGTGGTTCTGGGGCTTTGTGGGGTTACCTGGGCTGGAGCCTGTGCAGAGGTCCTGGCTGTGGACACCTCTGTCCCTCACCTGTCCCTTGTACTGTTCCTTCTGCTGGCACTGTCACTCTTCACCACTAATTAGCGGACAATTAGCGGAAAAGGGCGCTTGTCTCCCACTGAGACAGGAAACATCTTTCTAAGGTGCTAAAGGCTCTTTTGAAAGGTCTCCTTTTTCCCCCAAGTAAGTTACACGGTGCCAGCGCCTCCGGAGCACGTTTATTTACAAACAGGCCGGCAGGAGCCGGGATATTCCCTTCCGACACCGCATTTGGGACCTAAACCAGCGGAGAGCCCCGGCTGCTGCTGCTGCGGGTCCGTGGTTCCCTGGGCACCGGGAATGTCCCCGCACCGCAGATGCTGCTCTGGGCTCGCTGCCAGCACATCCGCGCCAGTGGCCAGCCGAGTGACATAATTCTGTGTGTATTAATTAACGTGTCTGCGGTGTTTGCGAGAGGCCAGTCCGTGTTCGCTGTCGGGAGCCGTCACCCYCCAACAGAGCAGCAGCAGAGCGTGTGAGATCTGTATCTGCGCCCCGTGTAAGGAGCAGGGAATGCTGTGTCGGCCGGATTAAAGCGTGGAAACGCCGATGTTTCATTAGCGTCCCCCATTTTCATGTAAATTAATTTCTTTGAGGAAAATCAAATCCATACCTGGTGCTAATTGCCAATGACGATGATGAGCTGTGACTCAGGAGAGATCCATTACCGAGGCAGACTGTCTCTCTCCTGAACTGTCCAAGCCCGGGATGTGTCTGGAAGTTGCAGAGAGGCTGAGCTGCAGATTGCTGGGCTTAGTGCAGGAGCCGAGTGGGGAAATGCACCAGCAGCCATCGGGGACATGATCCCCCCGGCCTAACAGCCTTTGAACGAGGAAGATTGTCTTTCCTCTCTGAAAAGAACAYGGCTTTTATTGATCATTTCATCTGAATTATGGATGATGCTTTTGTCAGCTCCATTATCCTGGTGAGGCCGTGCCAAGGATTGTGTCACTGTCTCAGGGCCCATCCAGGCAGACGATCCACAGCATTCCTTGGCTCCAGCCCTTTGGCACCGGTGCTCCCTTGTCCTGTTGGAAATGAGAAAGGAGTTCTGGGGCTGAACTGGTGAGAAGACTCATCAGCAAATGACTGGTTCTGCTGAGAGMCCCAGTAATACCCTGGGGGCACTGGAAGGGTGGATGATCTGAACTGGCAGTGGGAGCATCGAAATCTCTGTCACAGGAACGCTGCTGCTCCCTGAAATTGGAGCAAGTAATGGGTAAAGCTGAAGTACATCACAAAATAATACGTGGAATTACTTTGCAACCTGTTCCATGATGACTTTTTTTTTACCAGGCTCATTTTACCCTTCTTCAGCGTTCAATAGCGTTCCCCAGTTTATTGGATATTTGTAGTGTAGACTTGAAGGATAATGAGTTTTATCCTGGCAGATGTTGGACACCTTCGTGTGCAAGAGAAGTTAATGGGAACGGAAGATGATCAGCACTTTGTGGGATCAGCCCTTGATTGAACAGACAGCACTGACTCCTGTCTGGGGCATGAGGGAAGAGCTGAATGAGGGTTTCAGGATAACATTGCAAAGGGCTGCAGCCACACTGTTCTGTTCTTACATGTCCCTCTTGGAAATACCTGGGGCCAAAATCCTTTCTTTGTCTTTGTCAGGGAAACAGTGAACACCATGGGAAATATTGATATTGGACTGCACTCTGTACTCAAAACAGTCTGAACTGCTGGGGGAGGGCAGAGCAAGTGTTTCTGAAAAACCAGCAGTGGTGTCTGACTGGTGACACTGCTGCCTGGGGGACACCCCCGGGGGGACACCAGCCTGGGTGGGGAGCACAGGGAGCTGTGTCTGGGCTCGGGGGGCTCGGGGATGTTTGGGGGCTGGCAGAGATGCAGGGGATGTTCAGGGCTGGCAGAGGTCCAGGGGATGCTGGGGACACACACAGAGGTGTGGAGAGRGATCCTCTGGGATCCACCTCTGGGAGGGATCCATGTCCTGTTTGGGTCTGRTTTTGCAAAGGGGCTGAGGGGAGCCCTGGGAGGCCCAAACCCGGYGCAGTCAGAAAAGCACATGTGCAGAACAAATCCAATTGTTGTTCTCGCCTCTCYTTCCACAGCATCTCTTAAATCTTCCTGAGAARGTTTKAAAATGAAACACATTATAAACATCATCCAAAGTGGGAGTGGAGTCTGCCCCAGCTTAGCAGGTTGGAAATATTCASCAAACTGCTTAAGTTATGCCAAATTCTCCCAAAGACTGTGGGATTTTGACATCAGTGTTTTAGCAAACTGGGATAACTGTAAATCCAGGCTCTTTTTTTGGTCTCTGTGGAGTTYAGGTTGGAGATCAGRGAAAGGTTCTTCCTCCTGAGGATGCTGGCACTGCCCAGGCTCCCCAGGGAATGGGCACGGCCCCGAGGCTGCCAGAGCTCCAGGAGTGTTTGGACAGAGCTCCAGGGATGCCCAGGGTGGGATCTGGGGTGTCTGTGCAGGGCCAGGAGCTGGGCTGGATGATCCTGGTGGGTCCCTTCCCACTCAGGATGTTCCATGGTTCTGTGTCCTGGATCTGTCAGTGTTGCCRGAGTACTGCAGAACATTTTGCTTTGTGTTCAGCTGCAAATATTTGCAGTTTTCCCCGACGGGAGCGTGTAGCAGGGCTCATAAAGTTCTGACTGGTTTGATTTCCTTCTGTTTGCAAACAGATTGGATTTGAAGGTCATAATTAGGAAAGCTGGTACCTTCATCCCCATATTGAAAAGTCCTCAGAAGTCATAAAACTTGAATAAGAATCACTTTATCCATGAGAAAAGCCAAGTTTAGCCCAGGAGATTTAAGAAGTTGGAGGAAATGTCACTGGTTTTGTAAGAAAGAAATCTTAATAGGATCTGGTTGTGGTGCCTCAGCAGCRCAGTCAGGCAGACCGCGGGAGCCGGACAAAATCAATCCGTGCTAATTCTGTTTATACCCAGAGCTGGGGCTGGGGCTGGGCTGGGCTGGGAGCCGCCTGCCCCGAGTCCTGTGGGTGGGAGCTGGGGTGGGGAGCCACCAGTGTGTCCCCATTCCTGGCGTGTCCCCATTCCTGGTGTGTCCCCATTCCTGATGTGTCCCCATTCCTGATGTGTCCCCATTCCCGGCACATCCCCATTCCTGGTGTGTCCCCATTCCTGGAGTGTTGTGTCCCCATTCCTGGCGAGTCTCCATTCCTGATGTGTCGTGTCCCCATTCCTGGCATGTCCCCATTCCTGGTGTGTCATGTCCCCATTCCTGGCGTGTCCCCATTCCTGGTGTGTCATGTCCCCATTCCCATCGTGTCCCCATTCCCATGGTGTCCCCGGAGCAGCCCCAGCCCCACGGTGGGCTCTGAGCCGTGTCCGTTCTCTTTCAGGCCCTGCTGCGAAGAAGAAATACGTGAGCTACAACAACCTGGTGATCTAGGCCCAGCCGCCGTGGGCCACGGGCCCGCCCGCCCGCTCAGCTCCCCGCACGGGGCCCGGGGCACCGGGCACGGGGGAGGCGACAGGAGCCCGGCTCCGGCTCGGGGCCGCTCCCGGGATCTCCTCAGCGCCGCCGGGATCTCCTCAGCGCTGCCGGCCCCGCACGGCGCCGTCCCGGCCGCGGCCTCGGGGCTGCTGCGGCCTGGGGGCTGCTGCGGCCTGAGGGCCGCCGGGGCCCGGGAGCCGCCATGGCCGCGCCTCGGCYGCGGCTCCCAGCGCGCTCGGCCGCTCGGGACTCTAAGGGGCTAATTCTGTCTTTCTATGTACTTCCAGACTGCAAGTTTTTCAACTCTCTGTACAGTTTGTGAGGATTTTTGCATATTGCCATCCATGTTGTTCCGAGGTCGCTGTCTGTTTTTTTTTTTTGGATGCACAGTTTCATCGAGGCCCTGTGCTCTCGGCACTTCTCAAACCAACCGACAACGGAGGAYCTGAGACCTGTGTACATGACTTGTGTTATCACTCTTGTATCACTGCAATCCATATACCTTATTTTTTTTAACTAAACGAAACAAACAAACAAACAAAAAAGAATTTAAAGACCAAAAACTGTGCTGGCGAAGTTTGTCCCCCCCCCTTCACACCTCCGATGGGCTGCAGAGGAAGCAGGAAGGATTTTTGCTGAGTTTTAGTAGAGGTCTTGATCTTTGGAATGCATGCCAGTAATGTATTTTATGGTACATGTTAATAATTTATGTTCGATATTTGTATTTGTGTTCTATTTTGTTCTTTTCTTTAAGGTATATGACTATTTTGCAATAATTTCGATGATTCTTATGATATTTGGAGGAAAGAATATGGCTTTTACATGTCTTGAGGTTTTTCTTTGTTGATGCCCCACCATGATTGACCAGTGTGATAAGGACTTACAGAAGCATGTATGTTTTATACTGTTTGTAATAAGTAATTTCGTTAATCTTGCTGCTTATGTGCCAATTTAGTGAAACCAATCTTTGCCGCAACCTCCTCCCTCCCTTTCCATTCTCTCGATCCTGTGATATTATCCAAGAATGTATCAATAAAAGATTTTGGTTAACTTTTTTTTATTTACTCCAATAAATATATTTTTTCAGTTGCTCCCTCCCCCTTCCCCCTTGTGACTTAACATTTATTTTATGACATTGTCAGACATCTGAAAACCTGGCACAGAGAGGCTTGTGCACCAGGAGCAGGWCTGGAGAAAGTCCTGGGGGAGCTGGCAGCTGATTGCAGGGGGGAAAAGTGCTTGAAAGGGACTGTGAAAGGTCTGTACCAACCCCAAAAGCCGAGCTGGAGTCCCACAGTGCCAACCTCCCGTCCGTGTGTGATATCTCCAAAGCTGCTGTCAACTGCTGAGACTCCTGATGCCTCTGAAGGACATTACGTTCAACAGCAYGCCAGAAGGTAATTAAGGGAGCAATTAATCAGAGTCAATCTGCCAGGCTCGGGTTGGGTGAGCCAGGGCAGGAAAAGGGAGAAGTTGAGGCAAGAGGTGAGAGGAAACTCATTCCTTTGCAGCACAGCACCTGCGGCACCTTCGGCACGGCAACCACGGCTCGGCTGCTCTGACGGATCCTGGGGAAGGCATTTACCTCCCATTTTCTGCAGACAACTTGATCAATTATCCTGATGAGGTTAATCAGCATCAAGAGGAGCTGTGACAGCTGCGGCAGGGCCACGGCATGGAGATGAGGAGCCGGGTGTGACAGCCTGACTCTGCACGGGCCTGGGGATGCTCCTGCACACCTCGGGGTGAACGGCACTGACACCACAGCCAGGTAAAGGCTTCCTTAGCCACAAACTAATCACCAGCCCAGCTAATAATGAAGAAAGAGGTGCTGCAGCGTTTTCCTTTTCCCACAAACACAGGGATGGAGCCAGTGTTGGATTAAATAAGCACGTTGTCATCAAACAAACGTTTCTTGCTCAAAGACTCTTTTTTTTTTTTTTTTCCTCCCAAATGGGAAAAAATGGTTTGTTGGTTTGCTTTTCACTTTATTTTGGTGAAGGGGGGGACTGAGGTGCAAAGAGGGCATGGTGCTGCTGAGAGGGAGTGATGGGGAATGAGGGACCCTGGATGCATTAGTTTCTCTCCAAGCTGTACCTCCATCTATACATAAATATATCTGKGTGTATATATACACACTGTGTTACATACACCTGTCCTGGGCACATTGGGAGCCCCAGGTAAAGCCCCCAGTTTTAGGGGCATGAGAAGCAGAAGGGACCCCCCCCAGCTTCCTAAACTCCCCAGAGAGGAGTCAGGATGCAGCTGGATCCAAGCTCAGACCCAAACTTTGCCAGCCCTTTGTGTCTAACAGATTGTACAGGTGTCACTGACTCTAACACAGCCTTTTCCTGCAGGAATAAGGGTGGCAAACCAGGTWCATTTATGTAAAAGTAAATGATTTATTAGGATAACGATTAGACAAAAATATCTTAATCAGAATTCTTTGCTCAAAGCACTACTACAGCAAAATGCACTCTTTTTAAGCAATATGAAAGCAAACCAAATTATTCAGTAGAGGTTGATGTTACTCACCCAGACCAATGACTGTGGGCAAATCTCCAGCTCAGCCTCGAGGGTGACCTTGAGGAGCATCCAGGCTCCAGGGAGGGATCTCCACACACATCCCACAGGGTCCAGCAGGAGTCCCTGCCATTGAAACTGGGACTGGGCTGGTGCAGGATTCCTGCAG
>QVAJ01000131.1:1501176-1512017 GCA_003546035.1 Mixornis gularis
TCACTGAGCTCATCCTGCAGCTCCGGGGGCTCTCCAGCACAGCCCGGGTTGGTCTGTTTATTTTAAAATACTCTTACCCCAACAGCCCTCAGCCTGGAGACCAGCACAGCCCGGGTTGGTCTGTTTTATTTTAAAATACTCTTTACCCCAATGGCCTCAGCCTGGAGACCAGCACAGCCCGGGTTGGTCTGTTTTATTTTAAAATACTCTTACCCCAATAGCCCTCAGCCTGGAGACCTTTACTCAGCCCCTGCTGCTCCCTGGTGGGACAGAGCTCCTGGTGCTGCTGCAGTTTCCCCACAGGCTCACCCTGCATTTCCAGCCCCATTCATTAGTCTGGCTTTGATCAAACCAGATCCTCCACATGAAACCTATCTTTTTTTGATATAAAAATGTTTTATAACTRTAAATTACGGACCAAGAAAATCACTACAAAGTGGAAAATTACTACTGGGCAATAAAAAAATAATCTGATTAATTGCTTTCTGATCACTGTATACAAAGATCGGGATATGAAAATTGCATTTTATTGAGTTTATTCCTTCTAGATTCCCACATAAAAGTTGGGTTTATCTTTTAATTGATCGACAKTGCATTTACATATAAATCTGAAAATTTGGGTGTGGGAAGATGGCTTTAATGAGCAACAGAGGACATCCACACTGCAGCAAGTTAGGAAAAGGAAAAGGCTTAAAAACACTTTTAAGTTGCCCTTAAGGAATGCTGCTGGCTCTGCACTGGGATCTGTTGCCATTTATCCTCTAATTAATCAGGCTTTTGTCTTAATTTCTGTAATTGCTTCACAATTTTGTGAGAAATCAAAGAGTTAGTTAAGAAACATTTCCTGTGGCAGGGGCTGCAGCCTTGTGCTGCCTCCTCAGAGCCCGTCCCAAAACAAAATAAACCCAGAAAAGGGACATGGAACAGCTGCCAAGGCTTAGGAACCATCCCGTGGCAGGACACTCTGCACTGGTGAAACTGAGACTCGTTTTGAGTTGGGTAAGGCTGGGAAGGCCGTGGAGGGGATTTAAAAAGGGTCCGAGTTCAGGATAATTGGATTAGGGAAAGGCTGGAGGGGTCWGAGCCCACAGCAGAGGCCAAAGGCAGCAGAGGCAGCAGTGCTGGGGGCCCAGGAGCGCCTGAGTGCCTGGCCAGGGTCCCTGGGACAGACTCCAAACCTTCCCGAGCTCCCAGGGACAGCTGCCGCCAGCATCCTGCCCAAGGAATGCCAAAACCCTGGGAAAACCTCGGCATGTGCCACCACTGGGGCTGGGAGGGGCCAGGGGGCAGCGGGRCATCCCTCCTTCCCTCGGGCATCCCTTCTGACATCCCTCCTTCCTTCGGGCATCCCTTCTGACATCCCTCCTTCCTTCGGGCATCCCTCCTTCCCTCGGGCATCCCTTCTGACATCCCTCCTTCCCTCGGACATCCCTCCTTCCCTCCTGACATGCCTCCTTCCTTTGGGCTCCCAGGAGGTTTTTGGGCTCCCCGGAGGATTTTGGGCTCCCAGGAGGGTTTTGGGGCTCAGGAGGGGATGCTGCCCTGGCTCCCCGGGGTTGGGCAGCCCCGGCTGTCCCACCCAGCCCCCACCAGGAGCATTTCCCAGGGGAAGGGCACCAGTGGCCAGGTGCCCCTGACAGACCCCAAAACCAGCCCACCTGTCCACCCCCACACCTGAGGGGACACTCCGGGGCTGTTGGGGAGCCACATCCCACCCCTGCAGCCCGGGAAGTTCCCTGGATTACCAGGGAATGCTGTGAAAATGTTTTATTCATACCTCGTTTCACGGCTGGCACTTGCTTTTCTTTTGGCACTTATTTAACACACATTTAATTTACCTTATTTGAAAGCACCGACATATTTCCTAATTACCTGAAGTGCCTAAACGCTTTCCACGCTGTTAATAATTCTTTTCTTTTTGGCTGTGAGGGCCGAGCTGCTGCYGGAGCAGCCTGTCCAAGGGCTGGGCATCCCTCCCAGCCCCGGGGGAGCCAGGACCCCCCTGCCAGGCAGCCCCAGGCAGGGAAACAGAGAAATTCTGGATATTCCCTGTGCTGCCGCCTCTCCCACCCTGCACTTCCCTGCAGATGACTTTGCTTTGCTTCTTATGAGGATACAAATAATCCTGTCAGGGCTCTCTGTTCTACTCCATTTACCAGCTTTACTCCGAGCGTTCCTTCCATAAACGTGGGGTAGAAAATTACCTCTGTGGGGTACAAATTACTTTAAACTCAGGCTTTTTCCAGAGGAACTTTTTTTGAAAGAAGAGGAAGAAGGAAGAATATTTGRAATTATTTTCCAGTGCGTCTGGTTATGGTTTTACCCCTAGAGACAAATCTGGGCAGACACAAATATTAATAAATATAAATGTCTGTCATTGCAATGGCCTCAGCTCTTCCCAGGCCCTGCCCAGGAAAGAGAGCAGAACAATCCATGTCTAATTACACGACACATTTTCCTGAATAATTAGCCCCATTTCTCATGGTGGATTTTTCCAGCAGCTGGAAGCTCACCCTGGTGCAGGGAAAGGCAGGGAGGGTTATTTTAATTTCAAAATTAAAATTCAAAAACCCAGTGGCAGGCTCTGGATTTGCCTCTGCAGCCACACACCTGAACTGGAGCTGATTTTCATCATCCTGGGGATGAGCACAGCAGAGGGAACAGMGAGGSCCTGGCACAGATTCCCAGAGAAGTTGTGGCTGCCCCTGGATCCCGGGAATGTCCAAGGCCAGCTGGGAGCAGCCTGGGATCCTGGAAGATCCCTGCCCTTGGAAGGGCTGGAATGGGACGGGATTTAAGTTCCCTTCCACCCAACCCATTCCACAAAAACAAGATTAACTCAAACGCCTGCACAACCCAAAGAATCTCAAGGTATTACTGTGAAAACACAACGTATTTATTTGAAATTTAACTAAAAGGAAAACTGAGGCTGGGGAAAGAAATGAAAGAAGACGTGAGAGGTGGGGGCTGACAGCAGCCGTGTTCAGCTGGACACAGCCCAGGAGACCTTGGGCACCCTGGACATGGAYRTTTTCCYTCCTGAAGGGAAGAGATGCTCAAATACCTTCAAACCCTGGAGACGAGGTTTGAGCATCATTCACKGCAGGCCCTGGGAGGTGCTGAGGGCACGGAAGGATTCCCCTCCCTGCCGAGGGGACCCTGGGGACCAGGGGACTCGGGATGCTCCTGGTGGATCCTTTCCCAGGGCTCCCCTCCTCCCTGTGTCCCCGGGCACCTCCTGCTCCTTCCTGCAGTGTTTATTCTCACTTAGGCTTGCCAAGCTCCGTGCTCGGACAGAAATGGTTCGGTAATTGGGTTTATAAATGGCAAGGACTCAGTGCACTCTCATCTCCCCCAGCAGCTCAATAACTGCAGCTGACGGATGGTCCCATCCACCTGGAGACTGCAAGTGCACTTTGTGTCATTAGAATCAGCCCCAGAACATTATTTAATAACCGCCTGGTCCCGGCACTCCAGCAGGAGCTGCGGGGAGCAGGAGCACTGACTGCCCCTCCCCAGGGTGCTGCTGACCCTCCCGGGGKCCCTGAGCACACAAACACCCCAGGCAGGGTGGGAACGTGGGAAAGGGCAGCACGGGCCACGGGCTGGGCCCCAAGGGGCACACACAGTGCCCAGGCACCCCGAGCTGTGGGTCACTGCTGGCACTGCCTGGGGACAGGGAGGCATCGCCCCAGCCGGGATTCCTGCTGAAAACAGCAGGAGCAGGGACTCACCAGGCCCAAACCTGCTGCAGGCAGYGCACCATAAAACTGTATTCTTCATTCCTTTCGGCGTTTGATGGAGCTGGGAACACTGCRGGAACCAGAAAGCCTCAGCAGTGGAGAACTGTGATGGCCACAGGCAGCTCCCAGCACTCGGAGCCTCTCCCCGACAGGTTTGGATGTTCCTCAGGCTCCCCCGAGCCCTCAGCTCGGGCTGTCCTGCTCCAGGCTGACACACAGGCTCTGCCCGAGCGGCACGGACACGCCGGGGTTAAAATAAACCCAGAGCTTTGTGTCCAAAGAGGAGACAGAGGAGTCCTTTGACTTTATTCCAGTAAAGGGAGAGGCCATGGGGCGTTTCCTCTGCGGTCTCTCCAATTTTGGAGGATGCAGCCTCCTGTTTATCCCAATTTCCCGGCCACATTTCCCTCTCTCTTTCCCCACTGGCTGAGGTACTTGAGAGTTACAGACTKCCCAGAGTGCCCAATACYTAAAATTCCCCTTTAATGTATAACCCCCCTTTTAATTTTTAATTCTTRTGGAATTYATGGGGTTTCCCCCAGTGTTTCTTTCRTCTTTCAACATCCAATTTCATTTTTCAGCAGACCCACAGTTTGTTTGTAAAGGCRAATATCTTCTTTTCCATCCATCCATCGGAGGAATCCTTCCCGTTGTTTCTTTTGTCTCTCAGYGCTGGTTTTATSYCCCAGCAGACCCAGAGTTTGTTTGTAAAGACAAGTCTGTCATTCCTCTCAGTGCTGAACACCAAGGGGGATGAAGCAAGCACGGGCAATTATTACACATATATCATTTTTTTCTGTGCTGTTTGTATAAAAGTCTCATTCTGTACAAGTTCCAGTGCCTTGGAGGGGCAGGGGAGGGACTTGGGACAAGGTGTGGAATGGCAGGAGCAGGGGGAGAGGCTGTCCCTGCCCACGGGTGGCCCTTGAGGTCACTTTGGGATCTGGTTCCCTTTCCAGAGCTGCAGCAGCACCAGCTCAGCCCAGCCCAGGGTCCTGTCCCTGCTCCTGGAGGCTGCAGGGGAAACAAGAGCTGTCACTGCGATTCTTTGGGTAGAGGGGGGGAAAAGATAAACCAAATATGCCAATTTATGTGCGGAAAGGTCAGAATTTAAAAATCCTCACTTCTTACACCGCTACATGTCTTAAAACGGAATAAATTTTAAGTGCACCATAAAACTATATTCTTCATTCCATTTAGCATGTAACTGCTGCTCCCTCTCTGCCTGCAGAAAGACAAGCCTTGGGCTCCTTTATTAATATCCATGAGCATAATTTAATGGCTGATCCAGCACTGGAGACACACATTTCATATTTAACAGGAAGGCTGGTTTGGAAGGGGCCTGGAAGAACTGTAATGAACACATTGGTGGCTCAGTCTGCTCTGAATGCTCAGATCAATACGACACCATTTAATTATTGCAACTTATAGGCCAAGTAATTTTTTTGACACCTTGGTACTTGTGTGTAGCAACCGGAAAAGCGGCGTAATGKATTAAAATTGGCATAAATATTTAAGAAATGTACAATAATAAATGCACATTTAATTATATATTACATAAAAGATATAGAACTTTATATATTTTATTTATAAATTTATTTGTTTATATATTAAATATCTTTTTCTATATTAAAATATATTTATTTCTATATTAAAATATATTTATTTATAAATATATTAAATTAACACATTAAAAAGTGGCGTAAATAATTAAAATGAATTATGTTCATATGAGTTTAATTCACGTAGAGCCCTAAGGTCCGCTCTGCAGTAGAGATCAAACAGTTCTCTCTTTATTTCTCCACACACACTGGCAGAGCACACGGCAGCCCTGCAGAGCAGGCCAAAGCTGCTGCGAGCACAGGGCCCTGCAAACGGGCAATGAAACCAGATCTCTTTATCAACTCCGGCACCGAATTGAACCTTTAAAAGGAATAAACATGACAAAGACAGCAGTGCACCCAGCAGAAGGGCCGGGCATTCCCGAGGGATGGAAGGTTAGAGCTGGGGAAGATAAAGCCTGGCTGCCCTTTCTGGAGAACACYTTCCTGTGCTCTCTGCCCACAGCCCGGCTCCTTTCCAGCTCATTCCAGCTGGGTCTGKCTCATGTGTTATTCATGCTCCTCGGGATTGAAAAAATGAGCACGTTGCCTGGGCTGCCAGAGCACATTATGGTAACAGCACATTTGAAGGCTCTTATTTTCCCCCTATATCCAATTATTTTTCCTCCTAGGTTCCAGAATCAAAACCAGGTGAGGGAAATCACCTACGTAAAGTTCAAGGAGCGGGGCTGTGTGTGCCAGGAGTGCTGCCAGCCCCCAGATCCCAGGAASACGGGTGGTGCTGAATATGGATGGTGGCCAGGCTCTGCTGCCCTTCCACAGCAGCCCTGCTCCTCAGCCAGTGCTTCCCCTCCCTCTGGACACGGGAGGAATTTTAACACGTGTGGGCTGTGGTGTGCTCAGTGCCTGCTGGTTCTGTGTGCTGTGGAACGCTGTGAAATGTCACAATTACACACATTTCCCTGGGCCAGCTCATCCAAAGTGCCAAGGTCCGCCTGCCCTGGCTTTGCTTTCCTCTGCCCCTTCTCCCAGCTCCTCAAGGCTCCTTTTCTCATTAAGTCCTTTCAGAGGTTGGTTTGTTCCATGTCAGGAGCGTGGAAGATCCCAGGATAAGGCAGAGCTCCATGGAATGCAGCAGTGGGACACAAAACACACCATCCAYCGGGGCCAGCTCCACCTCTGGGCCAGCAGAACCCACCTAAGAGTCCCCAGGGGTTCCATTCATCCCCCTGGAGCTGCTTCTCCAATGGCCCCTCAGCCAGAGGTCCTGGGGGTCCCCCTCCCATTTCACATGGAATTCAGGACATGCCCTGGTACATCTTTCCTCTGGAGATGGAGGTGTTTGCACAGAGAAACCCTCAGACTCCCCACCAGCAGCAATAAATATGATTTTGCATCCCATTTCCTGAGGGAATAACACATCAGCTCACACTGCCTGAGCCATTTTAAACGTTCCTCCTCAGAAGTGAAATCTGAAAGTCCCCACATACGAGACTCCAGTCAGGTTTCACTCCCCACCTATTTTAATCCTACGCCTCATTATTTGCAGAGATAGACAAATAGATGCAACATGTGAATGTTCTCCCCACTGGTGCTTAATGGTATTTTTCCTTCCTTTTAAAAAYAAACAAATACATAAATAAAGCCGAGTCTCAGGCTGCCTCTGCTGCGGAGGCTTCTCAGAGCACAGATCCCACTCCTCATCTGTTTTCTCTGACCTCACTCAACACTGCCGATAAATCAGCCTCCCCCCCACTCCAAAGAAACAAAAAGCCTGGGAAGTTGTGCTTTTCCTTCTCTTTTYCACCTCCACCTGATGTCCAGCACAGAGATTCCCACCTTTAACTGATCAKTTTTCCTCCTCCCACCCGGCTCCGTCCTTGGTCTCCACCGCTGGAACAGGAGCCAGCTCTGCTTCTCTCCATCCCTGYTGTTTTCCAGACACACAAATCCTCAGCCACCGAAGGATAACTCGGACCCCTCCTGTGGCCCTGGTGGCACACGAGGTGCAGCACACGAGGTGCAGAATTCCTGCTGGCAGCAGCTCTGGAGCAGGAGCACGGGGACGGCAGACACGCAGCAGCCCCGATGCAAACCCCGCTCCTCCTCACTGAGCACGGAAGGCTGGAGGCTGAAATACAACAGAAAAACAGCTTCTCCATGAGGGCTGAGGAGCTGGAGACAGCCTAAGTGCTGCCCAACACTATTAAGAAAATAAATCTTCAGGTATCAAAGCCCCCAAACAAACAGATTTATTCACGTCTTCAGACCCACTTCTTTCCCCTCCTCAGAGTTAAAAAAAACCCCTAAACCTTTCATGAAAAGCTTTTAAAAATCCATTCTGGGATTGGCTATTCTGCATTTCATGCAATATGAATGGGCTTGGGAAATTCTGCAGAACAAAATGATTACCCTAAATTATTGATCAAAGGGAGCCAGTGTACCCAGTGGCCTGCAGAAGGCATCGGCTGCTCCGAGGGAAGAGAGCCCTCCGTGGTGACAGCACTGCCAGCAGCCAGGGATCACCACGAGGGCTCATTCCTAATTACATGATCTTACTGCACATTAAACGTGAAGGCCATCTCTTCATTTTTGTGCTAAGTTTGAAATATTTCCTCAGAAGTGAACCAAAGGGCAGGAAAAGCAGATGTAAATATGCTCATCCCAGGCAGCAGCCACAGACCATCACCACACATGATCAGGGCCTTCAAAGGCCTCTCATCAATTAAACCTCCTCACTTCCCTCACAGGGCAGGGGATGGAGAGAACAGAAGGAATGGAACAAACCAGCTGGGCACACACCACTCCAGGGATGGCACTCACAGAGCCAAACCCGGGCAGAAGTTTTCCAGAGGATGTTCTTCAGACACTCTGCAACAGGAGAAAAACATTTCCCCTGAGCTGAGGCAGACTCAGCAACACCCTCCCATGAGAGGGAGGCTGCAGGAGCAGAGTGTTTGAGCAGCCCTGGGAAAAGGCAGCTCCTGCTCAGCCAGCAGGCTGTGGCTGATAAAACACCACCAGCACAGACCCCTCAGTGCCCTGACCCCTGGGCATCACTCACCTCTCTGAAAACTTCATCCAAACAAATTCCGCTGTGAGTGAGTGTGTGTGACAGAGCCTCAGTGAGAGCTGTGCATTCCCACTAAAACCCAGGGAACTGGTGGCACCAGAGATGCTCATTTCACTGCCAGAAATGAATTCACCACCGTGAGTCCTGTGGCTGCTGATTTCCAGGGGTATTTAAGAGATGTGGTGCTGAGGGACATGGCCTGGTGGCAGTGCCAGGTTCATGGTTGGCCTCGATGATCTCAAGGATCTTTTCCAACCTTCATGATTCTATCCCGTTTATTTTCGAGGCAGGCATCTGCAAAGGCAGGGATTTGGATCATTTCGTGGCATTTTGTTCTTGCTCCTTGTTGAAATACGGGATTACCCACAAATCCTGCAGAACAGGAGGTTGTGCAGCACAGCCCCAGCTCCCAGCGCTGACGTGCGAGCCCAGTGCTTCACTCCTATTACCTGCTTTTTTCTTCATGGTAATAACCCATCCACAGCCCTGTGAGGAGTCAGCAGGAGATGTCAGAGCACACCAGGAGCAGCAGAGCTGGAAGAAAACTGCATTTCTGATGGAAAAAAATGCCCCATCTTCCCACTCTCCCACAGATACAGATAATAACCTTCATCCAAGCTGAAAACTAACCCCACAGTGTGTGATTTACAGCGGTCAGAGAGTGGAACCAGTGGTGAAATGGCCACCAGCACGGGAGTTACCCTGGCCAGGGCTGCCTTCAGAGCACCAGAAGATGAACAAGTCAATTACAGAGCGTCCTGCTCCTCATCTCCCCAAGTAATTGAAGATTCAGGATCATTTTCACCGAGTTGTTTTTAATTGGCCTCATTTGCTGCCGTAAATTAGGTGTAGCATTGTCCCCGGTGTGATGTATGCCTCTGTGCAGACTGCAACCAAAACTGGAAAACATTCCAGCCACTGCCRCGGCAAAACAGCCCCAGCCAGATAAATGCAATTAATTCCCAAGCCTGGCCTTGAAATATTATGATCCTAATCTGTTTCTTTGGCTGTTAGCGATGGTCTCCATCAAGGTCAGGAGAAATTGCTCAATTAATAAACTCCTGCTTGCTCCCACAACAAAGCTTGGGGAGACCTCTGGGCAGGGAGCAGGGAGCTGTGTTTCTGCAGCACTGACAACAAACCCCTTCTGTGGGGCCAGATTTGGGGGTTGGGGCTGCCCCGTGCCCCCCTGCAGATGCTTTGGGGGGTTCAGGGCCAGGGTCAGGTTTGCAGCCCCTCCAGCTCCTGCCCAGGGCCCACCTTGGCAGGGAGGAGGAGGAGGATGATGACCATGATTCGGGACAGGTACAAGGGGGAATCCTGGCCCAGAGCAGTTCAGGGATTTGTTTTTGCTGTCAGGGCCAGCTGCAGGCTCCTCCCAGCACCAAGTCCCCTTGCAAGAAGAACCCACAATAATTTTTATTCCATGACTCCCASAGAGGGTTGGATTTGAAAGGACCTTAAAGATCTTTCCAGCCCCAGCCAGGTTGTCAGCAAAGCCCCAAGAAATCCAAGTGAAGCCTTGTGTCCTCTTTTTCATTCCCAGCCCCACTGATTTTGCCACTTTCTTTCYTTCCCCCCCAGTTTCAGCCCAGCCCTTCCACGTGTAGGTGGCACACGGGTGGCTCTGCTCGTGCACCTGAGCCACCAAAGGCTGGAAAATTGGGTTATTGAAGTAGAGTTACTGTTCCTGCTTTTATCCCTGGAATTGCTTCCCCCCAGGACTGGCCCCATTTGCAGCCCTTTCATTAGAGGTTCACCTGCCCTGCAGGGATGTGGATCGTCCTGTCAGGAGCCCAGTGGGGTCTGGAGAACGGCATCATCTGGGGAGGGCAGGTGATTGTCAAACAGCCGTGCCACAGATTCAGATAATTCAGGAAAATAAACCCAAATCAAACAGGATTTCAGCTCCAGCCCAAGGCACAGCGAGGGCCGAGTGGGGCAGGCGTTTCTCAGGCAGAAATTCGCTTTTCTGCTGAAATAAACCATCAATTAGCACAAGAAAAGSCGAGAATACAGAGGTGGGAGAGTGGCAAGGGCCTCCCAGAATGGGGTCCCATCAAATTCCCCCTTTTCCTGCCTGGGGGCAGTGTGCCTGCCCRGGAGGAGCCAGGAAGGGGATCCCAGCAAGCAGATTTGGATAACAGCACCCTTCCAGCCTGGGGGAAACGGGAGGCCTGGGCCAAACACAAACCCCTTCCTCCCCTCCTCACCCTCCTCTGCTGTTTGCTCATCAAAACCATCTCATTAATTTATTACACCCCRACAGCACCAGTTAATTCCCCAGAGAACAGCAATGAATATATTGGACAAGCAACTTTCAGCTCCTGTTTTTCCTTTGGGGAGAGAAAAGGCGGCTCCAGGGGGATCACGGATCAGCTCCAGGGGATCATGGATCAGCTCCAGGGGATCACAGATCAGCTCCAGGGGATCACGGATCAGCTCCAGGGGGATCATGGATCA
>QVAJ01000131.1:1525942-1539272 GCA_003546035.1 Mixornis gularis
CCCAGAGCTGTGCTGGTGGGCTTTTAATTCAATCCAGTCCTGCTGATTTCTCACAGGACCACACTCAGGATGGGGTTTTATAACTCGGTGCTTTTTCCAGGTCACTGAGCTGGGCTGCTGCCCTTGGGCTCCCGTGGCAGCTTTGGGAGCACCCAGAGAGGGCTCGAGGCAAGGACCTGACCTGCAAATGGGCTCCAAATCCAGGGAACAGAGAATTCCATGGGCTGGGAAAGGAGGAGCAGTGCCCAGACCCTGGTGTCCAGATCCCAAATCCCAGCAGGGCCCCAGCCCTGCCAGGCTGGCACGTCCAGGCTGAGGAATGAGCCCTTGCAGAGGGAGAATGAGGAAACAGAATCCCAGGAGTGCTGTAGCAGTCCAGCAGTGCCCTGAGCCCATCTGGGCAGCCCCGGCCCCTGTGGCTGCCCCAGCCTGGCCAGCTCAGCTCCTGGTGCAGCCTCTGCACGGGSACAGCAGCTGCTGGAGGCATCTGCTTGCAAATTAGAGAGTGTCCAAACACTGGTGCCAGAACCTGGGCTGAGCCAGCAGGGCAGACAAAATGCTAATTGCAATTACCTCGGTCACTGCGCCACGCCTGGCGCTCCTGGCCGGCCTTGTTGGGTTCAGGAAGTGTCAGAGCTGAGGGAGGGATGTGCTGCTGCCCCTGGTGTGCCCTCTGTGCTGAGGGGGGTCACCAGGGACGGTCACAGAGGGCTCCGGGGCTGGAGGGGCACAGCAATAACCACWGAGGGTTCTCCAGAGTGCCTGGGCAGAGCTCTCAGAGCACTCACACATCACCCCAGACAAAAACCTGGGTGGAGTTCTCTTTAAAAACATTCCTTATCAATAGCAACTGAGGCAGCAGGGAGAGCCTCTGGCACTCCTGGATGTCTGGAATTCTGTGAATTCAGAGAATTCCTGCTTCAAAAACCAGATGGATGAAGGAGGTGAAGCYGCTGAGCCTCGGGAGTCGCCCTCTGCATTTGCTCCTTTTTCCCAGCTGTAAAACACAGAATTCATTCAGCTTAGGAAAGGCTTGGGAAATGAGCTACACGAAGTTATTCCAGGCTTAGCACTCCAGAATCTCAGTTTAGGAAAAGCGTGGGAAATGAGCTACACAAAGTTATTCCAGGCTTAGGATCAAGGATCTCAGCCAGCTCCCTCCATCCAAGAGGTGTGTGAGTGCAGAATCTCCTCACAAGAGGAGTTTCTGAGCAGAGGCAGCTTTGAAAAGCAAAGTAAAAAGCCTAACGAGGCACAGGGGAGCAGGAACTGAACCATCCGTGGCTGGAAACAGGCCCTGGCTCTTGCCGGGCAGGGATGTGCCAGGGGAGACACTCGAAAGGAGCTCAGCGTGCTCCGGGTTCCTTGGATCTTCTCATTGATTCCCTTTAAATTTCTGGCCAGAGAGAATGATAGTCCTGAGCAGGCAGTTGAGGAGAATTTTGTATCTTAATCTGCAGGAGGTCAGTGTGGAGATCTGTGACAAAGTTCCCCTGCCCCAACAGCAGCACAGGGAGCTCTGAGCTGCAGAGGGGCCCTGGCAGAGCTGACCCCTCTCAGCATCCCTCCTGTTAGATCCTCTCACACGTGTCCATTTCCATCCCACACGGAGCCACCTCCAGCCCTTGGCAAGGGCTGACAGCTCAGGGATGGACTCCTGGGGTTTCCCCTCTTGGTTCCAGGGAATTATTTCTGCTTTCCTCGCTCATTTTTAGAAAAGAGATAGATTAATTCCCGTAAAAATATTTCAGCTATTATTCCCAGGGTATTGTTTGCTCTCCCCTTTCTTTCTTTTTGTACTTTCGGCAGCAGTGAAAAAGGGATGAAGGAAAATAAATGACATTATCAGCCATTTTGAGAACAAAACCGAAAGTTTTCAGAAGTCTCTTTATAGTGTTCATTACTTGCRTGACATCAAAGTCCTTTTCTCTTGAGTAAGCAGTTGACTTTTAAACCATGGGACAGATGAAGAAAGCAAATTTCACAGGAAACAGTGATAATTTAAAAGTAATTTTTCCAAGTGAAAGCATTTGAAAATGAAATCCGTAAAAATAAATCTAAGCACTTCTTGGCTTAACCTAAGATGATTTAAAAGACACAAACGAGGGATGTTCCTACAGCCAGGAYGGGTTGGGGGTCACACTGGAAACTTCCTTCTCTCTTCCCCATTTCTGTGCTGGAACATTTCTCMAAGCAGCTGCCAGGGTTTAATTAAGTGCAGCTCTGAAGGTCTCTGGGTTTGGGAAGCACCTTGGGATGCTCCAGCCCTGCCCTGCCCTGCCCAGCCCACACAGGCTTTCCTCCAGAACCCAAACCCTGCTGTGGATTTCCTGTGGAGCAGCCCAAGATGTGTCAAGAGCAGAGCAGAAGGTGACAGTGTCCCCTCGTGTGGGGCTGGCTGTCCCCACAGGGATGGGCACAGGCTCTGCCAGAGCAGGGCTCGTCCTGCTGGGCCCAGGGGCTGAGGCTGCGCTGGCTTCATGCCAAACACCAAAAGAAATCTTGCAGCTTGAGTGTTGCAATCAAATAAAACGTTTCCTTCCACATGAGAAGCCTTTTTTCCCCTTCATTCTCGGGTCAGTGAACTGTCACCCTGCTCCTGCCATAAAACACGAGGCAGTATTTAGGAAGAAAAGCTCCACTTCAGAGCATCAGGGCCAGGAGTTCCCTGCTGCAAATGTCAGCACTCAGGATGTAACGTGCTTTCAACCTTCCTCCCATCAGTCTCCTGAGCGAAATCCCATTTTCCATGTGTTTCATGGATTGCCGAGTTCCATCTCCTGGCAGTGCTGGGCTGGAGAGGCAGGAGGGCTCTGCAGAGGGTCAGGCAGGGCAGGGAAGTGCTCTGGGCACGGGGGGAGTGGGGCAGTGCCCAGCCCAGGGCTGCCCCATGGCAGCAGAATGTCTTCTCTGTCTCTCCCCACCCACTGCTCCATACCTCACATCATGGCATTGCAGCCTGGGCTTTGCACAAACATCTCCCTTTTCCAATCCCTTTTCCAATCCCTTTTCCAGTCCTTTTCATTGCAGTTCTGACCTCCAGGGTTCCCTCCCTGCTCTGGGTCACCTGCAAATTTTACAAGTTCTCCATTGTACAAGTCACCAATTCAAACAGAGAAGGGACTGGAGAGCCAGGCAGGTCCCCTGGGACCCTCACTGGAAAGGCTCTCCCGGATCTGCAGGCAAATCCTGACAATTACAACAGAAATAAATGCCTCAAACAGCTCCTTGTGCATCCTACACCAAGACACACCTCTCTGGCTAACCTGGACATGCAAAAAAGGTGCATCATAACTATTTGTTTTCCTTTTACCACCAGGTTGGTTAATTAGGCTCATCTCACTTTCAACCAACCCATGATGGTTGTTCTATTTTGATTTTAGTCGCCTCTTCCAAGTGTTGTGGGCTGAATTTTTTTTCACTGATTAATCTCAGAGCCTTTCCAAGAATTTGTTAGGATTTTTAGTCAATCATAAACTGGACTATATTTTTTCCTTTTACATTTAGGATCCGTATTTGCATTTTGATAGTTCTGAGACCTCCTCTGATCTCCACAAGCTGTTAGAAATGATTGCTCCTCGTTCCAAAATAGCTTTGATTAATTCTTTCTAATTCTAAAGAGAATTTCCTCGGATCCTGTGGCCTGACCTATCCAGCACATCCAAACAAACTCTCATCTGTTTGTTTTCTGTCCTGGCCCCTTATTCTCCCCCCTGGTCAAAATTAACCAGGTTATTGGGGCATTTTAGATGTTTCTGTAAGCAGCCACTGCATCTGCATTTCCTCTCCTCTCCTATTTCTATATAATGTATTAATAACAGTGCTAAACAAAACTCACTCTTTGCTCGGGGCTCTTTGTTTTACCGACGTGCCTGAGCTCTGCCTTCCCCTCCCGTCCTCGGCAGGGGCTTCCTTCCCTCTGCGGGTTTCACAGCCAGAGCAGCTCCCGGCCCTGCCCTGAGGGTGTTTGCTGTGGGTGCTGTGGATGGAGGACACCCACCCTGCTGCTGTTGGTGGGTCCTCTCTGAGATCCTGCCCTTCCTCACTCCATCATCCTGAGGGGTTCATCCCGAGGGATTCACCTGCCCACATCCACGGGGGTCACCTGTCCCGGGACTCCTCACACCCGAGCTGTGCCGTTCTCCCTGCTCAGGGACTGGTCACACCTGAGCTGTGCTGTTCTCCCTGCTCAGGGACTGGTCACACCCGAGCTGTGCTGTTCTCGTTCTCCCTGCCCCGGGACCCCTCACACCCGAGCTGTGCCGTTCTCCCCTCCTGCAGGAATGTCACTGCCGTGCCCATCAGCCTGTCCCAGCCTGCCCAGCCACCTCCAGCTCTCACAGTGTGACACGTCTCTGTCCTGCTGCCCGGGTCCCCTCTGTCCCCATCCTCTATCCCCATCCTCTGTCCCCATCCTCTGTCCCCAGTCTCTGTCCCCACCCTCTGTCCCCATCCTCTGTCCTCACCCTCTGTCCCCATCCTCTGTCCCTATCCTCTGTCCCCATCCTCTGCCGGCTCCCACACGCTTTAAACTCTCCGGGCACTGAGCCCCAAATCTCTTAGAGTCCCTCCTGGGAGGGTGAGAGGGGCAAACGGAGGAGAAATGTCTCGGGGCTGTTCTGAGAGCCCCAAAGCCCGGCGCAGTGTTCACTCCCCGCTGGAGTCGGGCACCCGGCTCCCTCCGCAGCTCGGATCGCGGCCGACAATTCCGGCCGACAATTCCTCTCCTTCCCCCTCTGCTGGTGCTGGAGCCGCGGCTGCAGTCGATGAAGGGCGCTGGAGGCTCCCAGGGGCTAATTCTGAGTTACAGGCGGTCCGKTCCTCTCCCAATTCCCGCAAATCCTCCGACAACCCCGCGTTAACCCCGCAGCCACGGGGGTTTGCCGCTCCTGCCCTCGCACATTCTGATCGCTTCCCCTCCCTCACTGTCAAAGCCTCAAGTGCTTCATTTTCTGAGACAAAGAACAATGTAGGTGAGAAGAGACGACGCAAAAAAAGCACCTTGCAATTAAATATTTTAATAGACATTTTGAGGATGCTTTTGAAAGGATTTAAAATTAATGTTGACAGTGGTAGGCATCGAGGGGCTCGGGCTGAACAATACCCATCACTCTGTCTGCTGAGGAATGACAATGTGTAAAAATAAAACCTGTAACTTTGTGTCCCGGCATCCCTTCTGCCTCTCGGGGCAGACATCCTGGAATTCTGTGTACTCCACACCCCCATATTCACAGCAAGCTTTGGATCCTCCTGGGTGCTTTGTGTGTCCAGGTTATCCTCCCCTGGAGTGTGCCCAGCACTGCCCTGCCCCACCAGCACCCCAAATTCCGCACCCTGGGACACTCTGGTGGGAGTGGAACACCCCCGTGCCACCAGCTCACCCCAAAGACCAAGCACACTCTAAGAAAACGTCATTTCCATTACATTTGGCTTAAACCCACTTATTTATAATTAAGTTACTGATCCGTGCGTTGGTGTAAAACGACTCTACAGCATAAGTGCAGCAATAACCCAGAACTAAATCTTTAAATAACAATTGTCAAGYGAGAAGATATATATAGAATATATCAAAACTAATAGTGCTCATCCATCTTTCAAAACAAGTTAAATGTGCCTGTTTCTTCTGGAAAATCTGTGTTTGCTCAATGAACATTTTATTTTCATTACATCCGAACCTTTCAGCAGAAATAAAATACACAATCAGAGTAGGATGGTTGTTTTGATTGGTTTGCAGGCGTTTACACATTAGGAGAAAAGGAAACGCATTAAGATTCCCAGAGACATTTGTGCTGGTGACCACYGGGAAGAAGCAGCACAAACAGGGAAACGTGTAATCAGGGATGACAGCTCCWGCACAGATCTTATTAAGCAGAGAGTGTAGAACAGGCTGCTGAGGACAGGRAAGTCCCAGCATTTGGGACAATCCTGGGGATTTTGGACAGAGAACCCAAACAGCCTGCAGGGAGCAGCTGCTGAGCCACAGGAGGGGAAACTCAGTGATATCCTCAGTGCAGGATCCCTCCTGGAACATCCCACAGTCTGCACTGASCTGGAAATCCAAACACTCCTCTCTGAGCAGGCCTCTCACAGGCAGGGACTGCCCTCCCTCAGAGCASTCAGGAAACAGCCAAATCCCACTGACCTTGCACTCACAGCCTGGGAGAAATTCAGAATTAGAAATTCACCCAGAACCTCCCTGGTCCTGCACCCACAGACACCTTTGGTGCAGGGCATCCCTGAGCAGGCAAACTGAACCCAACAGTGAGAGGCAAGGCCTGGAAGGAATTAATTCCCTTAAAATACAGGGAATACATCTGAAGGTGACCACTCCTGGGTACTGCACAACTGCTCATCCCACCACTGGGGACCCCCTTTGAATCTATAGCTCAGGGACTTTTACCTGTCTTGGGAACAGCAGAAACTCCTGGTCACCACTGACACAGGAGACCTGAAAGGGAAACAGATTTTGTTGTTCCAAAAGCACATTAAACGCATTGTCCGTGAGGAATCCCACAGGAAGCTGAACTGGTTCTGTCAGTGCTCACTGCACACTGCTGGCTTCAAGCTGCTACATTATGCACCCAGCTCTGGGGCTAGACAGGAACACTGAGAATCACAGCCTGGAGAATTTGAAGAAGTGTTGCTCCTAAAGCAATTAAAGCAATTAATTATCTTAAATACTTCCAAGCCTTTGTGAACAGATGTAACCTCATAAAGAACCCATCATCCTCAAGTTCCTCAACTCACTGTATCCTCACATTCACTGCTGACACTACTGAATTTCCTGTTGGATCCTTTAAAGACATCTCATTTATCTTTATTGGATTTCCTTTCACTTGGGTTTAAAGTTAAGCCATGCAGGAGAAGTTAAGCTGTAGCAGAGGAGAAGTAATCAGTGCATAAAGTCTGAATCTTAACGAAGGGTGTCCCCAACTTGCTGAAAATGCAGAATATTGTGCAAAATGCTGCTCTTAAGGGGCTGCCTCAAACAGCTCTGTGTGTGTGTGCTGCCACAGGAGCCAGAGCTGGGGAAGGCTCCCTGCMCTTCAGGAAGCTGACTCTGGAACACCTGGAAGTTACAGAGTTCTGCCACCCCCCCAGGACTCACACAAACACAGAGTATAAAATGGGGACAGCAGCAGTGTCTGGTTTTGAAGCACCAGGGCTGGTCCCTGGCAGAGAGGAGGCAGAGGTGAGGCCAAGGCTGGGACAGCAAACACGTGGAAGGAATGGTTTGGGCTGGAAGGGACATTGAACATCATCCATTGTCCCCCAGCCACGGGCAGGGACACCTGCCACCACCCCAGGGTGCTCCAGGCCCTGTCCAACCTGGCCCTGACACTGAGTCTTGCTGGGCACATGGACACAGGSCTTTGGGTCACTCTGGGGCCACCAAGCTCGGGAGGAGACTCCAAGGGAAGCCAGATCAAACCAAATGCATTAAAACAGCAAAGCCATTTTTCACCATCACTCTTCCCTCGTGCCTTTCCTCTGCTCAGTCCTGCCGCGTCCTGTCTGATTGTGGGCACAGCCCTGAGGTTCAGCTCCCCCCTGGGCTCATCTCACCATCAGGGCTGTGTGCAGATGTGCCCACAGACACTTCCCCAGCCAAGTGCAGATCTGTCAAACCCTCTGGGCCCCACGGGAAGCCCCGACATGAGTAACACAAAGTGACTGTGCCCAGGGAATTGAGCGCACGGGAAATAAACAGATTTGGCGGYGCTAAATCAGGGCTCAGCACGGCCCCAGATCTGCAGGGCAATGAATCAAACAGCACTGGGAGCTCACCCATGGTTTGCATTTTGCTCCTGCAGGGAGCTGCGGCTCCTGCCACTCGTGCTGCCGGAGCAGATCCATCACACTCCAAGTGGGGACTGCTGGCTCCCCCTCTCCCCTGCTGTAAATCTCCCCCTGAGTTATGGGAGGCTTCACATTTAAGAGAGCCAATTAGAAAATATGGATGCTCAAGGTACACTCGTGCTGCTTACCTAAAATTGATTAAAGGCTGGAGCAAATAACTCCTCCATCATCTGTCCCAAGGGTGCAAATATAGACACTGCCAAATGTTTGGGTTTACTTCTACCACTGCATTAAAACAGCTCGACTCATAAATGGCACTTTGAGGAATACGGGCTCAGCTGCAGGGCTTTGAATCTTCCCTGATATACTGACATTATTTGAAGTTTATCTTTATTGAGCTTCGAGTATGATATGGTAAGAGGGAAAAAAAAACCCAGTAAAACTTCCATGAAATGAGTTACAGATGCAGCTGCTTTAACAGAGATTGCAGAAGCAGGCAGTTATTCCACACGCTGCTGCTTAGAGTGTGCTTCACCCCGCACTACAGCACTCCAAGGAACAAAGGAAATGGAGCAAAATCCGAGATGAAAACATCCCCGAAGGAGACGTGTCGTCATCCTGTGCCACAACTTCTTTTTGGATGCTCTCCACCATGACTCACACATTCCAGCAGCTCTTTTGATGCCRTTATAGTCATTTTTGAAGGCTCCCAATCTCAGTGGTTGCCATAAATCAGAATAGCTGGAATAACTTCACTGGGATTACAGGGTGACTGTGTGCAGCTGACTGCAGGGAGAGCCTGGCTGCGGGTTCCTTTTCTGATTATTTGTCTAATCCACCAGTGATCCGTTTGCCAGCACAAATCCATCCCATACTACACACACCTGCAATTTCTTATCACTGACAGTGGACTTTGTTGCCACAGTTTCAATTTACACTTCAATATCACGAGAAAGAGATGGAGAATGTCTCTTTCCCTGACCAGCATCTCAATGTTCTGGATTACAAAACTGCACAGAACTGAAAAACTCACTTATGTTGCCCTGGTTTCCTGTGGAACYGGGCAAGGAAAAGATACTGTGAATCACTGATCATTCCAGGAAGTTTTAAAGGAAAAAAATTTAAAAACCRTAACTAAAATAAATGTCTGCACACTGATGAATCAAAAAGTTCATGTGTCTGGTTGGGGATAAATAGATATATACATCTTTTTCTCTTGGTTCAGTCTTACCTCTATCAATGTGATACTAAAGGTATTCAGAAGAAAATGGCAATTTAAAAAATTCTGAAGAAGCCATCAATAAATCAAGTGAAATAATAAGTTTTAAAGCCTACATCTGCTGCATAGCTCATAATTAATGTGCTTCTCAAATCGTGCTGGGATTACATTTATATCTCTATTGAAAAAATCTTGTGCAAAAATGTCCCCCAGTCCCAAACTGAGATATTAGAACAAGTGCTAGCAACTCCTCCTCCAATCCTAATTCCTAACATMCCCCTTGAAATTCCTTTTAATTTCCCGGTTTCCTTAGGAATTTCACTTTCACACATTTAAATGCCTGAACTGAGGCTCCTCGAACACAACCTTGACCCAAACCCAGGGAGGGGCAGGCAGAGGAAGCAGCTCCTGCCAGCAATTCTCCATTTCTGTTTCAAACCCATCTTTTACTTTTCACCCGACACAATTTAGAGCTGCAGTTTTCTACCGGAGCCTTGGCTGGTTAGCCAGGATTTCCCGGGGGATGGGAAGAGCCTGGTGGGATCCCCCAGACCAAGGGCACAGTGAAATTGTGCTGGTGGTGTTTGTGTTTGGTTTGTTCTGCAGCCAGGACTCCCCCAAAATTCACCTGCTCAGGTGCCGGGCCCAGACTCCAGGCTGGGCACAAACACTGCTCCCCTGCTGGCTGGAAATTAAAGAAATTAAAACTACTTTAAACATGAGCTGCAGCAAGGCCAGGGGGCAAACACAGGTCCAAAGCTCTCGGCCACTCCCGAGTTAATCGGGGATTTCACAACACCCTTTAAACTGGCTGGGGGAAATAATTGAGTGGAAATCTGTTTAAAGTCCTGCACTTTGATTTTATCTAGGAATACAGATAATCAATCCCTGGGCTGAAAGCTGTGGATTACAAAATGTACCAGAGCAAATGGGAATTTTATTGGCTCAGAAATAAACATGAAGGGGCCAGAGCAGAGATGACCTTGCGGTGGATGGATGGCAGCAGGGGAGGGAAGGCTGCCAGCCCCGCTCCTTAATCACCGTGGGCACCTTCCCCAGCAGCAGTCCCACCTTCCAAAATCCAAACCAGCCCCAGGGATGAGCTGAGCAGGTGCTTCAGACCTGAACAAACTCTCAGGTACGTGGTGGGATCCTCGGGGGGTCCTGTGCAGGAGCTGGACCCTGGTGACCCCCGAGGGTCCCTCCCAGCTCAGGACACTCTGAGATGCTGCCGGGTGAGTGGGGAGCCTGTTCTGCACTGCCCAGGCACGCTCTGGACCTGCTTTCCTGACCCCTCTCCCCTTTCCTGCCCTCTCTCCCCTTTCCTGCCCCCTCTCCCCTTTCCTGCCCCCTTCCCCTTTTCTGCCCTCTCTCCCCTTTCCTCTTCCCCCTCCCTTTTCCTGCCCCCTCTCCCTTTTCCTCCTCCCTCTCCCTTTTCCTGCCCCCTCTCCCTTTTCCTCCTCCCTCTCCCCTTTCCTGCTCCCTCTCCCCTTTCCTGCTCCCTCTCCCCTTTCCTGCCCCCTCTCCCGTTTCCTGCTGGCTCCCAGCAGCTCCTGCAGCCAGGGGCACGCAGAGGGTCCAGCAGAGCCCACCCCGTGCTCACAAATCCCACTGCACACACACCTCAGCATGGGAGAAACTGGTCGTGAACTTCAGGATTCAGATCTGCCCAACACTAAAAAGGGCTTTTGAAAGTCTCTCCCCTCCTCAAAAAATTTCTAAGCCCCATTGGGCTTTTTTGTGAAATAGCTTTTTCCTCCCTTTTCACTAACACAATGTGTTATTCAAGAGGCAGAGAGTTGTCAGTTTTCATGTTATGATAATCTCCTCAAGCATCCAGTTCTATTCTGCTTCTTCCCTTCATGCTGTCACTCACATTCCAGCCTGCCACAAAAGAAAATGGCTGAATACATTAATTACAACTTGTTAGACCTCCATATAGTTAATGCTATTGAGAAAATCAAATCACTTGGAAAATAGCTAAAGAGAAACAGTTGCTGGTATTGCAGAATCTTTATGTGTCGCACTTCAAAGCTGGAGCTTTGCAAGACAACAAAAATGATTATTATAGAGAATGAGAAAATCAAATACAACTTGATCCTCTACCCTTGGAATGCTTTCTGAATGCATTACAATATATATTTTCTATCCTGGCAAGAGCAGTTGAACACTTTTCACATATTACCTTCTTTTATGGACTAATTACAAATAGCAGTCTGGAAATTACAGTATAAAAACTTTCTGAAGCRAGGAGGAGATCCAAGGCCTCACTCACACAAACACCCCAGACAACAGCAAGGGCTGCATCAAAGTGAATAAAAGAGAATTCTGTTGGGTCTGAGGAGACACACAGTTGCCCTGGGGCTGGTGAAGGGAGGTGCTGAGGTGGTTCCCTCAGGGAGCTCTGAGCCTGACTCCTGTGGCCCTGGGCAGGGCAGAGCTGGATTTTTAACTGAAAAACTCACACACCTGTTATGCTTCAAAATGATGAATTTCTGATCTGAGGCCCTAAGGTCATTATTCAGTACAAATCACAGAGCCCTGACACCCCACAAGGGTGTCACCGGACACCCCAGGGGTGGCACTGGGTGGGATTTGAGGTCCATTCCCACCCAGAGCAGTCTGTAGCTGTCTGACAAAGCAGCTGTGCTGGTGGCACTGGTGGCACTGGTGGCACTGGTGGCACTGGTGCTGTGCCCCAAGTGCAGCTGGGATGAGCCTTGGCCTCACTCAAGCTCCTTTTGGGTATTTCCTGCAGATGTTCACCCTCAGGGTGGCCCTTGGATGGAGCTGCAGCAGCAGCTGGGGACAGGCACCCTGTCCCCCCCCAGAGTGCCCCTCAGTGCTCCCCTGCAGCTCCCCTGCAGCTCCCCTGCAGCTGTCCCAGCTCTGCAGTGCTGCTCTCCCCACCCTGCCCCTCACTCCTGTCCTGTGACAGCACAGCCAGAGGAGCAGGGACAGAAGGACAAGGAGCTGGAAGCAAAGACCTTCCCGGGTCCTGCTCAGCCAGCAGAGCCTTCCACTGCCAGCATCAGCTCCAGAGCAAAGGCACAGCTGCCTGCAGAGCTGCAGTCTGCAGAGCAACTGAAGCCAAAACCTCACCAAAACTCCTCAGGCACGTCAGTGGCACCGTGGGGGAAGCACTGGGGAGAAAAAGTGACAGCAACTTGTAAAAAGTGTGTCGTGCCCCAGGGCAGGTCCGTGGGGAGCAGCCCCAGGTCCCATCACAGGATTAGCCAAGGAAAGGCCCCTCTGTGAGTGGTGCCCGAGGCTTCCCCCGGCTCCGGGTGCTCTGGGATGGGGAAATCCCCGAGGCACTTGGCACCAGGATGTACGGCCCAATTTGCCCGAGCAGATGTCAAATGGCCATTAGCATTACAGTGATTAGTAAACTGAAATTACGTCTTATGGGTTTAGTGCCTTACATCAAGCATTAACCTGCCTTAATTAAATTGCATCTCACTAATTGATTTCACAGGGCTGAACTGTAAGTAACAAATTGCAGAGGATCTGGGGCTTTATCTGCCAAGATAACAGAAATCAGCCTTCCACTTTGTGAGAGCTCCTTGTCTCCATCCCTCTGAGGGGCTGGTTCACTGCACTGCCTTCACCTGCACACCCCCTCCTCTGAGTTTACACCTGCCTTTAACCACTGTGCCTTTGCTGCTCCAGCAGACTCAGGGCTGGCTGTTGTAGGGCAGGCAGCACCTGGTCACTGTGAGGAGCTCTTTCCATGAGCAGACCCACAGCTCTTTGTCCCACTCCCCCAGCACACCCGGGGGTGGCTGAGTGTGCACAGCAGGGTGGGAGTGGGGCAGTGGCCCAGGCAGGGCACGGCAATCCTCCCCCAGCCTGGCCTTCTCCCTGTGCAACAGCCATTTAATACAATGACATTTTATAACAGTTTCACTTGCTCCTGGCTGTGCTGTCCAGTTTTATCAAATGCACGAGATGGGAGCAATCAGTGTGAGCAAATCCTGATCAGTTCCCTGTCCCAGGGCACATCCAGCTTCTTCCCCAAGGGAGGGACTGGCAGGTGATCCTGGTGTCAATTGTGTTTCAAAATAAGGATCATGGCCAAAAACAGGAGCTTGGGGCTCAGGGCAAGGAGGGAGGAGAGGCAGCAGGAGCTGCCCTTAGCCTGTCCCAGAGCTGACCCAGAGCCCTGCTCAGCAGCCCTCAGCCCATCCCAGAGCTGACCCAGAGCCCTGCTCAGCAGCCCTCAGCCCATCCCAGAGCTGACCCAGAGCCCTGCTCAGCAGCCCTCAGCCCATCCCAGGGCTGACCCAAAGAGCCCAGCCCAGCCCTCAG
>QVAJ01000131.1:1554392-1579932 GCA_003546035.1 Mixornis gularis
CCAGCCCCACTGTACATGCCCTGCAGAACAGGGAGAACATGGCCAGAGCCTTGCAGCCCCTAAAAAACCCCGGGCTCCTTCCCAGGCATGGATATGAAGCGCAATAACCAGGCTGCTGCCTCGGGAACAGCCCGGAGGGAAGCAAGGCTGGCAAGGACAGATGAGCTGAGCCCTGCTGGGACAACTGGGGAAAAGGGCTCCCAGTGCCTCAGCCCCGAGCCTGAGCGCATCTGCTGCCCCTCCAGTGGGAGATGYTCCTTCTGCCGCGGTTCTGCCCGGCACCAACAGAGGCAGAAATAAACAGAGGCGACTTCCGAGCGAGTGTCAAGTGCTACGGCACAAACAAAGCAGATCTGCTGGCAAACCTTTGTAGTTATTTATTCATTCAAGTGCTAAAAGAACACTCGTTTCCAGCTCAAATGGGCAAGCGGGGCAGAGCTGAGCGGTAACACAGCACAGAGGGATCATCAAAGCTTTGCTCTCCTGATCCCTGATAAACTCGGCCATTAGAAACCTTTCACCTCAGCGCCTTCATGTGCGACAACACATTAAGCACTAAAACACAGATTACAAGGGAAATGCGCTGTGTAAGACTGATTTTTCTCTCTCAAGCACTGGGACGTTTCTGCAGAAACACCGAGTGATGCTTTTGTCTGGGCTGGAGACGACCCCAGCTCAGGGGGYCCGAAACCAAACCTCCATGAAACAAAATTGGTTTTACTTCAGGGTGAAAGAATGCAAAAAGGGTTTGGATTCAGCTTCATTTGAACACCCCCTGCTGAACTGTCCTCTCCAGCAGCTGAAGCAAAAGACTGTTTGTGTCACCTTAGCAACAGATCCCAYAGGCACCAACCTACAGGGGCTCGTTTCTGGCACACTGGAAGCAGCAGCATCCAGAGATCCCAAAATTCMTGGGCTGGGGGAAGAATCTCTTCAGATGGGAAACATTTAACCTCGGTGACACATCCCAGCCTTGCCTGCTGTCCTCACAGAGCCCCTGACACTCCAGCAGAGGATGAGGTGGCCATGTCCCATGGAGAGGCAGGAGTGTCACCTCTGGGCACAGGGGGACAACCCTCACCAGTGACACTGCCACGTCACCTTGTGTCACACACAGCACAGGCTGTGCTCTTCCAGCTCCTGGCCTTGGCCAGGTGGGATTTAAACCTCAGCCAGGCCTCTGTGGGGGACCAAGGGCCCACAAAACACCCCAAGCCAACCATGGAGGGAGGCAGGCAGGGTTCGTCTGCCCCACTCACATTCTGATGTAGTGAAAATGGAAGAATTACGTGAGGAAAATGACMAGAAGTGATTATTTTTTCCCCGTATCTATGAAGTTTGTGTCACACTTGATGGCTCCTATGAACAAAAAATGTTCATAACATTGTGAGTCTGAGAAGAAATTTCCTTTTAGCTATCTGCAAATGAGGTCGATTTCTTTCTTAGGTGGTTTTTGACAGGTTAATATTCATGCTCAGCTTATGTGGGAGCTGGGGATGTATAGCTTGTCAGGAGCCCTGACACCTCAGGTTTCTCACCAGCCAGACTGGAGCACCAGTGCAGGACCTTCCTCCTCCTCCTCCCCAGGACACKGAGATCCCCAGGAAAGGGAACAGGGAGCCCAGCTCTGTCTGGCCAGGTAGAGCTGCAGTGCTGGTGTGGGAAACACCTGAATTTGGGTCAAAGGAGGGGATTTGTGCTCCAGGGAGGGATGAGAGCCAGGCACAGCCCTGGGCAGGGCACAGCCCTGCAGTCCCACACCGTGTCCAGCAGCAGAGCAGCCCTGACCCACTGGGAGCAGAGCTGGGTCCCCTGCCCCTGGCACACATCACATCTTTCATTTTGTGCCCACACGTCTCTCTGTGGCCAGCACCAAGGTCATGGCAGCATTTCTAATTCTCCTCCTTGTGTTCTTCATAGAGGTTCATCTCTCACTGCTGCAGCTCTTCCAACCACCTAAACTTCTCTTACATTTCTGTATTTCCATGGAGTAACAGAGAGACAAGGTCACAAACCTGCTGGTGACAATAATTATGTCTCCTTTAAACACTGAGCTTTCCTCTGCTAAAGCCCCTGCAAACATYTGGCAGTTTATAAATTCCTGGGGGTCGATTCTCTGAAGCTTTGTCAATACAAACTGAGCAGCCACACCGGGGTCTTTGTGTGGCCTGTTTGTTTTTMCTCTAAACCCTTTGTTTTCCCCTTTCTCCAGATTATCTCTTCTGTCTTAATAGAAGCGTAATAGAACTTCATAAAATCCTTGCTGAATGCTGWTTATTATTGCAGAAAACAGGCCCAAAGCAAGTTATCCCCTGCTATGCTCTTCAGCACAACACTTCATTCTGTACACAGCAATGGGGTCCACTTTCATAAAGTACTTGGGGTACTTTGAAAATAATAATTGCATGTTGGCTTTTTTTGTCATTAATATTCAAGGGAATCTTTCAAAAGCTTCAGGTAGTCTGTCTTTTACCAAGAYACCAAAAATTTAAGTGTTTTTCAGTGAGCTTCTGCCTTCCTGATCAACAGGCATCTCACCATATGGAAAAAAAATCCAGGCTCCCACTCCTATTTACAATTATAAAATAAGGAATTGAATTCCAGCTAACTCTGCCTCACTGATGGCAATGGAACTGCAGCACCTGAGAATGGAGACACTAATTGTCACTTCCCTGAGTTACATCTGTTTTCTGCACATTCTGCYGGTTTCTGTGGCAGAAATCCCAGTTTTCTGGCAAGCACTGAGTCCTGGGGATGGATCAGCACACAGGGGAGGAGCAGGGCTGGGAGGGGCCTGGAAGGGGCCCAGAGATCCCAGAGGGGAGCTCCTCTGGGGTTTTGTCCAAAGCCCTGCAGGGTCTGTYCCAGCCCARCTCACACCCCTCCTGCYCCCCCAGGGCAGAGCAGCTCCCCCYTCCCTGCGCTGCTGAACGGGCACCAGGCATCAACATGGAATAAATCACATCTCCAGAAAGGGAACCAGCAAATGGAGCAGCTGCTGCATTTTTAAACATCCCATAATCCCAAATAAATATTTCAGTTAACGAGTGTCTGATAATGAAGAGGAGCTGCTTGTTAGGAAAGATGTCTCTATTTTTAAAGGTTGCCATTTATAATTGTTTRGCTTTGTGCTTCCCTCACTCCTCCCAAGCAACTTGTGTTGAAAGTTGGGATTTTCAAACTGTTCCTTTCAACTACCAAACAAATCTCTGTTTCACAATGTAGTTCCACAGTCTTTGGGTGCAGCTTCTAGATTTCCTTCTCCTCACGTCACAATTTCCATTTGCTGTGAAAACAAGAGACAAAGTCACTTCCCAATTTATCCTGCAACTGGGATATTTATTCCCAATTTATGTCCTGTGTGTTTGACTCTACAGGACCTCATCTTCCCAGCAGCTTCCTTCTGATCTGACTGGAACAAAAACTCCTCCTGCCCTTCCCATCCCAGGAAAACGTGAGAGATCTGACTGAACCAAATTCCTCCTGCTCTTCCCATGCCAGGAAAAGGTGAGAGGTCTGACTGAATAAACTCCTCCTGCCCTTCCCATCCCAGGAAAACATGAGTGATCTGACTAAAACTCCTCCTGCCCTTCCCATGCCAGGCAAAGGTGAGCTCAGGGTGGGGATGGAACACAGCCCTGGGCCCCCGTGGGCAAGGACAGCAGCCATCCTTCAGGAGAGGGAATGAAGGTTCCAGGGGTGTTTGCAGAGGGTGTTTACATCCTCCCATGGCAAGGGTTAGGAATTCCCAGCTCGCTGTAAGGAATCCACCTTGAGTCAGGATTCAACGTTACAATTTCTCCCCAGTACAAGAAAATGCACWGAGGAAAATGATGGCTATTATTGTAACACCAGGAAACCCAATAAAAGTGCATAAATCCTCTATTGCTGTACACCTTTATATTCTCATTAAACATTCTCCCTGGTTTTATATGACATTGTTTTATATTAAAACGTAAAGGACAAGTTTGTTCAGCTCTCAGGGATGTTAAAGCCTGGGCAGGCTCTGTGAGGAAAAGTGTTTCACTGCCAGTCAGTGAAGGAAATCCTGGGGAATGGAGGCTGCACACACACCCAGGGCTCCCTGCCCCTTTCTCCTGCCAGCCAGGATCCCCACCCTGTGCTCAGGAGATATTCCTCATTCCTGGAGCAGTAACAACGTCTGTGCAGAAAGGCAGAGCCTGGGAGGAGCCCAGGATGAAGGCAGACAGGGGAGGAGCCCAGGATGAAGGCAGACAGGGGAGGAGGTCAGGATGAAGGCAGGGGAGGAGCCCAGGATGAAGGCAGACAGGGGAGGAGCCCAGGATGAAGGCAGACAGGGGAGGAGGTCAGGATGAAGGCAGACAGGGGAGGAGCCCAGGATGAAGGCAGACAGGGGAGGAGCCCAGGATGAAGGCAGACAGGGGAGGAGCCCAGGATGAAGGCAGACAGGGGAGGAGGTCAGGATGAAGGCAGACAGGGGAGGAGCCCAGGATGAAGGCAGACAGGGGAGGAGCCCAGGATGAAGGCAGACAGGGGAGGAGCTCAGGATGAAGGCAGACAGGGGAGGAGCCCAGGGTGAAGGCAGACAGGGGAGGAGCTCAGGATGAAGGCAGACAGGGGAGGAGCCCAGTCTGACCCGAGGAGTCAGAGGGGTTGAGCATCTCCACCGGGGACACCCCTGCAGCCTGCTCTGCCCCCACAGAGGGTCCCACACCCCACTGCTGCCAGCTGCACAGACCTTCCCCGGGATTTGAGGAGGCTGGGATGTGGCAGCCCCTGGGAAATGTGGCAGTGGGCGTGAAGAGGCCCCAGGAAGGAAATAAAAGAGACAAACCCCCACCCCACCGTGCAGGTCTGACACCCCTAAACACACCAAGGCAATTTAAAGCAAACGGATCGATGAGAAACAAAGTGTGCCACCAACACAGCAGATTCTTAATTATTCAAACACCATTGGTTCTGCTCTAATGAAATAAACAGTTCAATAATTAGCTACTGAAAGTCTGCAACAGGTCCAAGTTCTCAGAGTTTGCCTCCAGCCTCAGTTTCCATTTGTATTTCCATTCGATTACTCCTACTCTGACATACTTAAATCTTTCTACAGATCCATAAACATGCAAAGCCCTTTAGAGGAAAAATACCACATTTGCAAAGACAAGCTGAACTGAATTATATGCACAAAGAAATTCAGGGGTAGAAAAACCTCCTAAAAACTAAGCACATGCTTGTTTTATAGCAACCCATTCCAGGATCCATTGGAAAGGAGAAGACCAGGACCAGCATTCCATCCGTGGAGTTTGCTGGGTGCTTGGTGAGGGTGGTGACCATGAGCTGCTGCTGGCTCGTGGGTGTGGGCACAGACACCTCCCACCTCTCCTTGCCCAGGACTGGGCATGGAAAATCACAGCCCTGTAAAAATCTCCAGATCAGGTAATTCTCACACAGATTATTGCAGATGGGCTTACAACCACTCAGCATTTCAAATTCCAAACCAGCTCCAGGATCTTCACTGCTACAAGATCACAGAACCTAAAACAAAACCAAATCCAACATCTCAGTGACACAACCAGAAGAAAAAAGACAAACATCTTCCATTCACTCAATTTTTTTCTGCAAAGATCCAAAAGGTTTTGTGACCAAGCTAAGCAACATTCCAACAGCTCCCCTCTCCTCCTGAAGGTCTAAATAACCCCACTCTTTAAACTCAAAGGTGATTTCAGTGTTTACGGTTCCAATTAATCTCCAGAGAGCTGACAGAGTTAATAACATCTCAGCTGGGCAGAAGGGAAGGATGCAAATAGAAGCTGAAAGCCAGAGCTGTTTGTGTCACCAGCCTGCCCTGCAGGGGCTGGGGGGGCACAGCCTCGTCCTCCCTTGGGGTGTCTGGGAACAGGAGCAGCCCCAGAGCTGCAGCCAGGGGGTGTCCCTGTCCCAGCCAGGGTGTCCTTGTTCTAGTCAGGGGGTCCCTGTCACAGCCAGGGTGTCCTTATCCCAGCCAGGCTGTCCCTGTCCCAGGCAGGCTGTCCCTGTCCCACCCAGGCTGTCCCCCTGTCCCAGCCAGGCTGTCCCTGTCCCAGGCAGGCTGTCCCCCTGTCCCAGGCAGGCTGTCCCCCTGTCCCAGCCAGGCTGTCCCTGTCCCAGGCAGGCCAGCAGGGCCTTCTGCAGGCACAGCCTCAGGCAGGGAGCTGTGCAGGACAAACCCTTCAGCACTTCCCTGATCTTCCCTTCCCCGGCAGAGCAGGAGGGGATTTTCTGCAGACTCCCCAACACTGCGGGTGCAGTTTTCCAGACTGATTCAAACCCTGCTGCACACCTGTCCAAACACTGATAGAGGTTTATTCAGGCCAATGTTTATTCTCCTTCTAGCAGAGATATCCATTTGAAACACATTTGGAACATCAAACAAAGCACAGACAACAGAAGTAAAGAGACAAATCACCACAGGAAGCACCAAAATCATCCCCACCTACTTCCTGCCCTTAAGCTTCACCAGTAGTGATAGAAAAGTGCATTAAATTACACAATTGTGGAACGTTTGGGGTTGGAAGGGGTTCTGAAGCTCATCCAGTGCCAGCCCAGCCATGGCAGGGACACCTCCCACTGTCCCAGGCTGCTCCAAGCCCCAGTGTCCAACCTGGCCTTGGGCACTGCCAGGGATCAGCCACAGCTGCTCTGGGCAATCTAAATGAAATCAAACCAGAAGGTTTTGTTGCTTCAAGAGAGAAAATTGGGAAAAAACACTACTCAGTTTGGACTTTACGATTTTTTCACCTCAAGCACTCTAAAAGATAAATTTAGATTTATTTTTAAAGCAATGATGGATGATGCCAAGGTTCATTTAAGCAAAATCCACTGAGAGTGGGGTCTGTGTTATCACCCTGTCCCAGCCTCCACCAGCTCCACCCTTGTCAGCCTCAGTTGTGGCCACGTGAAGTGAAACTAACGCATCCAAACATGCTGCCATGTTATGTTAACAGAGCTGAGGTTTAGTGCATCCCATTCCATCACATCTCAAGCTGATTTCATAGTGTGCAACACAACATGACAAATTAGTGACCACAGGATAAGCAGCCCATGGCTGACTGTGCAGKCAGTCTGCAAACTGAGACCACTGCACACAGAAGGGAATATTCCCACCTCTGCTGACTGCCCTGAGTGCTCCCTGTGCTCCTGGCCAGGGAATGGCCCCACCATTTGCATTTCTCATCACTCTCTAAGTAAAAGTTCTTACAGAAGCCCACTAAGGCAGGTAGAATCATTTCCCATGTCCCAGACAGGAGGTTAAGTGACAGGGAAAACCTAAAGGTACATCCAAAGTCAAACAAAACCCCTTTTGGAACACTTTTCCCTCCAGCCTCTGGCCAAGCCTTTACCCACAGGACAATCCTGTGTCAAGTCTTCATATTGCAAAAATCACACACCGCAGTAGGAAAGAATTGGCTGGAAGCAGTGCCTTGACAACAGAAAGGATTCTCCCCAAATTAAAGTGATCTCAGCTGAGATCCTCTGGCAGACCCAGGAGAAGCTCTTACAGCAAACCCAGCCTGTCAGACCAGGGAGGAGAAAGACCCCACCAGCTTTTGGCATTTCCCTCACTGCCTGCCAAACTGGGCCTGAAACCCAAAACCCAAAACCCAAAACCCAAAACCCAAAACCCAACTGCCCAGGGGCTTGGGAAGAAAAGCCGAGAGAGAGGGAGGGAGGAGACAGCCGGGCAAGACCTTGCACTGCTGGACAGCCAGCAGTGACCTGCAAAGAAAGGAGTGTCTGCACCTGGGGACAGCCTGGGGACACACTGGGACACACTGGGGACACCCTGGGGACAGCTCGAGGGCTGAGCCCCAGGCACCAGCCCTGGGCACACAGGACAGACTGAAGCCTGAGCAGCTCCAGGAAGGAGAACACTGAGGGTCTCAAAGCCAAGAGGAGCTCTAAGCCAAGCTCAGCCCCACTGATCCTTTCCCCCCTGGACTGGAGCTTTAGCCTCACCTACAATCAGCATCTTTAAAATTCAATTAGCAGCCCAGATAAAGATAACACAGACACACTCACAGCCAGAGCCTCTTGTTTGCCTTATTTCGACCAACACTTTGGCCACTGTGGGGCCAGGACACTCAAATGGTTTAAACCCTGCAGGCTTTGAGGCTTTTAGATCACACAGAACAATTCAGAGTGGAAGTTGTGGCAGTTTGAAATTACCTGCTGGGGTTTCTCTCACAGATAATGATTCAAGATTCTCTCTTACAGTTCAAGTAATTAACACAACTTCCTTCATCCGTTCCCAGCGCTGACACTGGGGCCTCACCCTTGTGGCCACGGGGAATCAAAAGGATCTCGTTATCTCCAAATGCCTCACAAAAAACTCCACAGCTCCCCTTCCTTCCATCAGACTTGTCCTGTCTGCTTTGGTTCCAGGCCAAGACAGCAATTAACTGCACACTGCTCCTTAAAAGCTTAGGAATAACCAGGCTGAAATTAAACCAAACTACCAAACTAGCAGTATAAAAGCAGAATTATAGCTTGGACACAGCTACATCTCCTCCCCCTGCAGAGCAAGGGGGGTTTTATCTCCTACAGATCAAATGGTTTCAAACTCAAGAGGAATTCGAATGAAAAGAGAGTGGAGAGGATTTTTAATTTGTTTTGTTATTATGGAAGCAGTTAGCAAAGCCAGGTAAAGCCCCAACTCAGAGTTTTCCGTGGCAGACTCCTAACCATCCACAGGCACTGCAGTCTAAGGACAGCACTTCTCTGTGTGGAGTGGCCACGACGAGCCATTAAATGAAGTAACAATCTCAGGGAAGTCTGTCTGCTGTTTTATTAGCTGTTCTGAGGCAGACATGATGATCTGAGGCTGGAAGATTTATACAGACAGTGTGTTTTATTAGATCAGCTGCTGGAACCTGGGGGAAAACAAGCGGGACAAGCTCTCAGACACAAGCCATGCAGACTGCTGTCCCTGTTCCAGCAGCCAGACCCATAAAACATATTGCCTCTTCCTAGAGCCTTCCCTCTGTCATTTCACTCATTGTCAATACAAAAAAACTTCCAGTGACTCGTGCTTTTTTATAATATTTCTTCATTTCTGAGGAGCAGCTGCACCTCAGCTACACAAGAGCTCAGTTCCCAGCCCTGGAGCAGCTCAGCCCCTGAGCAGCCCTCATGGTGTGTGGTGCAGGAGGATGCCACCAGCACAGGGCTGCTCTCAGTCCCCTGGCTGCCACAGCTCTACTTCTGCCACCACAAAAACAAGCACACCTCCCTTGATTACAGCACGGTGGCACCCGAGGTCCCCTCTCCCTCAATCCCTGATGAATCGCTGGTTTGTTCCTCCCACTTTGCCTCAGCAGGCACAGAACAAGCTGCCCCTGACAGGGGATGTGTATCTTGTGTCCAGAGTTCACTTCAGCAGCCCCTCCGTGACCTTGATGCAGATTGAATCTGTCATTGTACACCCAGTTTCAGCTCCACTCTTGCCTTTCTGCAGTCTGTCCTAAAAAAGTCAGCCAGATATCTTTTCCTTCACTCACAGCCTATTGAGTGACCTTGGCAATGGTCTAATCTCTCCTGGCAGATTCAAGATAGAGAAAACAAGCACTGGAGACAGACCTGCTGGGCTCTGCTATTGATCAGCCCCTTGAGTGAAAGCTCATTACGAGCAGCAGGAACGTGTCAGGAACAAGTTCTCCTGCAGAGCAGCAGCCAGGGAGATGAGAAACTCTCAAACGAAGGAGGGGTGGTTGGGCTTTGCCTTTTGGGGTGGGAAGGAAGTGTGGGAGGGAGGAAAAGGGGAGAAAGAAACACCAGACAGCAGCATGTCCAGTGGGGCCGTGCATCAGGGACTCCCAGTGAAGTAAACTCAGTTTATTCATCAAAAAAAAAATCCATTTATGTTCAAATTAGCAATGTTCAGATTACACTGTCAAACTTTGCAAGAAAAAAGGCCAAGCTCTTAAGCAAACATTGATCTTTAGCAGGTACAGATGTGCACACAAACACACAGGCAGAGCCATGTGGAGCATTCCTGCTGCTGCCCACGGAGCTCGGGGAGAACATCAGCAAAACACCAGCAGCCAGAGGAGCTGGCATTGTTTTCCCCCGGCGATCAGGGTGTGACACGAGGCTGTTGACACTGTGGCTGTGGGAGCAGCACCGCCCGTCTGCGGGCAGGTCTGTTCTGGCCTGCAGAGCATCGCTGTGTGCTGGCAGGTGCAGCCCCAGGGCGTGTCTGGCATCACCCCGGGCTGCTTGGCACTCCTGTTATCCCTTCCTGGGCTTCCCCTGTGCCCTGGAGGGACAGGCAGGAGACCTGCCTGTGTCCACATTTTACAGGGGGACCCATCACCAGGTGCCCCAAACCACCCCAAAGCTGCCTGGGCACAGGGGGGTGGTACCACAGGCTGTACCTGGGCACCCAGGGGAGCAGCTGCTGCTGGCAGGGGCTGTGCCCACCTGAGAGCCAGAGGCAGCTCCTGGGCTCTCTCCAAAGCACCCCAGAGCCAGAGGTGGTTCAGGTGAGCAGCACCACAGCCTGGGCTCCAGCAGCCCCACTCAGGGTAAGGCTGGTGAGCAAACACAGCCCTGCTCTTCCCGTGGGGTGGCCGACCCTCCACCTGCTCAGGGCAGGCCCACAGCCCTGCCAGATGGTGAGCTGAGCTTGGAGAAGAGGAGAACTTCCAGCATCCAGCTGAGGAGGGGAGTATGTGACCCTGGAGGGTGTTTGGAGCTCACAGACCTCACAGCAAGCAGAAACGTTCAGGGCAGCAGATAATGGGGAAATTGGAAGCAACCAGGGGTAGGCACACACAGGGATGGGGAAATGACAGCACAGGATAAATCCTCCATGGGAGAGCTGATCTCCTTCCCAGTGCTCAGAGTTAGACACCTAAGCCCAGCTCAGGGCTGTGCCTGCACAGGCTCCTTCACAGGGGCTCTGGGGTCACACACTCAGTCCTTCCTTCAATCGTTCATCCAAGAAAAAAAAGAAAGGCAGAAACCCCCTCAAAATAAAAATGAGGCAGTGCAAGGCACCCAAAGGAGAAGAATCATGAAGCTCAGCTCTGGGGAGGATGATGAGGGAGGCAGGAATCTTACACAGGGTGTGCCAACCCCAGCAATCCCAGCCCCACTGGAGGTGCCCAGCCCTGGTTCCTGAGCACTGGGAGGTGGTGGCTGTGCTCAGCACCTCTGCTCCCGGCCCACAGGGATGGAGGGGAGAGCAAAACTCAGCTGCTGGGTCGTGGAGAGAAATGCCACCAGCCCACAGACACACTCCTGTCTGGGGGCACAAAGGCTGCAGTGACTCAGTGCAATCGATGCAGGAGTCGATGTTCTCCCTCATGATGGTCATCACCATCACAAGGAACACTTTGCTGCAGAAAGATCTGCCTGTCACTGATACACCAGGGCTTTGCAGAGCAATGTAAACTTTTTCAGCCTTTATTGCTCATCACTGCCTGACAGTTCAGTGCCTGGAGCCAACCAGCCCAGCCACGTCTGAGACCACAGACCTTTTCCTTCCCCATCAACAGGCAGCAATCAAACAGGGCCCGGCAAGTGGATTCCAAACACAGCAATAAATAGAGAGCACAAGCACCTGCCAGAGCAGCTCGTCCCCCCGAGGCCACACTGCTGCAGCAATTAACTGGGGACGTGTCACAGGCTAGCACTGGCTTCGAGCCTTCCAGAGGGAAAAAAGGGATCCGGAGTTATTCTTTGTGGTTACAGCTCCTGAGGGCAGCTCTGGAGGAGGCTCAGGGCAGAGGAGGAGCCTCCATCCCTGGGAGCATTAAAACCCTCTGGCTGTGGCACTGGGGACAGTTTAATGGTGAATAGTTTAATGGTGGTGGTTGATGGTTGGACCTGGTGACTTTAAAGGTCTTTTCCAGCCTTAACTCTGTGGTGCTGCCCTCAGCTTCAGCTGATTTCATTGAGGGGTTTTAAGGCACCTCTGTTTCCTCAGGAGCACTCTGCATAAGGACAAAACCAGTGGGGAAAACGATGCAGCGTAGGAGGATGGGAAAAAGCAATTCTGATGTGCCTAAAAGCCTCAAAAGCTTTCCTCTGAAGCAAAGTATTAATATTTTTCATAAAATATTTATAAAGTGATACATGATATTTATCAAAGAACATCAGCACATTTTTATAGAGAACCTGGAATTTCTCAATACTGGATTTAGCAGGAAAAGGGAAGCTTTCTTTTAGAGTACTTTGCATCCTTTTGCATAATTTCCTTGACGTGTTGGGGTTTTATTAAACTTTATAGGATGATTTCAAGAAGTTGCCCAGTGGTGATAAAGCTATACCTGCTTTGAAAGACCTTTTTCAGAACAGAGAACAGAGGCACATCTCTTCTTATAAAACTCTTAGAAAGGGATCCGTATTTTTTCCTCACAAATTTCGTCAGAAGCATTTACAGTTTTACACAACAGCACAAACCTGTGCACTCAATCCCAGAATAACCAGTTCAGAGTGGAAGCACTGGCAGGAGAAACCCACGGTCTCAAGGGCCAGCATTAATTGCTGTCCACACTTGTGGAAAAACTGATGGGAGAAAACTCCCCCAGGTGTCCCTGGATCCCTGGAAGTGTCCAAGGCCAGGATGGACAAGGCTTGGAGCACCCTGGGATGGTGGAAATGTCCCTGCCCAGATGGCCCTGGATGAGCTCTGGAGTCCCCTCCAACCAAAACCATTCCATGACTCTGTGGCAATTTTGACCCGTGTTGGCACTGTCATAAGTTATTAATCAAAAATAATTATTCCTGTTGGATTAGCAGAGGGAAATCAGCCCAGCCCCCCAGTCATTCCTAGCCTGAAGGAATACATCCTGTCCAGAAAAGAAAAGGTCCATTTCCTTTTGCTGTGGATTTTCTGCTAAATAACAGAAAAGGTCAGCTTTAGAACTAAAGAAATACTTCTGGTGGGTTACTCCTGGTCACTGAATAAAGCCATATTTCTGCAGCACATTAGTGTTATTGGATTTCTAAATCACATTTCAGTAGCTGACAAAACATACGGACAAAAAAATCCAATATCAGTAACAACACAAATATCGAATGGATTCAGGTAAAACAAGTCAACGCCACAAGAACATTTTATTGAAACAGAGCACATGTACAAGAATCACTCTGGATCCTTATTAACTGTGATCAGGATTAAAACCCCAAACATTCAGCCACTGCCTACAAGAATTTCTGGTGGCCTTATATGCACAAAATTGTCGTATTAAAAATAGTCTAAAATATTTCCCCAGTCCATCCCACTGGCACAAAGCAGAATCAGCAATAAGGGTGTGCCAGCACAATGTGTTCTCTCCCCCAAAAAACCTATGGAGAGAGAGGCATAGGGATCCTACAACCTCCAGGGACTATTTATTGCAGTATACAACTCTCCTCCCACTTACAGGTTTTGTTATTAGCTGATATAAACCTCCCTCTTGCAACAGATGCTTTTGTTCTGTTCTCTTCCCAGGGCACAGAACAAATATTTAATTACCACCCCTACTGCCCACAAATCTGCACCCAAACACGGGAAACAATGAGAGGCTGATTTAAATGCTGCATGTGCAATATTTAATAGCAGTTGTAAACTGTAAAGGACCAGGCTGTGGAATGTTTAACTGGCAGTAGCAACTCCCTGAGCCTTTCAAGGCAGCAGGAACCCTGGGGATTAATGAGTGTGTGACTGTGTGTGTTCCCTCCCTGGGCTGCCACACCACTGCCTCTGCCTCATTTAAACTCTCCTCTTCCTGGGGCTCTGCAGTGAATCACAGAAAAACTCAGATATCTAGCCAACCTTTGCAGTGGTGCCACCTTCTTGAGTGGGACCTCCCCCTAAACATCAGGTTTAGACCCCTGATTCCACAAAGAATTTGGTTTCTATTGTTTCTAGAAGAGACTGAGCAGCAAACCCTCATTATCATCACTGCAATACCCAGGGAGTTCACTGCCAGAGTCCCAAACTGCAAAGAACTCCATTTGTTGACTCAAAAGCTGCTGTCTGGTTGAGCTGCTGAACACATATGGCTTGTGGAAGGTAGGGAGAGATGTTCCAGCAAGGAGGTATAATTAGCACAATGAGGATGATCAAGCTGCCAGGACACTCCATTTGGTGTGACAAGGCTGGTTCACAAGGAGAGAACAAAGTGATTGGGGGAGGAAAAAACGAATCACCAAACAGAGATTGGGAAGAAACTGTTCCCTGGGAGGGTGGGCAGGCCCTGGCACAGATTCCCAGAGCAGCTGTGGCTGCCCCTGGATCCCTGGCAGTGCCCAAGGCCGGGGTGGACATTGGGGCTGGAGCAGCCTGGGACAGTGGGAGGTGTCCCTGCCATGGCAGGGGTGGCACTGGGTGGGATTTAATTCCAACACAAAGCAGTCTGGGATTCTAAATAAACCAAACAAAAATAAAAGGAAAACCCCCACCACACAAAAAATCTCCTCACTGAGGAGTCAGCAGTGCTTGAAGCCTGACCTGCACTCCTGAGGGAGCCCCAGACACGCAGCAAAGGGGAAGGGCACAGCCAGAGCCCTCTGCAGCTGGAGCAGCCCCGTGGTTTGAGGCAGCACAAAAGCCTCACCAGGGTGGGATTTGCACCCCTCAGCCCTGGCTGACCCTCGGGAGGGCTGTCAGTGACCCCCAGGGCACACAGGGATGAGGCTGATGTGGCTGAGGGTGCCACTGCTGCCACACCAGCAGCTCTCCGAGGCACAGAGCTCTGCCTGCAGAAAGGCACAGATGCTCCTTTTAACCTCTCACAAGTGCAGCTCTCAGGGGCTTTGTGCTCCAGGAGTGTGAGGTGATGGAAGCAGAGATCCTGCTCTCCATCCTCTTCAGAGGAAAAAGCACTCCTGTGTGTGAAGGGCTGTTGTCACCCCACGGATGTTCCCGAGCTCTTGCCCTGCTCTGCCAGTGCCCCGAGAGCTGCTGAAATGTCATTAAAGCCTAACAAAACAGATGTTTGTGAGCAATAACAAACGTGCCAGAGCCCTCCCAGGCAAAGGCTGAGCAGGAGAGGAGAGCCTATGAAAAGCCATTTTTTAGATGCTAATGCAGCCTTCAAACCCGTGGAGTGGGAAAGGTAATAAAGGTGGTTTGGGGGGGTTGAACAAAGAATTACAGTTCACTCAAACCAAATCAATCTGCCACATCCACACAACCAAAGCCCTGTTTGAGCCCTGTGTTACCCCAGGATCACAGTGGTTGTAGACAAGACAAAAATGAACATCCAGGTTGAGAAGGTGGACTCTCCTGTAGCACCCGTTTTCTGGCTCATCCAAAAGTGTTCAGCTTTTACACTCAGCAGCAGCAGCAGGGGAGGCTGTTTCACCCGGAGACAACAGAGCAGACTGCAGTGCATTCCTAGCCTGTCCTGGGCAGTGATTTCATTCCCTAGATGACATTTCTAACAACAAATGCTGCTTTCTCATCAGCTTTTCCTGAGCCCTGTGGTCTCCAGCACCCTCAAAGCTCCAGGGGATGTGACCCCAAGCAAAGTGGTGCAACCCTAAATTGGTTTTTCCTGCCTGAGTCAGTCTCCTGAGCTGCACTCCAGCCTGTGCCACGGCTCCAAAGCTTCACTCACACAAAAATCCATCTTTTGTTTCAGAAAAACGTTCTCTGCACAGAAAACATCCGCCTGGTCATAAATGATTGTGTTGTAGCTAATTTGTCTGGCCACAATGAGGTGGTACCAAAGCTGTAGGTGGGAGACAAGAAGTACCAGGAGGAGGAATAAAAGAAGCAAGAGAATTCTGACAGGTATTCCCAGGCCATTCCTGTAAGCAGCACCTCAGCACATGCACACACACGTGGCCAGACAGGGCCAGCAAATTCCTGGAGTCCCAGTGCCCGTGAGCTCCTGTTGGCAGGGAAATGATTAAACAGAGGGTAGTGATTATTTCTCCATCTCACAGCAATACTGGAGGCACTTAATTTGATACAGTCCCAGCTAATAAACAGAAAACAGATGAGATAATTTATCTCTATTTACTGGAAATTCCACGGGGAAAAGAAAACCCTGTCAAATCTGTTTGTGTCTGTAATATTGCGTGGAAGTCTCTGGTAACTGCTTTGCACACTGATCCTGAGGTAGAAGAAAATTCATTCATATTTTGGCTTCTAGAAGCAACACAAAATGTTCCCTCTTCCTTTTTTTGTTGCCCTCGTTAGACATCATAAAACAGCACCAAAATCCTTCAATATTCTGTACACAGGGACCCAGGTGCATGAGGGGGGTGTCTGTAGAGTCGATCTTTAGATTAACAATTTCCAGCTTTTCCTGCCCAAAACCCCAGAGTCTGGAACAAAAGCTGAGCACGGCTGACAGGATTAGCTGCATCACCCTAATCACAGCACACGTTCTATAAACCCCTTCACACATTAATTCACAGTGATTTCCGAAGGGGAGACTCTTTCCCAGCTCTCACACGGTGACGACTCCCAAACACGCTCTGTCAAGCTAAAACCAAAGGAAAACCAACCCTCAAAGTGTCCCCGTGGCTGGAGGTGCCACCCCCGGAGCAGGCAGGGCACTGCTCACCACAGCCTGGAGCACCCCTCGCCCCCACGGGAGGGCTTTTAGGGACTTTTTTAGGGCTTTTATGGTTCATTCTGGGACTCGGAGTGCCTGGAGACGGTGAGCTCACTGTGCCGGTGCGTTATTCATCCTGCTGACGATTCCTCCCACTGCCCCTGGGCAGCCTGGCTCTGGAGCTGACACTGCTCCCACCCCGCAGTGCAGCCAGGCACGCCCCTGCCAGGAGCTGCAGGCACCAAAGAACACCCCCAGGATCGTGGGAATCCGTGAATTACTGAAAATGAAACCTTTGACTCAGCTTTAGAAAAGGGAGTTTAAAATAGCATCCCGAGGAGAATGAGTTTGATCAATGTCTTCCACCCATGCAAGCCTGAGGGGATGATTTACAAGGTCCCCTCCAACACAAAGCAGTCTGTGATTCTAAATAAGCTTTAGAACCACAAAAAATTAAATTTTCTCGCTGAGCAAAAGGGGCCCTTTGCCCACCAGGGTGAGGACAAACCCCTTCCCCTCCCTGGGGCACAGCCAAAGGCTTGGGAAAGTTCCTGCCCCAGTTCCACCCTGGGTTCAGCAGCCCCTGGGGCTCTCCTGCAGGGCCCTGGTGGTCCCCAATGTGTCCCTGATGGTCCCCAACATGTCCCTGGAGGTCCCCAGTGTGGCCCTGATGGTCCCCAAGCAGGTGTCACACCAGGCCACTTTGATGTGCATCCCTAAACTGCTATAACTGAGCAAAAATTCATTCTGGGAAGGATTTGGGGCAACAGCTAACACTAGCATCCCTCCAAAAAAGGGAATTCTCAGCAGGTATGACAGAATCATGGAGCATTTTGGCATTAGTAAGTGTGACAAGGATGCATCATCAGTGTAAGAACAGCAAACCAAGGAAAACGGGGCACGAATCCTCCATCAGGGCCCTTCACTGTCCAGGGGTACCACAAACACCATCAGCCTTCATTTGGACAATTCAGCTTAACCTTTTGGAAATGTTACTGCTAATGAACTTAAGGGAATAACAGAGAAACATTCCTCTCCTTGACGTGTCTATGCCTGACCCCTGCAGCTTCTCCCCCTCGGTTTCCCACGTTTTTCCCATTACTGGTCACTCTCCTCTCGGTGTCTCAGCCTCCCCTGGGTTCTGTGCAGTGTTCCAGCTCTCAGTTCTTCCTCAGTCTCTTGTCTGTCTTCTCCTGGCTCACACACCTTGGGAGTCTTTAAATCCCTGAGATATTGCCCAGCACAGCCTGGGGAGCAGAGCCATCCCCTGCTCCCCCAAAGGCAGCCACACCTCGTGCCACAGCCCCAGAGAGCCCCTGGCTGAGCCCTCGGGCCCCTCACACCCCAGCCCAGGAGTGTGTCCCTGTGGTGGAATTTGTCACCACCCCGGGACAGATCTGTGGGATTTATCACTGCCCCAAAAGCCAGATTCCCTGGTCACAGCCATGTCCCACAGCAGCAGCTGCCAGGACAGGGAGCAGGGACTGCTGGCAGGAGTCCCCTGCAGGATCTGCTACCCTTTGCTTGGTACAGTTCACCTGTTTGGCCTAAATTTAAATAAATAAAGTTTGAAATGGGTGCTGAACCCCAAAACCCTGGAATGGAAGACTTTTACTTTTCCAAAACCCAGTTTACATCTTTGATCAGAGCCAGTGTGTGAGGGCACCTTCCAGCACAGCTCAAACATTCTCTGTCTGGTTTCCTCCTGCTGTGAAAGCCACCACGTGAGGAACTGCTCCTTCAAAACCCCCTGTGCACGGCATTGCATTTGATTCATTATGCTTAATAAGGAAATTGATGGAACATCATTAAACAGTGCAATTAACTGTCCAAATGACACAATTACATATGTACCCTAAGTACATGAAGAGCCTGGTAATTGCCTGAACATTAATTTAAATTATTAAAGAAAATTATATTTAAAAATACAGATGCTCAGCATGGGAAAATAATGGCAGGGATCCCAAAGGAAAGAGAAACAACCTGCACACACTGGGCAGGCCCAGCCCACGTGCCACTGCCATGGCCAGGTGCCACTGTCACCTCCACTGCAGAGTGTCCCACACAGCACCAGCTCCTCCCTGAGAGGGACAGCAGGCAGGAGCCTTGCCACCCCAGCAGGAAGGTCCTTTTCAGGAAACAAACTGCACATATTAAATTTGAAAGCCATTACTCACTAAACCTTTTAGTATTTCTACAAAGGCACACACCTGCACTCTCCCCCCTCTGGGACAGAAAATAAGCCCCAGCTATTATTAATATAAACCTGGATCACAATTTCTGCCTCTGTTGGTGGCTGGGACCTCCCAAAGAATGGCTGAGTTTAGGGTGAAATGATGCTTAAGTAAACAGAGTCTATGGGAGGATCACATTGACTTGGAAATAAAACACAAGCCTTTGTTATTCCACATGAACCACAGAGAATCCAGAAAAAAGCACTTCCAGTTTTTCATCAGTCCAAAACCACATGAAATATCACTGCCTCAATCCTCACCTATGTCATGAAAAAAAATCAGCTGAATCTTCAGCAAAATGAGATTCTGGAATTCCAAAAGTAGCTGGAGCAAGCACCCATTCCTTCCCCTGCTGGAGAAGCAGCATTTGGATGATATTTTTATCAAATAGCAAATACAAAAAGGAAAACCCCTCGCTGGTGCTTCAGGAAGAAGTTCTGTGCCCATTAACATTTTTTCACTCTTTTTTTCTTGTAGCTTTTGGGGCCATCCTTGAAGCTTTGAAAGGGTTCATGACTCATTGCTCCAGTGCTGCAGATGCTTTCCTGCTAATGAGTTTGTTAAATTCCACATGAAATGCCACACAAAGCGTGCAGGGGGCCAGAAAAGTTGTGTGACCTCGTAGTTCAACTCAGAGATGGTTTGAGATGCACGGGGATTTCTGCATCAGACCAATAAAAACCTGGGCTGGCTTTCACAGAGCTCTGAGCAAACCTGTCAGCAGCCAACCATGGAACCCCATCCTTCACCTTGGAGGGTGCCAGCTCCTCCTCCTCCTCCTCCTGGCTTAAAATGCAAATTTTAGCTCCATCCCTGCCTGGAGCACCAGAGCTTCATCTCCTCCAAGGTCCCCCAGATCACCATTGCTGAACACTCAGTTTTCCTGCACTAATGGAGGGATTAATAAACTTACCTTTAACACACGACCAGGACGTTGTGTGTAAGGTTATTCCACAAAAAAATAATCAGAGATGTTGCTCTAATAAGCGTTACGAAAATATGAAATCTTCAAAATACTCATTGAAATGGATCTTAAATCAATTAATAGTTCTTGAAAAGAAATCCACTTTTTCAAAAAATGGACTGTGTTACACACATAAATCAGGTTGCCACTAAGAAAAATAATTTGCTTCTGAAGTGACATTTGTCAACTAAATGAATAAGTACTTTGACATTTATAGAAACTGTGACATGCTAAAGCTATACAGTTCTGCTTAATGTTATTTTCCTTTTATATAAAGAGAGCCACAATTTGAGCATAAAAATTGCTCTTATTAGGCAGAGAATGTCAAGTCTCATTGCTAAATTTACTGTGGTGATTCAGCATGAAAACAAGCAGTGCCCTTTTGGCTTTCAGCAGCTCTGTTCAAGTGCCCATTCATTACCCACATTAACTTTACTGCAGCGGCATTACCGGCACCAGCCGAGGGGATTTCATCCCGGCCAGAAAATCCCGGATTCCCTCCGGCACTGACACCAACTGACACCAACCGAGGGGATTTCATCCCGGCCAGAAAATCCCGGATTCCCTCCGGCACTGACACGAGTGCAGTGCCCAGGGAGGCCCTGAGGGATGCAGAGACAGCCTGGGGCACCCTGGGCAGGTCACCTGCTGTCCCCAGAGCCCTGCCAGGAGCCAGCCCCACCCAGAACAGGCAGGTGAGACCCCTGGAGCCAGACCCCACCTGGGAAACCTGTGAGGGAAATACCAAAGGTGAGGAAGATTTCAGAAAGCTGTGGAAGCACACCCCAGAGACAGAAAGAGCAGAAGAATTTAGAATTAGCTGCAACTGCAGAGTTTGAAAGTAGGAGAAGTTACAATAGTGCAGCGAGCAGTGAAACAATGAGTTTCACTAAGACTTAGGTCTGGCTGGGACAGACTTTAAGACTGCAGAAAAATCTGCCTAGCAAGAGAGTAGAAGGTTTTAAGCTTAATAATGGAATATTGATTACTGTTAATAGAAGCATCCAGGCAGGCGTTGTTTGAAGCAGGTGTGTGTGTGCTTTTGGTGATTGGTAGGACAACTGTCTGTGAGCTTTAGCCATGTGCTGTTGGCTGGAAAGTTTTTAAATGCCCTGTAACAAAGAAATCTTTGGCTGCTGCTGGCAGACGTGAGCTGCTGCCATCTTTCAGTTGTCTCAAACCCTGTTATGAGGCTGGTGCCACAATTAAAGTTCAAGGAACGTCTCACAGTGGTCCCATCCCATTCCTGCCCAAACCTCCAACACAAACTGCTCAGGATGTTTTGCTGTGAAGCTGCTCTGGAGGGGCTGAGGGGGCTGAGGCTGCCCAGCAAACACCCCCTGGAGAACATCCCGGGCTCCCAAAGCCCCGGGAAGCTGGGCAGGGCACGGGGCTGTCCTGAGGCTGCCGAGCTGGGGGACAGGGAGGAGAGAGGTCAGTGCAGGCTGGTCTGGAGTGACCAAGGGCTGAGGAGTCACAGCTCACTCTGGGGAAGAGTGGATGACAAATGACATCATCCACCAAAGAGAAACAGGAAGACACAACCTTGGCTCACCAAACATTCCAGGACAAGGTTCATCAGGGGATTCCTCCCATCGCAGGTTTCAGCTCTGGAGGACAACGTGCAGCAGCTCCTCAACACCACACACCCCCCCAGGAACGTTTCCCTAAATGTTTAAACAGTTCAGGAGCTCACACGCAAACCAAGGCCCATTTAGAGACCAAAATCAAAGCAATCCGTTTTTCCAGATGCTTTGCTGGTTGCTCCAGCTGTAATGGCACACTTATAAGGGGCTGTAATAAAAAAGACAAAATGCTCATGCGCCACAGCAGGAACAGAGCCAAACAGCCATTAATATTGTTCTCCCAAAGAAAAATGGCTCAGTGAATAGCCTGAAAGGACACCTGACATGCATCTTTCCCTTCTTTCACAAAATATAACCATACATAAAACTGATATGATTACTTGCTAAATCTAATAAGTTTCTTTTTCTTTGATGGTTGTTTGCTCCTTAATGTGCTTTAAATGCATAATAAAAATATAATGAAAAACATACATTTATTCTATGTGGCAGCTACTGCATATTCCATAAAAAAGTAATCTTATAAAGTTTAATTTTACAGTGTTTCTTAAATCTATTCCTACTTATTCACTATATGCTGAAGGTATCTGCGAAGGAATTTAATACCGAACATAACCCTTTTCTTCACTGATATTAATGCCAAATTTTCTTTTTACAGTCATTGTCTTGTCCCTTCTGTAAGCCTAGAAAAGGAAAAGCAAATGGATTTAAGGGTTCCAAAGAGTCTCATTAAAATGTAAAGTCCAAATATCCACATAATTTTTTCCCTGATTGCTTTAGGGCTGTTGTGGGATTTTTTCCTGTCTGGGCATTTGTCTTCCATAACATTTTAATTTCCTTGAGAAAACTCTGGACTGAGCTTATCTCCTTGCCACTGGTGATATCAGAGCATCTGTTTTGCATTAAGGGAATGCAAATTTGAGCACAGCTGAATTAAAGACCACTTGCTTTTCAGAAGGCATTTGTCAGGAGAAACTCCAGCAAATAACAGCTATTGACAGGAGCCCTGTGCAAATCTTTAGGACAAGGCAGTCCACAAACCCCTTTTGGGACAGTCTCCCTTGCTTCCCTTTCCTGCAGAATTTACTGCCAAAAATCAGATTTGCAGCCAATAACCAACCTATTTTAGAAACACTCCTGCATTACACACACTTGGCTTTCATGCCCTGCCCATCATTTAAAGGGGGGAAAAAAAAAAAGGAAAAGAAAAAGAAAAAAACCCCAAACAAACAAACAAACAAAAAAAGGAGAAACAAAGGCAGCCCCAGCAGTGGTGATGGTGTGAGGTCCCAGAAGGTCCCAGGAGAGGATGGGCAGTGAGGAGCTGCCAGGCCCAGCCTGGAGCCAGCACAGACCCCAGCTCCTGGGGCACAGGGGCAGCTCTCTCCCATCCTGGACACTCCATCCTAATTTTCATCAAGTTACTCATCTTTATAACTCGAGCTGTGTGGAAACCCCCCCCAGCTGTGGTGGCAGAAATTCTGTGCCCCAATTAATTAGGATATATTCCCATTCCCAAAAGCCATTAGGACAATGTTTGCCAGGAAAGTTCTGGTGCTTCCACAGACAGAAGGCTCTGCCTCCCCACAGCCCCCCAGTGCATCCATCCCAGTTTCCATGGGCACAGACCAGCCCTGACAACCCAGCACGGATTTGGGAGAGCTCCTGGAGCACAGACACCCAACCCACAGGGATTCCCTGGGGTCTCTTTGGGGCTGGCCAGGACCAAACGCTGTAAGGCAGAATTCCCTGTAGGACAGAATGCCTGTGAGGAAGGCAGAATTCCCTGCAGGGCAGAATTCCCTGTGAAGCAGAATTCCCTGCAGGGCAGAATTCCCTGTGAGGCAGAATTCCCTGTGAAGCAGAATTCCCTGCAGGGCAGAATTCCCTGCAGGGCAGAATTCCCTGTGAGGAAGGCAGAATTCCCTGTGAGGAAGGCAGAATTTCCTGCAGGGCAGAATTCCCTGTAGGGCAGAATTCCCTGTGAGGAAGGCAGAATTTCCTGCAGGGCAGAATTCCCTGTGAGGAAGGCAGAATTCCCTGTGATGCAGAATTCCCTCTGATGCAGAATTCCCTGCAGGGCAGAATTCCCCGTACTCCTGCCCGGGGCAGGCAGGCAGGGCTGGGACACAGCCGGGCTCTCCTGGCACAGGCTCAGCTCTCCAGGAACTCGAGGTGACCCACAGCACCCACAGCAGCTGCCGTGGGGGGAGAGGCAGCTCCCCTCTCCCTGGAGCTCACCCCGTGCAGTCCAGCTGTGACACTGCCAGGAAAACTGGGGGAAATGGGATGGGAGGTGCAAAGCAAAGGAAGGAAGATGGGAAAATATTCCCTGCAGGTTTCAAACAAAAACCCAAACCCGCACAGCAAATTTGGATGACTTTTCATCCACAGGCTGACAGTATTTTGTAATATTTCAGCTCTGCACCAGTACAGCTAATTGGGGTTTTGGTTGAGGATCCAACGACAAAACATTCCAAAAATGTCCCTTGGCAGAGCTGGGGATGTCAGTCAGAATTCTCAAATGCAATGCAGAGGCTGAAGCCTTCAGTAATGTTTATTAGCTTCAGGGATCCCCTGATCCCCTCTGGAATCACCCTGCATGGAATTAACACCAGGGCTTAGAGCTTTTCACCAGCCATGACTTGAATTCCCTTCCTTGCACCAATTTGTGCACCTGTTACTGGGTACTCCTGCCATGCTGCTTCTGCCACGTGTTTTCCCTCCATCCTTACCCTTAAATACACAACACAAGAGCCATTTGCTCATCTGAGCAATATTGGCATGTTGAATTTGCTCAAACAACAGGGATCAATAGCACACAGAACTCGAGAGACCTGCCAGGACACGGGAAAATATAATAAAGATCAAGGTGACAGCAGGTTTTAATTACGTGAGAGGGGAGGAGAAGGTGTGTTCTGCAAGGTCTCTGCAATCTGAGACTATAATCAAAATGTCATCAGCCTGCCTCTCGTGTTTTCAATCTCTTAGGAAAATGACTAAAATGATATAACATTTTCAGATTAATTCTGATGCCTCCATCAGGAAGGCTGACATTTGGCTAATGTCAGACATCACCTACACTGTCGTTTGATTTCTCTCTTCCCCCTCGGGTGTCACTCCATAATGACCCAGCAGTGGGAATGGAGCAGTGAGCGGGCTGCAGACACAGCCCTGGAAAAGGAGCAATATCTGCTCTGACATTCACATGCTGCTGTGGAAACATTCACAAACGGCTGTTATTTGCCAGGCCACGTGACACCAGCATTTAAGAACCATGTGTGAGCAGTGTCATCGTTTATCAAACTTGATAAGGAATCAGTTTGCCTCAGTACTCCAAGAATTCACATCAGAACACAAAATCTCTGTGAGGCTCTCGAGCTTCACAGCTACATCACAGCCTCCTGCAGGAGCAGCTTTTGCCCTCCCTTTCACATGAAACATCGTGTAAATCATGACCTTTCTGTGCTCAGCCTACACACTTCTGCTGCAGAATTATCCCCTTTCCTTCCTTCCAATCTCCTGGGAGTTTGAGATCAAATAACATGCCAAAAAAAAAAAAATACATTTTCTGTCACCTTCCATGAGAAATCTTGTGAGACCAAGCACACAACACGACACACGAGGAGAGGGTAACTTAGCAAAAATGCCACAGAAAGGCAGGAGTAAGGAATTATTTAAGGCCCTTGTAAGGAAACACCATGGAATATGCAGGTGGCATCATGGAATGAGAGAAACAAAGCTGAAAAGGAGCTGGGGAGATGGGACAGGCAGCGCTGCCCCATGTGAGCAGGGATTTCTGCTCAACCCTGCTCCCCTCGGAGCTGCAGCATCCCCAGGGCAGCTCTGCAGGCTGGGATCCCCCCCCAGGGCTGCAGAATCCTGGGGCAGGAGCTGAACAGGGCAGGAGGAGCCTCGGGACACCCCAAACCTTCCCCACCCAGGGACCACTGGAGCCCTCTGAGCACCACAGCCAGGGAATCCCTGCGGGGCACTGACACAACCCCGCAGCAAACAGAGACCCTTAAACACCTTCCCACCCCTCAGTCACCGCAGGGGTCACTGCGGGAGGGTTTTGTTCTCACAGACTGATCCTGGTGGGGTTGGTTTGGTCCCAGACTGGTTCTGGTAGGGTTGGTTTGGTCACAGACTGGTCCTGTTGGTCACAGACTGATCCTGGTGGGGTTGGTTTGGTCACAGACTGATCCTGTTGGTCACAGACTGATCCCAGTGGGGTTGGTTTGG
>QVAJ01000131.1:1619646-1636220 GCA_003546035.1 Mixornis gularis
CAACGCAGCTCTGTGTCTCCTGCTGGACCTTCTGACTTGTACAGATCCATGTGCAGTATATGAACTGTATAAACTGGATCAAAATTGCCTGTAAATGAGCCCTGAGGCCTCTGTGGGTGAGGTGAGGGTGACTGTCCAGTGTGTGGGCATTTTCCCTGGGTTTGATGTGYCGGCCCCTCCATCTTCCCTCCCTGTGCAGGGAAAACCTCCACCCCAAGCACCCTGAAATAAACGTGTGGCAGGGTTGCATGGACATGGCCAGATGGTGTTTGGGAGATTTGAGGCTTCCTGGGACAGGAGGAACAGCTGAAGAAATCCCTGTCTGAAGGACAGCACACACTCCCAGCGCTGTCCCGGGTGAAGGACAAAGCCTTTCCTGCTCTCTTGCAGATGTCGGGGAGCCAGCCCCAGGTGGGGAGAGCGGTGCCGTGTCTGCGCTGCCGAGGGCTCTGCACGGGCTTCGAGCCACACTCCTGGAGGTAACCTTGTCCTGTCCTGCGTCCTGCCTGAAACGGGCTTAGTGACAGGGCTGCTCGTTCTTTGATACTTCATTTCCAGTGTTTCCTCTTAGAAACACAAATTGGGGTAAATGGCCCCTGATAGCAGCAGCTGGTGGGRTGGGAGCAGAGCAGGACAGTGCCCAGCTCAGGGGCTGCTTCCTGCCCCAGCAGGACAACAAAGGGGCTTTCAGATGGAATGCAGACATCCAGATGTCACTAATTAATCGAGAATTAGTGCCCTCTCAGCTGCCTCACAAACACGGGGCTCCCCTCTGCTCCCGGGGAGCTCCCTGGGGCTGTGGTGGTGGTGCAGGGGAGCTGTGGTCCAGCTGTGCTGCTGCAGCTGGAAGGCCTTGGATGCCTTCAGCTCCCACTTGTGATCCTCAGCTGTGTGAAACCCAAACTTTAAAGCACTCATTTGGTGGAAGCACAAACCATTTTTTTTTATTGACTCGATTAAAGGCTGGTTGGAGTCATTCTTACTCCAAAATCCTGCTGAAATCCTYGGGGTTGTGTCAGAGTTACTTTGCCCCTTTTGCTATTAGTGTTTGATGGCAGTGCTGGCCACCAAAGTGTCCTTAGTCTGTGTGATTTATACCTATTATCACTCAAATTACAGTCAATTAAGCATCAGTTCCTTCCAGCAGTCCCTTTTTTAATGGCATGTAAAGATTCATAATAGGCAAGGCTGGTGCTGGTCTGTTGGAATCTGGTGAGGAGACTAATSTCCAATCTAGTGATGCTTGAAGGGCTTTCCAGAGTTCAGGGGAAGCAGCAGCTCCCCGTGGGTGGGAGGCAGCAGATTTTGTAGTGCCAGGACAAGGGGGAATGGCTTCCCACTGCCAGAGGGCAGGGCTGGATGGGATCTTGGGCAGGAATTGTTCCCTGGCAGGGTGRGCAGRCCCTGGCACAGGATGCCCAGAGCAGCTGTGGCTGCCCCTGGATCCCTGGCAGTGCCCAAGGCCAGGTTGGACAYTGGGGCTKGRAGCAGCCTGGGACAGTGGGAGGTGTCCCTGCCATGGCAKRGGTGGCACTGGATGACYTTTAAGGTCCCTCCCAACCCAGCCCATTCCATCCTGACCCTTTTGTCCGTGCCATAAGCCCAGTTTGACCCCTGGGAGGGGATGACACCCCACAGCCGAGCTGCTGTGTGACCCCTGGCCCAGCTGACAGCTCCTGCTCTCTCGTGGGGCACAGGAAGATCTGCAAGTCGTGCAAGTGCAGCCAGGAGGAGCACGGGCTGAGCTCGGAGCTGGACGATGACCGCAAGATCGGCCGGCTGCTCTCGGGCTCCCGCTACGCCACGCTGACCGCCCGCAGCAAGGGCGGCGACGGCGCCCGCGTCTACAAGAGGAACCGCATGATCGTCACCAACCCCAACATCTCGGGCAAGGACCCCACCTTCGACACCATCACCTACGAGTGGGCGCCCCCGGGGCTCACCCAGAAGCTGGTAAGGGGATCCACGGTGGGCTGGGGAACAGAACTCTGCTCTGGAATGACGTTATCGGGGAAAAACGGCAAATCGCGGTTTGCCTCAGAGAGCAGAAATGTACAGAGCACTCCGTGTTTTGGAAAACTGTGTAAATAAGCGGAGTAGGTAGGGGAGGGGGGTGGAATGCCTCTGGGTTTTATAGGCTTGTTTACATCTCTAGGAGAAGTCTTAGTGGGTTTTAGAGCTAGAAAGCTCACTCTTTTAGTAAAGCTCATCTGCACTAAAAGCATGTCTGAGGAGAAATCCCATCCCTGCTGTCCTGTGGCCCTGTGCCTGCTCCAAAGCTGGATGTGAGAATGACTCCTCCAGGCCTTCTGGAGGTGTCTGGGCTGGGCAGGCAGAGGAGCAGGAAGGGGTTTGGCCTCTGGTGGGCAGCTGGGTGGATGTGCCTCAGGGCTCCTGCTCTCAGAGAGCATCCCTGTGCTGCCAGAGGGATCCTTCCCTGGAGACTGGGCTCAGAGGCCCCATTCCCGAGGTCCCTCACCCTCCCTTTCATGGAGAACAGCAGCCCATCCCTGTTCCCAGCCTTGAGGAGTTTCCTGCCCCCAGGAGCAGGAGTGGGAGGGCTCTTTGTGCCCGGGCATGTGAGCCTGGCTGAGAGCTGAGCTCTGAGAGCTCCTGCCTGCAGCTCCTGTCTGCATGGGCAGGAGCTCTGCCCAGTGCTGCTGCCAGCAGAACCACTCTCACATGGAGCTCTGGAGCTGGGAATCTTTTTCCTTACAGTTAAAGCATAATCTGGTCCAAAAGAAAAATATGTTATAAAGAGAGCTCAGGGTAAAAAGGCAAGCTAGGGAGTGTGGTCCTGTTCGAGGGCTGGCTCCAAAACCGAGCCCCCAGCCCAGCTCCACCTCCCTCCTGTGCCTGGTTTCCATCTGGACCAGCTGTGTGGGAAGGGGTGGAAGTGGTTTTCAGCATGTGGAAGTGTGAGCCAGCAGAGCATTTCTTGCGGGAATGCATTTAGCTGGCTTTTCACTGTGCTGTGGGATAAAACTGTTCTGTATTCCACTGTCAGCACTGGGGAAGAGCTTCTGCTCCTCAAATGAAACAAGTAGCTGCAAGCTGTTGAAACAAATAGCAGAAAGCTGCTGAAAATGCAACCAGACCTTCTTAAAGAAGAACTTGGGATACAGATGTGGAAGTGCAGCTGCAGCCCCCAGAGCCAGAGTGGTCAATTCACCTTAAAAGCCAGTTGGCCTGAGGGCCTTGGGCAGGGTGGGGGGTGAGCTGGGGGTGTTTTGTCGAGGTCCTTCCCTCCCCTCCCCGGGCTCTGTGGAGCTGGCCCAGCAGGAATGTTTGTGAGCAGCCTTTGCCTTCCACAGGCCCAGGGGGAGCGGGGAGCTGCCGAGGGGCAGAGAACAATGATGGCACTGTTCCCAGCAGCCTGGTCACTGAGCACACTGCCAGCCCAGGATGGGTCAGGAACCCAGCTGCCATGGGGTGCTGGTGCTGCCTCGGGCAGGGTCAGGCCCTTGCCCTAAAGGATGCCCAAACTCTGTGGCTTCTGGGCTGATTTTATCTTCCATGGCCCTGAACCCACCCTCGTGAGATTGGGTGTTTGGGGTGATCCCAAATGCAGCCCTGGGGAGCCCAGTTCTCCCCTCCTGCAGCATCCAGCTCCATCCCTGTGCTGCTGGCAAGGGGCAGCTCTGAGGGTACAAAATACCTCTGTTTAGGTTTTATAAAGAGAACTCAGGGTAAAAAGGGGAGATGGGGAGCATGGTCCTGTACCAAGAGCTGGATGCAAAACTAAGCCCCCAGCCCAGTCCCACCCTCCTGATGGCGGAGATTCAAAAACTTTCATAAAGTTTTTGATCTCTTTATAGTGCCTGGACAGGGTGGAATATATCTTGGTTCAAGTAAACAACAAGCAGGAGCTTTGGAGACAACCTTGATAAATTCTGGCTTGCAGATCAACTTGACACACTTTGAGGAGAAGCGTTGGATGTCAGCCACTCTCAGGATAGTTTTAAAGGGATTTGGGCCAAAAAGCTGTTAGTGCACAACTGCCTTGCTCCAGTGGTTTCCTCCTGAAGGCAGGCTGGAAAATTGGGATGGCTTTTAACCTTGTTTTGCTGAAGTGGATGGTCGATAATAGGAGGAAGTTCAGAGCATGTTCTTGTTAAGCTGTGCCTGCAGAAGTCATGAAGCAGATACTCGGGTCCTCGGGGAGAGTGAAAAGAACAGCTCATAAAATAGCCCCAAGATCCAGTAGTGAACAGTGAAAGCTAAAATGCTCTTCCTCCAAATTGCCTGCACTCAGGCAATATAGTGAAGCATTGACCATAACAATAAAGTGATAGAAGCAGATGTAGCAACTTTTTCTTATTTTTCATGATAGTTTTTGGTGTCAGGTTGGATTTTTTTTTCCCCCTAATCTTTCGTCATTTTTATGACATCTGCAATTATAACTTTAAGTGTTGCCTTGGTCAGGGAGTGAAATCCCACTGCATGTCTGGGCAGGTACTGAAACCTGCCCCTGAGCAGGCTTTAAGGAAGCCTTTACAAGAGCCTCGAGGCTTTGCTTTCCTCTCTCAGCACAGACAGTTTGTACTGGGAATGAAGATGTGGGGGTGGAGCAGGTCAGGAGGCTCCAGGTGCCCGTGCTGGCCCCTTGCTCTGCTGTCAGGGTTCATCAGTCTTGGCACAGCAGTGGATTAAGGATTTCTCCCACTGAGATCCCACCACGTTTCTGCTCTGCTGGAGCTCGTGCTGTCCTGGTCACACAGCATCACTCCTGTTGTTTCCTGTCCATTTGTGGGGCAGTGCCTGTGTGAGCCTGGGAGGAGCAGTCAGGGAATTCTTGTCTCTTTCTCCTGTCATTCCTCTTAGGATTCCTCACGTCTGTGAAAGCCATTTGTGCACCAGGTCACTGCCCCAGCATCCCACAGCTCTCCAGGCAGCTGTTCCCAAGCACCACCTTCTCCCACAGGGCAGCAGCCTTCCCAGGGAACGGGACATCAGCCCTGCCTCTGCACAGGGGCACAATGTACTGTGTTGATGTCTGATATCCCAGTGGGCAGTGATTTTAACCTGCACCCCAGGAAGTGGGGAAGAAGCCCTGCTTCCATTATCTGCTGCTGTTCTAAATTTCCTGTCAGGAATTCCGCCCGGCAGCGCTGCTCAGAGTGGCCAAGGTGGAGGTGACTTGGAAGTTTTTCCTGAAATGCTGAAGAGTTCAGTGCTGTGCAAGCATTTCTGTGTTGAAAAGCCCAGCCTGAACCAGCCGATGTGCCACAAACAGTTAAATCTCTTTGCTAAGTTTTTTAAGATGGAGCTTTCAAGTGTTGACCCAGTAAGAAGCAAATCTAATGCAGCTGGATGCTGGTCTAACCGGGAACGGCAGGGAGCCAACTGGCTGCCCTGTCACTCCTCACACTACAATAGGAAAATGCCGACTGGGAAACTCCCTTCCCTTACTCCCGGCCAGGAGCAGTTAACTGCAGTCCCGATGGGCCACAGGCACTAACCCGGCCTGAGACAGGGAGGGGTTTGCTCTGCTCTTGGGACAGTGGCCAGTTAAGTCAGAGACTTCATCTTGGGCAGTCTCTGGGCATTTCCTTTTTCTGTCACAGGGCATAAGTGACCAAACACCTTCCCTCTGCTGTGAAATCAGCAGTCAGGTGGAATTGGTGGCTGTCAGTGTCACAGACCCAACGGCTACCTGAATTTTTCCTGTGTTATGATGATTTCATTAAATGGTAAAGGATGATTTTTCACTGAGCTGCTCTGCACACAGCCCCACGGGGCTCTGGGGTGCTCAGTGTGGCCTTTGGCTCACTCCCTGCAGCTCTCCCTGTCGCAGCACAGGGCAATAGAGAGCTGCTCATGGGTTCTGATGTTTATGGGTTTTTAGTCTTTTCAGCTGCTGTGTTATCAAATTTCATGGGAAAGTGTCATGGCAGTGCCAGCGAGGAAGGGTGTGCCGGGATTTTTGTGCAAAGCAGGTCTGTCTGTGCTGCTTGGCTTTCCTGGGCAGACTGGGGTTTATTTAAAAAAAAACCAAAATAAAAAACTGCAAAACAACAACAACAACAAAAAAAACCAACAACCAAACAAAAAGTAATCTTAAGCACCATAAAAACACCCAGTCTGTTTTCTGAGGATGAGACAATTTATAACAGCCTGGCTACCACTGGCGTCTAAGGCAGTTCAGCCTTTTATTTCTGCACTGTGGGTTCAAACACTTCAGCAGGAGAAGGGAGGGAAGGGCACGTTTGCTGCTGCTGCTGCTCCATGGCACAAGTGGAGCATCTCCCTGCCAAACCCTGCCTGCCTGCCACAGCAGCTCAGAGAGGAGATGTCTCCTGTGCAGGCCATGCAGTCCATGGAGCTGGTGCCCAGGGAGCTGCAGCTCAGTGAGCAGGTGTCTGTGTCCCTGCAGGCCATGCAGTCCATGGAGCTGGTGCCCAGGGAGCTGCAGCTCAGTGAGCAGGTGTCTGTGTCCCTGCAGGCCATGCAGTCCATGGAGCTGGTGCCCAGGGAGCTGCAGCTCAGTGAGCAGGTGTCTGTGTCCCTGCAGGCCATGGAGCTGCAGCTCAGTGAGCAGGTGTCTGTGTCCCTGCAGGCCATGCAGTACATGGAGCTGGTGCCCAGGGAGCTGCAGCCCGTGGCGGGCACGGACGGCGCGCTCCATCGGCGGCGGCGGCTGGCGCGGCAGCTCCCCCTGCACGACCAGGACCCGGCCCAGTGCCGCGGGCTGGCCGAGGGCGAGCACAGGCTGATGGAGGAGTTCGTGAAGAAGTACAAGGCCGAGGCACTGGGAGTCGGGGAGGTGGCGCTGCCGGGCCAGGGCGGCGGCGGGAAGGAGGAGGAGAAGCCCCAGGACAAGAACATCGACCCCGGCAGAGCCCCCGAGTCGCCCAACGGTGCTCTGGAGAGCACAGCCACGGCCGGGAGCTATGTGAGTGATGATAGGGATTGGGATGGGGATTGGGATGGGACGGGATGGGATGGGATAGGGCTGCTCTGAGCTCAGGGAGCCACTGGGAATAGATTCGGTCTCAACTTGAGGAGGAAGGTGATCTGTGCCTGGTCCCCATCCTGCTCCCAGGGGATTCTCCTTGCCTGCTGCAGGTGCTCGGCCATATCATGATGCTTTGGAGCAGCACTGTGAGAGCCTGGAGGGCCCCTCTGCTCCAGCCAGCCCTGCTGAGCACAAGGGTCCATCTGGCAGGGCTGATGAGGGGTGTTCTCCTCTTCCTCATTTCCCTTTCTCTGCAGCAAAGGCCTTGCTGAGCCACCAAGGTCAGGGAATTCTCGCCGTGGGAACTGGTTTGAGCTCTGGGTTCTTGACAGCTCTGAAAGGTTGGGCATGACATGTCCCTGGATGATATGGATAGTGTGTGTGGTGGTATTCAGTTGAAAGCTGGGCTTGATGATCTTGGAGGTCTTTTCCAACCTTTACCATTCTGTGATGCAAATCAATATTTCCAGGTGGGCTTCTTACCCAGAAAGAGCACAAAAGACAGGAGGTGAAGGCTCTGTCCAGTTAACACAGAGCTGTGAACATGGAGATAGTGTTCCCAGGGCTGTAATCACTCTGTGGAAATGTAAACAGCCGCCCTGGGTCCCTGGGCATACAAATACATTTCCACAGAGAAATGGCTGAGATTCCTCAACACCCTTTTAGATTTATATTCCCCCAGCGCTGTCTGGAGTGGCTGCTGAACAGATGCTTATCATAAAATATGGTGAGTGGAAATACCTTGTCCTGGTCCTTGTGAGGGTGACTTGCAGCAGAGGATTTAAAGCTGAAAAAGCAAATGGTGTCCAAGTGTTTTTAAGAGGAGATTCTTTCCTGCCATTCCTGCACTGAGGTTGTACATGTAAAAAGCAGTTTTCATTTTCAGTCCATATTGGGTAATGTCTCCCCTCTGCCATGGTCTGTTAATGTACTTCTGACTTTGAATCCAGTGACACAGTTAAGATTTTCACTATTGCGACAAAACACTGAATTTTAAGATAAAAAATAGCCAAAAAAGGAAGGTTTCCTTTAAACATATCAATAAGTCATCCTAGCATGAGGGTTTACTTAAACTGCGAGTTTGTCCTTTCAAATAAATAAATACATAACTGTGATGTTATCCTCCTTAGTTTGAAGCATCATTTCTCTCAAGGCAGCAGCTGAAAAATGGAACAGCTTTCCCAGCAGTGGCAGATCCACTGGGACAGCCACACTGTGCAGGCCAGGCCATGGCAGAGCCAGGAAAGGCTGGGGCCACTGACCCTGCTGAGCACAGACCTCATCTTCCTGCACATCCCTGCTGCAAGTCTGTCCCACAAGAGGAGAGTTCTCCACAGAGCACAGAATCCCTATCCACCCCCAGAGCTGGGAACTCCTCTGGTGGTACGAGTCAATGCCCTGGAATCAAACCAAATCCTGAGGCAATTGGTCCAAATTAGTCGTTGTTCCCAAAAGCTTGAGGGCAGCAATGCAGGGAGTGCTCAGAGTGCTGGTGGTGTCTGGGAGCTGCTTCCCTGGGAGCTGGCACTGCACAACAGGAGATGGGGATGAGCAGGGTGGGAAAGCTTAGGAGAACAGGATACTTTTTTGGCCAACACCTCTGGTAATTCAGCCAAGAAAGTCTTCACTCCTCTGCTTGCATGATGGAGATGTAAAAGGAGCACCAAGCTGTAATCCCACCTCAAATTTGAAGAATCACTCCTTTGTAGCATGTAAATAGCAGGATATGGAGATTATACAATGCTTGGGAAAAGCCCTATGAATAGTTTTTCCTCTGAATAATTTCCATAGAAAGAAACAGCAAAATAAGTTGGTTTTCTCTAACAGTTCTTATTGGCAAGAAACTTGAGCTCAGGGTTGGAAACTGCTGTGTTTGTTCTTGCTTTAGATCCTGCAAGATAAGCAGGGCTGGGCTGCTGTGTCTGTGGCTCTTGGGGCTGACAGAGCAGAGGCAGCTGCAGGGTCTGGCTCTGGGGCTGACCCCAAACCTGGTGCCTCAGGGGGGTATTGGGGGCGTAGGGAAAAGGCCTCAGTGGGGTGTGATGGTGCAGAACTCCTCGATGCCCTGTGTCCCCTCTGTCCATGAGGGCTCTGCCAGCTGCTCCATCCTGTGCTGGTTCAGCCAGACCAGACATGCCGCAGTTCCCCTTCACTGACGTGGGGCTGGGAGCGCTTGGAAATGTGTCTGAGGCTCTCCGTGGTGGAAGGAGCAGTGTCAGCACACGTATCCCCTTTCAGCTGCACGGAACAGCCGAGCCAGGAAACATTCTGTCTCCTCCAGCACTGTCAGCCTGGATTTCCTGGGGAAACAGTGCCCATCAGAGATGGGACCGCCCCAAGGGTGGTGGGGCAGTCACTGGAAACACAGCTGAGGGAGGGAGGGAGGAGGCCATGGTGAAACGTGTGGGGTGCTGGCAGGATCAATGACCAGGCAGAGGAAACCACCTGGGGGGTGCAGATGTCCCGTGGCCTCTGCTGTGTAACAGAGAGAGGAGGGGAAGGAAACTCGGCCGGTGCAAAGAGCAGGGTCCCAGCCCTCCGTGTGAGCCAGGGCAAGGGGCTGGCAGTGTGGGAATTGTCCCTTTTCTATCCCTGCCCTGTCCCTCGTGGCCTCCTGCAGCTCAGGGACTTGTGACAGTTCTGGCTTCTTTTTCTTTCTTTGCCAAGGTCGGGATGATTAATTGGAATGCAGAATTCCAACAGGGACTGTTAGTTTACTTTGCTACTGAGAAATGTTGGCTTTGTGTCTCCTCTTCTCTTGAGCAGCTTGGGCAAGTGGAAGGTGTCTCTGGCATGGCAGGGGCTGAGAACTGGGTGAGCTTTAAGGTGCCTTCCAACCCAACCCATTCTATGGTTTTATTGTTGTGTCTGTGAGAAGCTGTTGACTTAACCTGGGGTGTTTGTGAGTCATCACCTGACCACAGGGACATTCCCGGTCCCTGACCCTGTGCCACCTGGAGCCTGCTGAGGGGACACTGCTGTGCCAGGGCTCTGATGGGGCACAGCAGTGTAACCACAGCCCGTGTGACACACCAACTGCTCCCAGCCTCACTGGGAATTGGAACGACATCCTGCCAGCCTCCTAGTGCAGCTTTAAAGCTGGCTCTTCACTAATCACAGGATCACTCTGCAGGCACAGATAAAGAGTAAACCCAGTTGGTCTCGTGTGTAATGTGCACGGATGCCATTAATCTTGAGATTAATCACATCTAATTCTGGCTCTTTGGCCTGTTAGAAATGGAAAACACTTGCTGAAATCTGTGGAGTGACAATTGAGTTAGGCACAGACAGAAAACAAAGAGAAAAGACTACAGTTCCTGATCTCTGTTCAAGTTTACATCTTTGATGTGCTGCACTCCTGCACTACAGGAATTCTTAACTTTTTCTTTGAGAACCTTTGGATTTCAGTGAAGGTTTCAGTTTGGGAGGGGTCCCAAAGGCCCCTGAAAAATGAGCTACTCAGAAGAGTGCTGTCTTCCCCCTGTGCCCACGGACCGAAGGTCCCAGGGAGCCTTCCCCATGGGCGCAGGGCTCGGGTGGGGGGATCCAGCACTGCCTCGGTGTGCCCAGCCCACCATTCCCGCCTGGTGACCGCTGTCCCTGTCCCGCAGCGCTGTGACACCTGCCAGCAGGCGCTGCCCGGGGACTGCCCCGTGGTCTACGCCGACCGTGCCGGCTACTCCCGGCAGTGGCACCCGGCCTGCTTCGTCTGCTGCCGCTGCGCCGAGCCCCTCGTCGACCTCATCTACTTCTGGAAGAGCGGGGCCGCCTGGTGTGGGCGCCACTACTGCGAGAGCCTCCGGCCCCGCTGCGCCGGCTGCGACGAGGTAGGGACAGACCTGTGACCCCCCTGTGCCAGGGCAGGGAGTGACCAGAGTCCTTTGATCCCCCTGCCCCAGGGTGGGGACCAGCTGGAGACCCTCTGATGTCACTGGTTCAGGGGGGGAAACCACCCACTGCTCCTGCCAGTGCCAGGCTCCTGCCAGTGCCAGGCTGTGGTAATTTGTCAGCCTGCTGAGCAACCTGGGCTGGTGGAAGGTGTCCCTGCCCAGGGCAGAGGGTTGGGACAAAGTGGTCTTTACAGGTCCCTTCCAAGCCAAACCATCCTGTGATTATTTTAGGTGCCCATTCCTGAGCTCCATGGCTGATGGGCTTGGTGGGAAGTGTGGGGCTGGTTCTCCCTGCTCCTGCCACGCTCCAGCTGGGTGAGGGGGTGGAAATAAGCAGTTGTCTGTCTGTCTGTCTGTCTGTCTGTCCCGTAGATCATCTTCTCGGAGGACTACCAGCAGGTGGAAGGGCTGACCTGGCACAACAAGCACTTTGCCTGCCTGGAGTGTGAGACGCTGCTGATGGGCAAACCCTTCACCCTGGCCAAGGCCAGCCTCCTGTGCACCACCTGCAGCCAGAGCAGGGTCTGAGCAGGGGAGCCCCACCAGGACTGGGGGCATTTGGAAATACAGCAGAAGGGGAAGGTTAAAAAATGTAAAAGTCTGACTATTCACTTGCAAGCAGCTCCAAGTCCCCTTGCATCCAGCACAGCCTGAGGAAAGAATTTCCTTGGGGTCGTTTTGGGTGTGACAGGGGGCCCATGTGCCCACGGGTGGGAGGTGCAGGGTGTACCTGGCCAGGAGGAGCTGGAAAGGAGGGGCTGTGCTGTGCTGGTTTTTATCAAGTCTGTCCAACCTTCTTATGACTAAGATCTCACAATAGTCTTTTGGAAATAACACATCTCAACAGTAACTTCTGGCGTACTAAAGCTACAGTTGTGGTCAAAAACAAGGGGTGTTTGTGGTTTTTAAATCCTTACTGGAATTAGGCTAACAGGCTGCTGCCACTGTGCCAAGGCAGTGGGTTTGAGGAATTTGATCAACTTGCTGAAAGCAAATGATAGAAAATTGCAGCCACACGCAGCTGGGGCTTTGTCCTGTGCAAAGATGCAAAACCAGGGAGTGGGCACAGGGCTGGGGCTTCACCCTGGTGACAGGGACAGGGCAGGGCTGTGCCTGCTCAGTGACTGACTCAGCCATGGAGCTGCCACCCTGGAGCTGGAATGGAAAGAATTTTGTGGAAAACAGCTTTATAGCCTCAGCTGTCTTGGGGGCAGAGTGTGTGTGTGTGTGTCCCTGAGATGCTGCAATGTCACTTTTTCCCTGCAATGCTTCAGTGACCCTTCCAAGTGCCAAGGAGCTGGACCTTCCCCTGGGAGCCAGCAACTCCCTGCCCTGGGCTCTGCCCCGCTCCTTGCCCCACAGCTCTCCCGCTGCCTCTCAGGTCTGGTGCCACCCCAGGATCTGGCACTGAGTCCCTGCAGGTCATATTTGTTCCCTACATCAAGTGATGCTTCACTGAAAACATCAGGTGATCCAGGCTGGCAGGTGTCTGTGCTCACTCTGCTCTGTTACACTGAGGATCTACGTGATCTGCCAGAGAACTGGGATATTTTCTCACTCAGGTGAGTGTCCAAGGAGCTCACAACTGCTGGGGGCTCTTTCTGCTCAGCAGCCTCTGGTTTCTCCTCAAGGCCTGCTCCCTTTGGTGGGTGTTTGCTGGCTTGTGTTGAAATAACTCAGAGATGAGAGCTGGGTGAAGCTGGACCTGCTGCAGGTGAGCTGTGCTCCCTCAGGGACAGGTCCATGGCTGTGCTGGGGCATTCCTGGGGCCTCCAGCAGCCCTGTCACAGCCCCTGGGTGTGCTGAAGCTCCTGGGGACACTGGGGTGCCCACAGGAGCCAAGGAAGAAGCAGAGGGGGTGAGGTCTCTGCCAGCCCCCATGGGTGACACTTCTGCTGCACTTGGGGATCCACATTTACACATGAGCACTTTGGGGTGGGATTTTCAGTAGAACCCTATTTTGTGGGTAACCCTCCCATCTCCCCTGCCTGGGGAGCTCTGGGGGAAAAGGGGATCCTGCTCCAGCTCAGGAAGGGTTACAAACCAGCCGAGGCTCAGGGGTGGCAGAGGTGGTTCCTGGCTGCAGAGGAATGTGGGTGGGAGCTTGGGGAAATGTCAGGGCAGAGGCACGGGGAGAGGAGGGGGTTTGGGGGCAGCACTGGGCTGGCCCTCTCCTCTTCCCCAGCCCTCACTCCTGGGGGCTGTGAGGGCAGGGCTGGGTCATCCCCACCACCCTCCCTGCCACGGGGTGGTCTCTGACAGGAGGGGGGGTCAAGTTCATGTTAGGCACAATGAAAGACTCCAGGGAGACCTTGTTGATACCTTCCAGAACCTAAAGGGGCTCCAGGAGAGCTGCAGGGGGACTGTGGACAAGGGATAGTGGCAGCCACTGCAGCATGTTCTGAGCTCTGACTTTGTGATCTATAAATTGTAATCTGCAGAAGTCCCTGTTCAGCACACACTTACTCACCTCAGGCTTTTGGGACTGCTGGCACCTGCTCAAGCCTTGCAGCTATTTCTGCAGCTCATAAAACACTGTCTGCTAAAGAAATTTACTGCAATTAAACAACTTAACAAAATCCTGTGCCTCTCCAGTGTCGGGAGCAAAAGCGTGAAATTAATGCAGCAAACAGCCCAAAACATATTGGAGCCCTTAGTGTTGATATTAGAACTGAAATTCAGGGTGGGCATGAGCTGATCCTCCCCCCAGCAAGGGCAGTATTTTAACTCGTGGGGCTGCAGAGGACAAAGCCCTTCATGTCCTGTCGATGGCCAGGGCAGGGGAGCACAGGGAGTTTGTGCCCCCTGTGGGAGCATCCTGCTCCACTTTAACCTCCAGCTCAACTTTAGCTGTTCTAAATGTGACTGACAATACATTTAAATGTTCCTAAAGCTCTAAATAAAGTATTTCTGGATACAAAAATCCTTCACCTCCTCCCCCACTGCTGACCCAGCCAGGAGCAGGGGTGGGAGAGAGGGAGGGCAGAGCCTCCCTACAGAGAAATAACCACTGACTGGGCAGAAGCCACATCTCAGCAAAAGTTTTGCAAGCTGAAGTTTTTCAGAGCTTAGCTGCTCTGAATCTGCAAATATTTGCAGGGCTGTCTCATTTGTGGTGCCCTTTTTTTAAAAGAAATATTCTAGGCAGAGAATGGGCCCATCTGTCTGTGAGGGGGAGATTGAACCGGGGAGAGGCAGAGGCTGCCTAAGGACAGTGGCAGCATCTGGGTCACCTTTGTCCCCACATCCCCCAGACACCAGGGCCATCCCCACCCGGGGCTGCTGTCTCCTGGGGCCAGAGCAGGAGCTGGCCTCAGCCAGGCAGGTTTTGGGGCTCTGCCCCTGAGCACAGGGAGCTTTACCTGCGGAGGAAACCAGTGAGAAATGAGCGGGGGCTGCAGCGATGCTGTTACACACCCTGAGAGCGAGGGGAGAGCCCTTCGGTCACTGCTGGCTCCTTGTGTGTGTTTGTAACATTCAGGCCAAAACAAACAAACTTGGAATTCAATTTCTCGGCTCCTATGAATAAGAGAAAGCTGCTAGTGCCAGTGACAGGAGAACAGTAGGTCACTGCTCAAGAGCTGCCCCTCCAGGGCCAGGGGTCACCAGAGGACCCCGGTTGGCCCCTCACAGCAAGGCTCACTCCCAGCCCTGCCCCACACAGATCTCTCCAGGCAGGCAGGAGGGAGGGAGGGGTCTGCAGGCATTGAACAGGTTTCCCTGCTCGATGGGAAACACCTGGACACTGAGCTTTATTTATTACTGATTTACTGGCACTGGAGCCACGTGGAAGGAGCCCTGGCCTCAGTGGGTAAGAGGAGGGATTTGTGGGGCACAGATGGTGTGGGGAGCCAGCTCTGCACCTCCTGTGCTTCTGGAACCCTGCAGATAATCCTCATGTGAGGGGAAAAACCTGCAGTGGTCTCTCTTTCCCTGCAGTGCCTGGCTTTGGGTGTGGGAGCAGAGCCCCGGGGTGGGGGTTTGGACCGAAGGTGCTCAGGTTCTGGTTTGCATCATTCCAGGCCAGAAAACAATCAGCCTTCTCCTTTAGTTTGTTTCCAAAAACAACTCTTTGCTTGGACACTTCTCCAATGAACTGATGCAGACCTGATTTATCAGAATGGATGGGATTCTTGTTGTTTACCTTGGTGGTTACAAACAGCCATAGAGAAGTTGTTGATCCTGGGTATAACTCAGTAGGAACCTGATCCTGGGGTGGAGGACAATTGCCTTTACAGAAACTTTTAAGGGGCTTTATTAGGCAGTCAATTCTTTAAAAAAAATAAGTGATTTCAGATACCTGTAACTAATAAACCTCAAAATTCAGTGGCTGCAGGCGAGAAAAACATAAACCAAAGGCAGAGTGAGTTGGCTGTATAAACACTACAATAAAACTTGTTTAAAAGCCCTAGAGAGAAAAATTTAGAGGTGAAAAAGCAAGAATTCATGAAGTGAGGGTGGAAACTTCCTGAGAGCTGCAGCAGCTGCTCCTTTAGGGCAGAGCTAAAGAAAGCCCATATGGTTGTGTGTTCTTCTGTAAAAAGTGAGGTTATGTTTATATAAACCTAATTTGAGCTTTTATTTACTTTTCAACTCCCTTTCTTCAGCCAAATCACCAAAAAAATCATCCTGTCCACAGTGAGGGTTTTGTAGATTGTTGCCTGATTTCAAAAAAATGTTAAAAAAAAAATAAAAAAAGCTAACATCACCAGGAGCAAACCAGGACCAACAGGAATTTTATTTATCGTGGCTCCAAAGAAGGATTGATGCAAGGCCAGCCCCTGGGCACTGCCCTGTGTCACCCAGGGCCAGTGTCACCATGTCACCAGGCTGTCCCGGGGCTGGCAGCTGAGCCTGTCCTGCAGGGTCCCCTCTGTCCCAGGGCTCCCAGGCCTGCTCCCTCCCTGCCTTTCCTCTCGGAGTTCATGGCCAAGGCTGCAGTTGAGGAGGTGTCCGGGATGTGCCGTGTCTGGCGGATGCTGACATGTCAAGGAAACCCCTCCACATCCTCTGGGCAGAGTTAATATTTGGACAGCATTAAAATACAACCAGCCCTGGCTGTGCCCCAGCCCTGTCCAACCTGCGAGCTCTGCCTGGCTCCCCTCCCACTGCTCAGGGCTTGACACGGGCACTTGGGATTTAAACAAAGCACACATTAATGTCTGCACAAGGAATGCTGAGCACTGCCCTCAGCACAGCAACCACTGAGCGCCGAGGAGAAAAACAATTAAGCCGGTCAGGCAAAATATTAGGAGAGTGGCTCTGCAAATACTGGGGGTTTTTTCTCTCTCAAAAATAAAGAAGGAGGCTGAGGYTGAGAGCTGTGCTGTGAATATTCATGGGGCTGTGCTGCTCCTCAGGCAGCGCTGGCCTGCAGGAGGGCGAGGAAGGCCTGCCGCTCTTCATCCTCATATCAGCACACTGCGGGAAAGGCTGGGGATGGGGGGGTCATGGTTTATTACTGCAGTAAGTTACCCGAAACTCCACATGATCTTCATGCGGGGAAAGCCAATTCTTTATTCACATCACTCATTTAATAGTTTTCACACACCTCGTACGCCGGGCGGGAGGCGGAACCCGCGGAACGGAAGCCGGAACCCCACGCCCCGGGGACMCTGTTTCCCGCCGGAAGCGTTGTGCAGAGGCGCACGCACACCGGCCGCGGCCTTTGTTGGGGTCCCCGCGCCCGGCTCGGACCGAAAACACTTTCTGAGGGGCTGTGACAT
>QVAJ01000131.1:1637804-1648820 GCA_003546035.1 Mixornis gularis
CTTTGTGTGTCCCGTCTCTCGGTCCCGGTTCGGTCCCGCCCCCTTTTCCCGGCACTTTGTGTGTTCCCGGTTCCGGTTCGGTCCCGTCTCCTTTTCCCTGCGGGCTCGGCCGGCGCCGCCCGCGCTCCCCTCGGCTCATCGGGTGCGGTAATAAATCAGCCGAGACTCCATTTTCTTCATGCGGGAAAAGCCAATTCTTTACTCACATCACTTATTTTATACAGTGTTCACACACCTCATGAGCTGGTAGTTGGTAGTGTTGGCTGGGAGTTTTCTTAGTACTTCATTTTTTGGTCAGAAGGTGATTTGTGCTGAGATTCAGGTTGTTCACATTTTTCCTTTCTGGGTTCTCATGGAACAGATCTTATTGTGCACACAGATGCACTTATTTTTCAACCCCAGAATAGGCTGTTGTGTTAATGAACCTTTCATACCAAGATTGTTCTCACAKGGGAACTTGCAAATTGCTTAACTACACTGAGAAGAGATGACGGGCCAGCTGTTGATTTGATAGAACAGGCCTGATCTTATGAGGCCTTTCTTTTATAATTCTTCTACCTGTCACGACAGTTTATCCGTCCTGATAATGTGAAATGGGTCCAGACTCTCCAGACTGCCCAAAGAGAGGAGCCTGGGTGTGACTCTGGGGGTCAGAGGGGGCTTTTCCCACAGCCCAGAGCTCCAGTGGCCCCAGCAGGTCCCCTTTGGCAGCACGGCCTGAGCCACAGGGCAGGGGTCACACTGTCCCCCCAGTCTGGGTCCTGTCCCCCCAGTTTGGGTCCTGTCCCCCCAGTCTGGGTCCTGTCCCCCCAGTTTGGGTCCTGTCCTCCCCAGTTTGGGTCCTGTCCCCCCCAGTTTGGGTCCTGTCCCCTGTGACAGTGGCACCCCCAAAGCCACCTGTCACAGCCCTGGGCTCTTCCAGCTGCAGGAAGGCCCATCCCAAAGCCCAGGAACTTTGTAAAAACCCCCCAGCATTAGGCACAGTCACTTTACCAAGATTAGTTTATTAAAGGCCACTTGTTATTAATTTGGAGACTTCCAGAATACGTCAAGTCACCAGGAAAGAAGAATTGCCACAAGAAGTTTTCCTTGGATTTGGAAAATGACCTTTCTGCCCGAGTGGATTCAGAGCTGCCGAGCCAGAAGGCAAAGCCCTCCCAGCGGAGCAGCCCCCAGCCCCCTCTCCCTCACAGGGCTGCTCTGCAAGCGCTGTCAGTCCAGGAAATTTATTTAGGCAGTCTCAGGGGAAGGTCTTGGCAGGGCATTAGTGGCCTTTTGTAAAGAGACCTTTATTCCCTGGCTGTGTCCCTGTGTAGAGCCAGTGTCCATCCCTGAGCGTTTCCTCGGGGCTGCAGAGGAGTTCCCCGAGCCCTGGTGGAACATCTGGCTCAGCAATCACAGCTGCACGTGGTGCCCCCTCAGCCTGGGGCACCTTGGCAGTGGCCCTTGGTGTCCTCAGCATCACGGGCACGGCAGGATTCCCATCCCACTGGGAGTGAGAGCTGGGAAGGAGAGACCACACAGAAAACCCCTGTGACAATGACAGGCTGACAGTAACCCACAAACCCTGGCACTGCCTTCAGCTGCAGCTGGGTGTGGAATCCCAGCTGGTTTGGAAGTACCAAATTCCAAGGGATGTGTGTGAGCCCCAGTCACAGCTCTCCGAAAGGGATCCCAGTTCTGGGAAAACAAATTCCAAATGGTTGAGAAAAAACACATCTGAGACACTTCAGTTAACTGCAACTCTCACATGGTCTCAGATTTGTCTCAGAGCCTCCCTAGATTTTCCTCCTTAATCCTAAAATAAATTCAATTTATTTCGTATATTCTTAGTACCCAAACAATTATTATCCCCTTGCAGTCACTTGTAGGGCCTTTTCTCCTTCCCTTCCCACATGGAAGAGTCATTTCCTTGTTTTTGACAGCGCAGGACAAGCATGGCCAGCTGATGCTTTCACCATCTGAGTGGCTCCATGTCAAAAATAGATGCAAGAAGTCAAGGGAACTCCAACCCCCGTGGAATTAGCAAAGGGATGAGCACAATTCCTGCTGCTGCTTCACAAGTCCTGCCTCAAATAGAGAATTTTGTTATGGTTTTCCACATAAATAGTATGGAAAAGTAGAAATAAAAATAATATATAAAATTCTAGATTAGTTCTCATTATGAATTGGTTCTCAGAGCAGCTTACCCTGGAAAATGTAGGCCCTGTCCTGGTCCAGCCAACAGACATCCAAAACTCAACATTCCTCAGCCATCCTGTCCCCACAAATACCAGCAGCACAAGCTGGCAGCACCACTTCTGCTGACAGAATGACTCTGATTCATTCTTAAATGTGGCAAAGAAAATTGGGTTATCTTTGGAGAACCATTAATATGGGAGTTTTGTTTGCCTTTATGCAATCAGGAAATCCCCCTAACCCAGAAATATCCCCTTTACCTGATTTTTCAAAACAAGTCCTTTTATTTCTAATTAGCTCTTGGCACAGAAGTTTTTTATAGCAGGGTTTCAGCCAGGAGGAGAGGAGTTGGGCTGTGAATTTCTGACATGGCAAGACAAAAGTTCCAGAGTAGGGAAATAAAGGCGTTTGTCCCAAAGTGTCCCAGGGAGCTGCGCTGGTTTTTCCACATTTTCCTCTGATGGCAGCACGGGCACGGAGAAAACCCTGCTGGTGCCAGGGGCAGGACTTTGGGGGCAATTCCAGAAGGAAAACACTTGAACTTCCCAGGGTAAATAACTGCCAACCAAGACACTGGTGTCACTGTCACAGTGCTCCCCTTCAGGCAAGCTCTGACACCCGAGGGGACAGACAGTGGCAGGCTCAGGGGGTGGCCTGGGGCAGAGGACAGACAGTGACAGGCTCAGGGGATGCCCTGGGGCAGAGGACAGACAGTGGCAGGCTCAGGGAGTGACCTGGGGTAGGGGACAGACACAGTGACAGGCTCAGGGGATGACCTGGGACAGGGGACAGACAGTGATAGGCTCAGGGGGTGACCTGGGGCAGGGGACAGACAGTGAAAGGCTCAGGGAGTGACCTGGGGCGGGGACAGAGACAGTGACAGGCTCAGGGGGTGACCTGGGACAGGGGACAGACAGTGACAGGCTCAGGGGGTGACCTGGGGCAGGTGGCCCTTGCCAGGGCCGGCACCTCCCGTGGAGGGAAGGTCGGAGCTCCTTCCCACACCTCGCCGTGCCCGTGCTGCCTTCCCGGCCCTGCTGTCCCCAGGACACCCACGGCCCTTCCTCCCCCCAGGGCTCCTCCTCAYGGGGTGATGGCCCTGAACCGACTGCCTGGTGGGTGATGTCACCGGCATCACCCAGGGAAAGGCCAAATAAGGCAGCAGTTTGGGGAAGAAATGTCCTAAAATGGGAGCTGGACCGATGACCAGCAGGCATTGAACACAGGGATGATGTTACCACGACGAGAGCCCGGAGCCCGTGCAGTCCCAGTGCTGGAAAAATCCCTCCAGGACCTGGGAAGATGAGGGAAAATCAGCCTGAGTGAGAGCTCCTTCCTCCCCACAGGCAGGCAGGGCCAGAGGGCAGCGTGGGAAGGATCCCAGTGCTCCGAGACATGGACATATCACTGCCGTGAGAACCTTTTTCCTGGGAAGAGCCTTTTGGGGGAGTTCCTTCAGCAAGACTTTGGCTTTTCAGCACAGAGCAACGAACCTGTTCTGGGCAATAGAAGACAAGTGATTTTAAAGGGGCTTGGAGCCAAACAGGGAGGAAGGGATGGTGCTGCAGATCCTGCAGCAGCTCCAGGGCTGGGGCAGGACCTGCTGGGAGCCACTGGGAGCTGCTGGGCTCAGGGCAAGGCTCCATCCCTCCTGGTAGGTAGGAGCTGTGTGGTGTGTCCTGGTGTGCTCAGCACCCTGGGGAAGGATAGAACTGCACAGGGATTCCCCACTGGGAACGTGCCCACCTCCCTCTGTGGTGCTGCACTCCCCTGACACCCAGCAGGCTGCACGGGCACTGCCAGATTTTCATATTTATTGGATGGAATTGCATTTAGTGTCAAAAGATCAAACTTGATTTATAAACCTCCCCAAGACCCAGGTGCAGAGGGCAGTGAGGGAAGATTTGGGCTCACCCAGCAGCATTTGCTCCTTCAGGCACAGATGGGGCCTCACCAAGGGGTTGCTCAGACCCTGGAGAACTGGAAAAACAGCCAATTTAATCAAAGCCACAGCTGTGCTCCAGCTGCAGCTGCCTCGGTGGCATCTGCACCCCTGGCAGCTGTACAGACACGTGGGCTGGATGTGCTCAGGACCACGCTGTGGGAATTCCTGGGCACCAGGTCCATGAGGATAATCCAGGAGGGCCCCGAGCATCCCGAGTCGTGGTGCTGGGATGGGCCACCCTCAGGTCCTGTCCCCAGGGAGCACCTGTGACAGCCCAGCCCAGGCAGGGTCCCTGTGCCCTCACAAACACACAGGTGAGGCTGTCAGCGTCCCCGGGTTCCTCATTCCCATGCAGCACTAAAATAAACACAGAGGGCAACTATTAATAACTTAATTAATAGCCATGGCCAGTGCTCTGCAGTGACGACACCAGCACAGGCTGGCAGGGCCCCTGCGCCCAGCAGAGCCCCAGGAATGTCAGAGTTTCCTGTGAAAGAGGTCCTGCTCATTCATCAGGCATCAAAATGTGTGTGCAAGCCAAGAATGTATTTATTTTTCATCTAAATATAGTTGAAGTTCTATTAAAACCTGCCAGGAAGGGCCGGACTCCCACCCCACAGCCAGCACCAGGGAGGTGACACACGGCTCTGGGTGCCAGCCCCTCCTTTCCCCGTGTGCCTTCATCCCAGGATGCTCATCCCTCGGCTGGGTGATGCTTTGGGACAGGGAGGGCCTGTGGGGAGGGAGGAGGGCACCACTTACCTGTGGCCTGCCACAGCCTCTCCCCGAGCACAGGAACAGGGAGAGCGTTACAGAACCAGAGCAAACTGAGCTGGTTCCTGCAGGGACAGCCCAGGGGTGTCCCAGGCTGAGCACAGCCAGCCCAGGGGTGTCCCAGGTTGGGCACAGCCAGCCCAGGGGTGTCCCAGGCTGGGCACAGCCACCCCCAGGCAGGGTCAGGGGCTGCTGACGGGTCACTGCTTGGCCTCTGGCAGCAGCAGTGGAGAGGATGAAGTTTATCTCGTGCCTCAAGAATGACTCTGAGAGCAGATTGGGTTTGTATTTGTTTCGGAACAACCACTGGCAACTGCTGGGGCCAGCAGGAATCTGGCCCGATGATTATTTAGGCTATTTGGACGGCTTTGACAGCTTGTCCAAACTGTCTGGGCCCCTCGCTGTTGGTGGTTCAGGGGAAACCTCCCCTCCTCCTCCTCTCTGCCCTGTCAGTGTTGTGTGGTCACCCCAAACAGCACAGGGACCCTCCAACAGCCTCAGGTCCAGCCCTCCTGGGAGGAGGATGGCTGGGGGGTGCTGGGAGCCACATTTCACTGCTGCCCTGGGCACTGTGGGCTGGAACAGGACCCTGGGATTCAGCCTGGCCACGCTGCTGCCCCAGCCCTGCCCCTGTGCCCACAGCATTCCAGGGGTGAGGACCCCTCATCCCTTATCTCCCTTCTCCCACCACCCCAATCCCTTATCTCCCTCCTCCCCACCACCCCAATCCCTTATTTCCCTCCTCCCCACCAGCCCTCCCTGCCTGACCCTTGGGAGTCTCCTTCAGCTCTCTCTGCTGCTCTTCTCAACAGTTCTGCCTCTGCAGGTGACCTGTGGGTCAGGTGTCCCTGAGGGTTTAATGCCCAGGTGCAGGGGCTCAGGTGCTGCCACTTTAACCCTTCAAAAAAACAAAAGGTTTGAAGGGTAACTCCCAGAGGGGAGCAAACCCCAGAGGCTCCAGGCCTGTCTGTGAGCACACACACACACACACACACACACACACACACACACACACACACACGGTCATCCATATCTGTGAATATGTGGGAAGGAACGACTTTGCAGGGGCACCTTTTGCTGTTTAGGAAAACTGACCCCACCTCTTTCGTGCTCTGGACTCTCAAAGCTTGGAAGGCAAGGGTTTGCAAAAAAGGAGAGAACCAGTCCCCAGCTCTCTCCTAAAGGTGCTGATGGTTAATGAGAAGGTCTTCAGCCAACGACGAAGGGAGGGGGTGAGAATGCACAGGTGAGGCAGCTGTGGATGGGCAGGAGCTCACAGAGTGCTAGGACTGGGCAGGGAGAGGGGGATGCACAGCTGTGAATGGGCAGGAGCTCAGGGAGAGCCAGGGCTGGGCAGGGAGAGGAGGATGTACAGCTGGGATGGGCAGGAGCTCAGGGAGAGCCAGGACTGGGCAGGGAGAGGAGAATGATCAGGTGAGGCAGCTGCGGATGGGCAGGAGCTCAGGGAGGGCCAGGACTGGGCAAGGCTCTCTCTGCTCCCCACAGAGCTGCAGGATGCTCCCCCAGAGCACCAGCTGCCCTCAGCACCCACAGGGGAACCTTAGAGCTGCAGTTCAGTGGAAGCCAGAGATTTACCAAGAAATTGGTTTTGACAGACCACGGAAAATCAAACCATCACACTCAGAGCTTATTTTGGGCTTTTGGTTTACTGGCATTTTTCCTGTGAAACCTTCTCTTTCCTGTGTGTGAAGACAGTATGTTCTAGCTGAGCTCTTGCATCTGCAATCACATTTATAACAGCAGCAGCAACAGAGACTGCAACACTCCAGTGAGGATCAGATGGAGTAGAATCCTAATGTTTATTCAAAATTAACTACTATGGTAAAAATAGTGGTAATAAATAATGTCTGCCTGGGCTCTGAAAATGCAAAAGGAACAATAATAACCCCAGTCACCTTCATCTTTCAATGTGTTTCTAAAAAATAATTTCGCTGGTATTTCCCTTGGTAATTGAGTTTTCTTTGATAATTAGAATTTCTTTTTCATTTGCCAAAGATCCAAAGTTTAAATAAAAAATTTAGTCGGTGACTGTTCTCATTATCTTATTGTGTTTACCCAAGCTCACTAATCAGCCCCGGGGGCAGGGTGGGCAGCAGGACATCCCCTCACCTCTGCAGGATGCAGGAGGAGCTGGGAGGGCTCCTCTGGGATACCAGGGGGATCTCAGGTTCCAAAAGACAACGGCAAGAAACAAACCCAACCACCCAGAGACACCCTGCTGGTCTGGCACTAACACATTTATTACACCTGCTCCCAGCACATTACGACAAGCCCTGGGCAATACTCAGAATAAATGCAAAGCTCCGAGTCCCAAAAGATCTCCATCCCTCTCCACACAGTGCAGAAGTGCCCAGAACAGGGTCCATCCTGCAGGGAGGGGTTGGCGCTGCCGTGGTGAGGGACAGCAGAACCAGATAATGAGAAAAAACTGTCCTGTCTGACCATAAACCACCCCTGAACTCCTGTCTGATCACAAACCATCCCCTGAACTCCTGTCTGATCATAAACCATCCCCTGAACTCCTGTCTGACCATAAACCACCCCTGAACTCCTGTCTGATCACAAACCATCCCCTGAACTCCTCTCTGATCACAAACCATTCCCTTCCTCTGAGCCCAGCCCAGCTCCCACCACAGGGCTGTCCCCACTAAGGAATAAAGCTGCTCCTGCAGGCCCCTACTGGGGGAGAATTACTGACCCAAGACAGTAAATCCCCTCCCAGCTTCCCCCCAGACAGCCCAGCTGAACTCCTGAATTCCAATAAAATCAGGAACAAGCGCACTGACCTGGGCTCCTGCCCGAGCAGGTCACCCCCAGCTCCTGGAGCTGCTTGTCCCTGTGACAGGTCACACGAGGCTGGCTGCCCGGCACAGCTGCTGCACCTTTGGATACAAACCCACGGTACTTGAGGTGGGATTCTCAGCACCGCACGCCCTCAGAGCCCGGTGGATCCGCGGAGATTCCCTCGGTCTGTGTGCGGCTCGGCCGGGGCGGCAGCTCAGGGTCAGCGGCGGCACATCCACCGTCAGTCCATCACCCCCGGCCCAGAGGGATGCAACGCGTTTGCCGGGAAAAACAAACCACCGATGCCTCCAATCTGTCTGTGAATGCGGGAATAGTCAAGGAGTGCCCGTGGACATCTGGCTGAGGGCAATCTCATATCCCCCGGTGCAGGGGGGCTGCTGCCCGCGCTCTGGCAGAGGCAGGAGCATCCCAGGGCAGCGCGGATCAGCAGCAGTTAACAACTGATTCATGGAGCTCTTGAGGGCATCATTAGCCCCGGCGGATTCAGGCTTTAGAGTGACTGCCTCGGTTACGCGATACCATCTCTGTTATTCCAAACTTAATGGGGCCGCATAAACAAAGCGGTTTTAGAACGGTCCCTTTTCTTTTTCCCTCCCTTAAAGATCATTGTTTGGATAAAACAGAGGGCGGTAATAATTCTCCCGGCTGCGCTGGCCGTGAAACCTCCGAGGAGAGGCTCCGGTGGCTGCAGCTGCCATCCCGACGGATCCGTCCTGGCCGGCCTCTGCATCTCCTGCCCGGGCAGGGATCCAGCGATCCAGCTCTGCCCTCATCCATCCCACCACGCCCTTCCCGCAGGGCTCTGCCCCAGTTGCTGCCCTCCCTGCCCGAGGTCTCTCCTGGTTCCCACCGCAGAGGAAAGTTCTGTTCTGTCCCCACCACAATCCCTGGGCGGTGGCAGCACACGGGGTCAGAGGTTTTTGCTGCCTGGGCAGGATTTGGACATCCTTGGTCCAGGAGAGCACAGGGGATTTGAGGTGCAGGGTGAGGGGAACCCGGCGGCTCCTGCGGCTGCCCAAAGCTGGTACCGAGGGCAGGTGAGACCCGAGGTCAGAGGAAGAGGAGCTCAGGCTGCCCGGCTCCTCCCTGACCTGCCCTGGGACTGGGCACAGATGCGACATTCCCGACAGCAGGAGATTATTCCTGCACGGAGCTGCCCGGGGATCTGGCGTGCCTTGCGTTACACACACACACTTCCTGCATCGAAATTCAGGGACAAAATCCTGCTCCTAACGGACACAACCCAAAGCCATAAAATTGTGCTGCACAACCATTAAAGGAGTCGTAAATAAAAATTATTTCACAAAGGCAAATGTCTCTGTAGGCCTGGCAAAAGAAAGTAATTTTTTCCCTTTATTAATTATTTCACTTAAAAAGTAAAATAAATTGACCAGCTACCGAGCTTGTCAAAAGCTAAATGGGAACTGTCACACAAACAAATGTTCTGCTGAAGTCGGAAAAGGAATTTCCTTTGAAAGAGGAAAGATTATCCAGCACTGCTTCTGGATAAGGCTGTGGCAAGGGTTGTCCTCAAACTTACAGAGGAAAAAAGCAGCAGGAAGAAGAGATCTCTGACTATTTTACCTGGCACATCATGAGGGGAAAGGCAGACAATGAGAACTGCAGTGAGGTGCCCATCACCATCCCAAGGAGCTGGGGGTCCCCATCAGCCTGGGGGTCCCAGGGCTCACCCGGCTGTGCCAGGGCTGTGCTGGAACAGGCCCCAGAGCCGCTCACCTGTGCCACAGGAGCTGTCCTGGCTCACTCACCTGTCCCGGGGGCAGTGAGGGCTCCTGCTCCTCTGGAGGTGCCAGTCGAGGGATGAGGGCAGGGGAAACACGGGCAGGCTCTGCTCAGGGCTCGGCTGCAGCCGCTGGGGCCGTTCCTGGTGAGCCGTGGCTGAAATCCAAACACCCCCAGCGCAGGCAGCAGCTGCTCCAGCTCATCCCAGCGGCGCTCCAGCACATTCCCTGGGGCAGCCCGGGCCGGGTGCCGCCCGTGCCCACACCGGGGACCGTCCTGCGCTCGGGGCAGCTCCCAGAGCTGCGATCAGTGCCCTGCACTCACCTCCGTCCGCACGGTCCCTCATGGTCACCGGCCGCCCCAGGGCACAGAAGGCATCGGGGGACGTCCCGGTGTCGGGTCCAGGTGCCCCCTGTTCCAACAAAGCCCCGGTGACCGAGGGGGCCCCGCGGCAGGACGGTGCCCGCAGAGCCCCGATAGGTGCCCGGGCCACCATCCCCGCACAGGATCGGGTGTGCGGTCCCTGCCCAGCCCCAGCGTGGAGCAACACTGACCCCCGGTGCGGGTGCGGAGCCCTGCAGCGCCCGGAGAGCCCCGCACAGCCCCGGGGCCTGGGGGCGAGCGGAGACAGCAGCCCCGATCCTGCGGCACCTGCACACGGAGCAGCCCCCCGGGATGGATAACCCGGAGCCCAGCCCAGGCTGAGCAGCCAGGCAGGGAAAAGGCTCCAGGAGCTTCCCAGACACTCTGGGAGCAGGTGAGAAGCTGTGGCTGCAGAGCCCAGCACTGCACACACACCTGTACGGCAGGGAACGCGGGAGGGGCAGGGCCTGGCTCGGGCAGCCTTTTCCTAAAAGTTTCCAACTAATTTTCATTCTGCTCGTGGGACGTGGGCCGTTTGTTTCCTCAGGTATCACTCTAAAAATAACCACTGGGAACAATCAGTCCTCCCCATGTCCAAACTCCTTGATGTTATTCAGCCTATGAAAGTGACCTTCATATTGCAGCAGATTAAAAAAACTCCGTCCAGGCAAGAAAAGATCACAGAGAGGAGCCAGAAAATGCCAGCCTGGCCACAGCAGTGGTCTGACAGCACAGAGAGAGGCTCAGGGTGTCATCCACCCACCGATTTATTGGGCTTTTCTTCTGAGAGCATGGGCAGCAAAATTAATCTCTCCATTATTTCTTCCTCTGAAAATCAAACCCCACAGACTTCACTGGAAACGTCACATCCCTCTGGAGCTGCAGGAGCACAGGTCCCCAAGGGGTGGGGAGCAAGAAGCTCTGCAGGAACTTCCTGGTGAAAAATAAATCAGTAAAATGGATTCAGCATCTCAGTCAAACCCAGAGCAAAGAGGAACATCATCCTCAGGGGGTGGGCAGAGCGTCTCGGGCCATTTGAGGATTAACTCACGGACAGCGGGAATCTGGTTTGAGCTGGGAGGGAAGTCGCACATCCCCCGGGGTCACTGGGCTCTCTGCGGTGTGTGACAGGGCACAGCCCCGGCACAGCCCCGGCACAGCCCCGGCACCAGCCCCGGCACCAGCCC
>QVAJ01000131.1:1650335-1671127 GCA_003546035.1 Mixornis gularis
AAAGGGAAAAAAAAAAAAAAAAAAAGCTGTACAAAGTTGGATCCTGATAGCAGTGTTCCGATTTTTTTTCCCTTTCACTGGAAAAAGCCACCAAACCCCCCCAAACCAACAGCAAAGGAAAAGCTCGATTCTGTGGAATAGGATAATTTGCTGTGCTTGACAGCATCAAACCGTGGGATTACGTGCTGCTGGGTGAGCACCCCAGTGCTGCTGACCCCAGGAACAGCAGTGGGGCAGGAACCAAACATCCCCAACAGGACAGGGTGCTGTCCCCTCTGCCCCTGTGACCAGCCCTTTTCCTCACCAGTTGTCACCTCCCCACTGCACTGACCCCCAGCCCTGCAAGCAGCTGAAAAACAAACCAAGGTTTTTCCCAAACACCTTCTCATCCGACCACGGCACTAAGAACAACCTGACCTGACCTTTGTGGGTGCTTGGAAACCCAAGGCTGAGCTGGCTGCAGATGGACAGGTCACTAAAATAATATTTACAGAGACAGGAGAGGCACTTTCAGTGTGAAATTGGCTGAATTGGCCCTTACCAACACCTCAGCACCCCTCACGTGACAGACCTGCAGGCACGTCCTGGCTCTCTGCTGCAGCCATCAGCACTAAAATCTGCCCAGTGCAATGTTCTTTATCTTTCCATCTCAGTGCACCCCACCAAAGGGACAGGGCCCAGGCACAGGCTGTCCAAAGCCCCAGGACAGCCCAGCTGCACTCCTGCCTTCCCTGAGGTGCCTTTGCCATAAAATCACAGATTGGGGAGAATTTCTCCCTGATGTCTGACCTCAATTTCTCCCCTTTCAGTTTGAACCCATTACTCCTTGTCCTATCACTACACTTCCTGATGATTTATCCCAGGACTGCAAACAGTTGGGGTTTGTTCCTTTGGGTGGCACAAATAATTTTTAATGGCACTCGCCCATATAAAATGCACAGTCCAGGCTATTTCAAGCAGTAAAAGCAGATCTTTGCCAAAACCAAGTGCTAATCCTTTATCTGGAGCCATTAAAATACAATTATTAGTCCAAGCAGAACACAGTGGTGCTTCAAGCCAGGGCCAGAGTTATCTTTTCTTATCATTAAGCCATGAAAGAAAGAAGCAATAAGCATAAAAGTGCACCAATAACTTTTCTAATGAGTAAAAATAACTCTGGCAGAACAGGCACGTGGAGCAGAAACTTTCCCCAGAAATTCAGAACTGCAAATAACAATGGAGTGACTTTAAAACAAACATGTGCTCTGGCATTTGGAGCTGGAATATCAGGATATTGCCAAGCTCTGGTCCCACGGGAGAACCAGGTGCTGGTGTGAGAGGGGTTCAGCAGGAGACAGCCCAGGAGACACCCCCAAAGTGACCAAGTGCCACTGGAGTGCCAGGAGCAGCACGAGAGGCACCTGGCAGGGCAGGTAAGAGGGGAGAGGACCCCTGAAAGTGCCTCTGCAGCCCTGAGCAGCCCAGGGATGCTCTGCCCTGGACAGGTGTGACCCCACACAGCTGGGTGTGATCCTAACACAGCCAGGCCTGACCCCACACACAGGTGCACTTTTCCCAAAGTGCCTGTTCAATTTCTTGCCTGTCCAGGTGTCTCCTGATGGCCTCACGTTCTCCATGGCTGGTCAGGGCCAGAGCTGCCACTGCCCCGGGTCAGCTCCTGGGGCTGGACACCTCCTGCCACCACGGGAAGTTGTGTTGGCTCCTACGAGATCACATCCATGGGATTTCTTTACATCCTGTTGCAGGGAGAGGAGACAAAACCAGACATTTCCTAAGAGTGCCCCCAGGATCCCGGGGCTCTAAAAGGACCATCCCCACCAGGGTTAGGTGTGTGCTCACCTGTGCCTCAACACAAACTCCTGTGGGAGGGGGGGCAGGCTGGGATTATTGCAGCTCAGGGAATTGCTCTGTCCCCTTTCACAGCCCGCACACACACACACACACACACAGCCCTCTCTGTCCAGGGGCAGGGGCAGCCCATCCATCCCTGGGGGCACCGGCACCTTTCCATCCTCCCAGCCCGGGCGGGCAGAGCGCTCCGCCGGCAGCTCCCGGGAAAAACACCCGTGCCAGGCCAGGGAAAACCACAGCGAGCTCGGGCGGATCTCTTCGGGAGGCAAATCCGGCAGATCCAACTTTCCCCGAGGAAAACGGGAGCCAGGCAAGGGAGGAGCAGCTCTCGGGGCCGAGGCGGCTCCGGAGGAGGAGGAGGAGGATGATGATGGCCTTTCACGGGCAGCCCTCACTAGATGGAGCTCTGAGACTGCAGAACAGCCCCAGCAGCATCTTCCCAGCTCTCTGGGCCTCTGCACAGCCCAGACATGCTTCCCAAAGGAATAAAGTCGTGTTGTGGCAGCCCAGGAGGTTTCCTTGGAGGGGAGACCCAAGGTGTGTCCAGGTGAGCTGTGGATGTGCCATCCCGGGCAGTGCTGCAGCCTGGGTGGGATTTGGAGCAATGTCCTCTCATGGAAGGTGTCCCTGCCCATGGCAGGGGCTGGGCACTGGATGGTCCTAAAGGTCTCTTCCAACCCAAACCATTCTGAGATTTCCATCACCACTCCCGTGCTGTAAGCACACCCAGCCCCAGGTGAGCCCCGTTCCCCTCCTCATCCCCTGGATTTCCCAGGGTAGACTCTTTGCTGTAAGTTTCTGCAGGCAAAAAAAACAGGACCTGCTGCAGCAGCTGTTCCAGCTCCAGCGGGCACTGGGCTCAAAGCACCAGAGGGTCACTCTCATTTTCATTTTACAGCCATTTAACAGGCAGCAAACGATGACAACACAGCCTCCAGAGCAATGGCAATAAGAGGTTGAACCCAAAGCAGCACAGACCAGCCTGGGACTTCTGCCTTGGCTCCAGCTGCTGCAACTGGGGACTGGAACCAAACTGCAAAATGAGTGATGTGAGCTCCCAAGGCAGAGACCTGAAACTGCCCAGAGCTCCAGGGTTGTTTGAGACTGTGCCCAGCAGCAGGACTTCTTGTCTTAGTCAGAGATGGGATGGCAGGGGGGAAACACATGGAGTGAAAACCCAGGAGCAAAGGACTCTCAGCAGACACCTGGCCCTGGGGCAGAGCCCCCCTCGAGCTGCCCAGGAGCTACAGCAAACCTGGAACTGCTGACAGATGTGCAAACAAAGCAGCCCTTCTCCCTGCATCCATCCTCAAAGCATTCACACGCTGTCACCGGGGAAAATTGAGTGGAAAATGTCACTCTGGGGGTTTGATTGCCCAGGTTCAGTGGGGGAAGGCATTTGCAGCCAGGAACGTGTCAAACCAGGCATGAGCACACGGAATATTCACGTGTATTTATATTTCTCTGGGAAAAGAATGTTGGAAAATCCTGCCCTTTGCTTATGCCCACCATGTCCTGAGGACAAATGATTTTGGCTTTTTCCAGGACAAGGCTCCAAACCAACAATCACAGCAGGGCTTGAGGCTACTCCTCATCCCTGGGGACAGGGCAGGCTGAGCTCACCATCCCCTCAGGAGGGGCAGGTCAGTGAGGGTGTGACCCCCCTGCACCCTCAGCTCCCCCTGCCCTGCCAGCTGAACCACTGAGCCCCAGCTCATGGAATTGGCTCCTGCCAGTGCAGGGACACACCAGCATGTCCCCACGGGCCAGGGGAGCCCAGCACAGCCCCAGGCTCTCCCTGCTCTGCTCCACACCTGCAGGGCCACCTCCAGCTGTGCCTGCATCCCACCGTGTCCTGCAGAGCTGGGACCAGCCTGCAAAGCCCCTCTGGGGAGCCTGGAGGGCCGTGTATCTCCAGGTCTGCACTGGAGAGCCCAAAATCTGTCCATGGATACCTGCCCAGGGGATGAGGCTCACCTCCCTCACCAGGTGCACTGAGGGCTGTGTCCCTGCAGCCCCAGACTGGCCTGGCAGCGCTCAAGGCAGCAGCAGAGGCCTTTCCAAAAGCTTTAATTTGTGCACCAAGACTGTCCAGCCACCTCTGAGCCACTGCCACGCCATGGCTGGGACAAGGCCCTGCTGTGACAGCCATTCCTGATTTATATGGCACAGTCAGGGGAAGTTATGAATATTAATTCCTTTAGTTCTGCCATAAATAGTCCCAGTCAGCAACACCCATAAAAATACAAATGGTTCAGTGTTAACTCCTGGAAAGCCCCAGCACAGGCCTGGGACAGGCTCACAGATCCCAGCAGGGCCAAGCCCTGGGGTCACTGAGCAGCTTCACCCACAGCAGCACCAGCATCTCACCAGGGCTGGATCTTGTGTGCTCAAAGGGGGACCAGAACCTGCTGGTTTTCCCAGCCCTCAGCAGCTTTTGCCTTGCAGCTAAAGCATCCTTTCTGCCAGAACACAGCTGGCCATGCACAGCAGTTATATCCATCCCAGAGAGCCCAGGAAGATCTGAGCCAAAATTACATCTCAGGCACAGATGTAGGTCAGGGGAGGAGGAGCTGGGTCAGGTGGGCACAGACACTCCCTGCCCTGATCCCAGAGAGGATCACAAAGGACAGCTCCCAGGAGAGCTGTGCCCAGGCAGGTTCTCACCTGAGAGCAGAGGGACAAGGGGCAAGCACAGTGGGAATGGGATTGTCACTGTCCCCACACCTGGACAAGCTCCTGTCCCCCTGCCAGGGATGTTCATTGTATGAACATGAACAGTCCCAGCTGAAACCCCCAAAGCCTGTCTCCAACGTAAAGGCAATGCAACAAAACAAAGAGTATTTATTCTATTTCTCCCTTTTATCCTGAGCAGAGCAATCAATAGTTTTATACACCAAATAAATGTTTATTTTAAATGGAATTTCCCTTCTCCATCTAATAGGCCAATATGCACCTTCCACTGCTCAGATCTTGGACACCGCTGAAATCACCTGGTTCCTACAGCATTACAAATGGGTTTGTGTGCCCTGTTTGCATTAAAACACCACAAATTAGGTTCTGGGTACTGGCTATGCTCCAGTGGACACGAGAGCATCCGCATTCCTACAGAGTTACAGTGCTTCCTCCACAGCCTGGATTTATATCCACATCCAAACCAAATAAATCATCAACCACAGCCCCTAAACCAGCTCACTTATCACACCAAGTGTGAATAATGAAATGTCATAATATTTGCCCAAGACACGTGGTTTGTTTGCTTTCAATAAATAAGGTCTGGAAGGGGAAAAAAAAAATAAAGTAGAGGTAATGCCTCCTCTTGGTGTTGGTCATTGCTGGGAGTGGAAATGGCCTTGGACAGGAAGGGGGGAAGGACCCAGCTGGACCCAGAAGACACCCCCGTGTGCTCAGCACCCCCAGGGAAGGCTGCAGAGCCCAGACAAGGCTTGGCCAGGGCAGGCAGGCACAGCCCCTGGGCTCTGGGACAGCCCTGGGACCCTGCAGGGACGTGTCTGCAGCATCACCCTGGCCTCTGCCAGCCCAGGGGACAGGAAACTGCCACGGGGGTTTGGGCAGCTGCTGGGGCTGGTGTTCCTCAGCAGAGCAGATTTCCAGTGGCACATCACCACACTCACTGCTACAGGAAACCTTCCTCTGATGGACAGGGCACAGGAAGCTCTTTGTGTCGCTATATTTGGCAGTGTGCAGCCCTGGTTCCCAGCAGCTGTCAGCAGGCTGAGCTGGGATATTGTCAGCTTTGGCCTCTGGGTTAAAGCACCCCCCTTGCCCCCTTAGGGCCAACGCTGCCCTCAGGGCCCCCCAGCCCCAGCCTGGCCATCCACCTCAGCTCCACAGTTGCTGTTTTGGAAAGGGAGGATGGTCAGCAGCCACACTGGAGCCTGAGCCCAGCCCAGAACTCAGCTTTTAGACAGAGACAAGAGAACCACAATAGGTCAGGGCAGGAGCAGGGTGGGGAAGAGCAGCTGAACCCCACAGGCAGAGCTCCCAGAGCTAAAAATAGGACTGTGCCTTGTGCTGGGTTATTACAGAGCCCATCCTGCTCCAGGGCCTGAAGGATTTCATTTGCAGGAGTTTGGAGCCTCCTGGCTGTGCCACAGCCAAGGAACGTCAAACCCCTGTGTGCATCTCGGCCACGGGGACAGCACCCACAGGGGAGCACCCACGGGACCCACGGGGACAGAGCCCACAGGACAGAGCCTCTCCTCCCTCCTGAGCACGCAGGCACTGCTCTGCACCCCAACCCCACACACCCCCCTCACCCGGGGCTGGGGTGACACAGAGCCCAGCTCTGCTTTCCCAGAGGATTGGACACTGCCCCAGGGGATTTGGTCCCGAGGAGGAGCAGCCCCCAGCCCAGCAGAGCACCCCCAGCTCCCCTCCCAGCACTCCCAACAGAGACTGGTGGTTGTGCATCACAGGAATCTGATATTCATAGACTTTCTCTCTCTTTTAAAGGGCAAGGCTCCTTGTATAGAAACAAACTAGGACAGCAACTTGAATGATGAATTACCCTTCTTCTGTACTTCCTCTGTGAAATTTAATTTTAATTGATATTAAACATGACAGAGCTTCTGCTCAAACTCATATTTGCCAGCCACAATTTCCACTGCCTCTGCAGAGCTAATGCCAACACATCCCTGCCCTCAGCATCCTCTGTGCCTTCAGTCCTGGAGGGCTGAGGCACCACCTGAACACGAGAGCCCCGCGGCCCCTGCCGGGCCAGGACAATGCCCCGGGCAGGACAATGCCCGAGGGCTCCGGCACAAACAGCTCCAGCAAGGCTGGATTCCTCAGTGATGCTGACAGAGGAGAGCCACCCTCCCAATTTCTCCTTCTTTACTATTCCTTCACTGCAGTTCTGCTCTGTTCATTTCCACAGGAGCTTTGATGTCAGTGAGCTTTATTTCTGCTTTTCTCTGCTCAAGAGAAATAAATCTATTGTTCTCACTGGGTCTTAGCAGCAGGTTATTTATCTGACCTCTAGAAGGTTCCAGGTGCACAGGCCCAGCCCTACAGCCTGCTCAGGTGCTGACAACCTTTCCCAAAAGCAGTTCCCCCGCTGAGAGCCCACCCGAGGCCGCTCAGGGTGGGGCAGTGGTGACCCCCAGTTTCTGCACAGGGAAACGTGGCACCATTTCTTAACAAACGTTCTCACAATGAGAGGTTTGGATTTCGGCGAAAAAAACCTCCACGGCACCCATTTTGGGGCAGATCTGTCCACAGATGGAGCAGAGCAGCACTGAGAGGTGTCCCCTGCCCCGCGTGTGTCTGTCCCTTCGCACGGTGTCCCATTCACAGCCGCAAAGTACTCGGAAATACATTTATTTATAGCGGCCACAGCGCTCCAGAATGTCCCCCGCCCGTCCCGGCTGCTGGGGACACTCACCACCCGCACGTCGCCCCGCGTGGGTGGACATTCCCCTGTCCCCACGCCGGGACACCGGAGCCGCCCGCCCGGCGGGGACAGCGGGGGACTCACACGGCCAGAAATGCCACCAGTAATGCCACCAGAAACGCCACCGGGAGCAGGGGCAGCGCCCAGTGTCCCCTCAGCACAGCCCCGGGGCTGGGGCAGCTGGGGACAGCCCTGGGGACAGCACCAAAGCCCGGCAGAGCCCCCCAGGCGAGGTTGGCCGAGGAAATTCGGCACAGAAATGCCCGAGGGGACAGTCCCCGCCGGGCAGGGCAGCCCCGGAGCCGCCGTGTCCCCCAAATCCGGGGCTGGATCCCAGCCCTGCTCTGCCCACAGCACCAGGGCTGTGCTCACTCTCACCTGAGCCCGTTCCTGGCCTCCAGACAGCCCAAAGGGCTGATTTTGTTCAAACAGCCTGCCCAATCCGTGCTGAGCCACCCAGCAGCAGGGCTGCAGAGCTCTGACAGAGGATCCAGCCAGGGCCAGGCAGGTCTGGGCCTGGAGCTGCTGCCCAAAATCTCAGAGTGTGGGAGGATTTCCAACACTCCCAAGACTGGGATCTTCCAGCTTCTGTGGGGCAGCAGAGGGAGATGCTGGGGTGTGGAACTGGTGGCACCGAAGGGTTTTCCAGCTTGCTTTTGCTCAGAACAGGTTCACTGATGGGCACTCCTCTCCAAAAACAACCTGTCAGGTCTACACTTACAGCACCAGGACCACAACCCTTGCCAGAGTTTGCCCTCAGAGTTTCCCTCTCCACAGGTGCCTGTGGGAGGATCCTGTGGGTTCGGGGACTTTCCCAGCCCAGCTGTGCCCGTTCTGTCCCCACGGAGCAGTCAGGGAGCTCTGTGACCTCTGCATTCCCCTCAGGGTCACCCAGGGATGTGTCACAGCCCAGGGCACCACCACAGCCCCCTGCCCTGCTGAAAGCTCCGGGGATGGGGCCACAAGGGGTGGATAAACCAGCCCTGCCCAGGCACTGATGGCTCTGCAAGGCAGCACAGCCTTTTGCCTTGAAACCCCTCCCCTGCAGGGCCAGCCCTGCCCGTGGGCTCTGCAGGGTCACTGCCACACTCAGCCCTTGTGTGGGCACCTCCAGACTTCTCAGGGAGCTGCCAGTCCCTGGGGGGACACATCCCTCCCTCCCCACCCCTCCTTAGGGACTAAAACACCTGCCTCTCTCCATCCCTGGTTTTTAAAGTGCTTTTTTCAAGTAGTGCTACTTTTAAACAAATCTACTCATCATTATAGACAAGAGCTCACAGGAGACATTGAGGAGGATTAGCAAAGCACAGCCTAAATTAAATAAATCTTCATTAATACACTAAGAATCCCTGGAGGAGACATTTCCACCACTATGGTGCTGTGGGTTGGTCTTGGATTTCCTGGAGTTCCTGTGGATGGAAAAGCTGGAACCTACAGAATGCAGGCTGGCAGCACAAGCCTTCTCCTGGGCTCTGAATGGGCTCTGAGGAGCTCTGGCCATCCCAGGGCCGTGTGGCCTCTCTGGGTGACATTTACAGTCATGGTTCCTGTCTCCCTGAGCTGCTTCATTTACAGATTCACAAAGTTTTTTTTTCCAAGATTTTGAGGGCTTTTGCCCCAATTTGGGCATTGTTTCACCACAAAGGGTGAAATCCCAGGGCACAGCTGGGCAGGGGGGCTGCACACCCAGCCCAGCCCACAGGCCACCCACACACATGCCATCCCCCTGAGGTGACAGCACAGGGGCCAACCCCAGGAGAGCCCCTTTAAGGGACACTTCAGGGCAGCCTCAGGAGCCAGGACATTAATTTTAGCCTGGAGCAGTGCCAGGGGCACGGGGCAGCTGCTGCAGGCGGGGCCAGAGCCTCCCCTGGGCTGCCCTGGCCCAGCACAGGCACAGTCCCACAGCCATGGCAGAGGAGCACAGCGAGCTGGAGGAGAGGATCATCATCAAGGACCTGCACACCAAGGAGATCGACCTGGTCAACAGGGACCCCAAGCACATCAACGAGGACGTCGTGAAGGTAGGGCTGCCCCTCACTGGGCTGTAGGAGCACCACTGGCACCACATTTGGGGTTCAGATTTGGGGTGTGTTTGGCTGGACGCAGCCAGTGCTGTTGGTCCTTGTCCATGTGCCCAGAGGTGCCACCCCGGGGCTGTAACTCACTTCAGAGGTGACAGCCCTGCTGGCCAGGCACAGACACTGGCTGGGTGCAATCCTGCCTCCAGTTAATGCCAGATTTCCTATTCTTTGAATGGGCCCTCCAGTTTCATTGTGGCTTGAAAATTTATGGAGACGCCTTCCTTCGTACCAGCAAGCCAGCAGCCAAAAATAACACAGAAATTAAACATAACCAGTTTAAAGGGGTATTGGGAAAAGGCTGCTGGCCTTGGAGACAGCACAGCCTCAGCACTGGATTGTTTGACGTGTGTTGTTGTGTTTGGGGCAGATTGTTCCCCCCAGGGCAGCCCAGGGATGCAGCAGCCCCCAGCTCCCTCCCTCCATTCCTGACCAAGAGAAATTCCCATTCCAACTCTTGGGCTTCCTCTAGACTCCCTTAGAACTGCAAACAAAATTTGTCTCTGTTAGCCACAGATAACGCCAGCCCAAAGGAGAACAGGAGGAGGTGGGAGGGTTTTGTTCAGACTGTGTGACTGTCACAGCTGAAGGGACAGCGGGCACAGAGCTGCTCACAGGCTTTGTAACAGGCCATGACCTTGACAGCACTGCTGAAACACAAACCTGAGCGTGGGCATTGAAACACCATCACAGCTACAGCCTGGTGTGGCCAAATTGAACTCCCTTGGGTGAGCTGTGACAGTGACAGCCATCGATGGCTCYGTGCTGGCACTGTCAGACCTGCCCCTGACAGCTGATTGACACCTCAGCATCGTGTCCAACATCCCTGCCAGAGCATCCCACAGCCCTGGCCTGGGCCTTGGGGAGCACTCAGCAGGGACCAGGAGAGCCCTCAGCCTGCTCACCCCAGGGCCAGGCAGTGCTTGGGGCTCCCCAGCCTGGGTGACAATGCCAGTGCCACCCTGGCCACCCACAGCCTCCCAGCCCATCCCTGCCTTTTCCCRCTCAAGGAGCTCCAAATCCTGCAGGGACCCTCCAGGCTCCCCCAGAGCCGTGGCCACGCCGCTGCTCCTGCAGCACCGGAGCCTCCAGAGCTCGGCATTCCTGCRCCTTAAAATAGCCCGGCCGACAGGGCTGGGAGGGGCAGAGCCAGCCCGGCTCACCCTGCTGCTGTCCCGGGACAGCCAGGGACACATCCACACACCCAGGGCACGGCGGCAGGGAGTGCTCTGCGAGCACGGGGAGCAGAGAGCCAGCCGGCAGGGATCCACGGAGTGCTCCAGGGCTCACCTGGCCGTGGGTAAACACCCCGAGCATCGCCAATCAACAGGCAGAATTTGGGATGGTGTTACAGAAGCGGCTCTGGCCACAGGGGCTTTGCTGAGCTTCCCAAACCTCCCTCAAGCACAGAGCAATGCTCGGCCACACTGGTGACCTCAGGAGCTTTCCCACCCTCRGTGGTTCTGTAAAGGAACAGTACCTGTGCGTGCTGGGCCCTCCAGGCAGCCCCAGGATCCAGGGTCAGCCCGAGTCTGAACCTCCACTGCTCCTCCAGACCCACTCCCAGCGTGGGCAATGGGGCAGAGCCTCTGCTTTTATACCCCCCTGCTCCCTGCATTAATTGATCCCTGATGAGCTCATCAGGCAGTGGGGCAGTAACCTGGGCTAGCCCCAGCTCTCCTGGGCTCTCCAGGGGCTGCTGATGGCCCCTCAGGGCCAGCTCTTGGGGCTGCTGGCTCCTCATTGTCAATGCTTCCCTCAGCACCTCCTGCTCACTCCAGGAAATTAAAGATGACACGGAGTGACTCTGTGATCCAAGTGCTTCCAAGAGCAGAATGGATGTTGTGGTTTAACATGAGTCCAGACACGTCAGCTGCCGGAGGGAAGGCTAGGCTGGTTTTCAAGACAAATAGCTCAGCTTATACATTCCCTGGAAGTGAGTTACACCCCAAGGAGATCTCTGCGTGGAGTTGTGGGGAGTGTGTGTCGCTCAGAGACACCCCCAGGGCCTGCACAAATGGCAAGGGTGGGGCTGAGCCCCAGCTCCCTTCCCCAGGAGGAGYGTGGACAGACAGCACTGAGCACCTCATCCTGTGGTTATAAATAAATAATCCATAAATCCAGAGGGCTGCTGGATCTTTATTAGCACAAACACCTTCCTGCCGAGTGGACAGCCACGTCCCTGAATGCTAAAAAAGGGCAGGAATGGGCTCTGGCTGCCTCTGCAGCCAACACTCCCACGCACAGCTCCTGTTCCAGGGCTCCTGCCTGCCCTCACACCTGATTCCCCAGATCAGGGACAGGGACTGGGACCCCCCCAGTGCAGGGCTGAGCCAGCACTGCCGCCCACAGCCGTGCCAGGAGCCCTGAGCCACCTCCCATCCCTGCAGGGGCTTGKCCCTGCCCGGGGCTGCAGGGATGGGGACCCCCAGCACTGCCCCCACTCTCCCCCGGCCCCTCCACTGGGGATCTGCTCTCACCTCGTGCACACCCTCATCCTTTCCTCGGGGCCTTTGCTGACCCCAAACCCCCCTTGTGTCCCTGCTCTTCTCCCAGGTGGACTTYGAGGATGTGATAGCCGAGCCCGTGGGAACATACAGCTTCGACGGGGTGTGGAAAACCAGCTACACCACCTTCACTGTCAGCAAGTACTGGTGCTACCGCCTGCTCTCCGCCGTGCTGGGCATCCCCCTGGCCGTCCTCTGGGGCTTCCTCTTCGCCCTCATCTCCTTCTGCCACATCTGGGCAGTGGTGCCCTGCATCAAGAGCTACCTGATCGAGATCCAGTGTGTCAGCAGGATCTACTCCCTCTGCATCCACACCTTCTGTGACCCTCTCTTCGAGGCGCTCTCCAAGATCTGCTCCAACATCCGAGTCGCTGTCCGGAGGGAGATTTAGGTCCTGGCAGCTCCCTCAACAGCCCTGGCACAACCCCCTCAGTGCAGGCTCCCTGCCCCTGGGCACACAGACACCCCTGCCTTGTGAGGGACCTGCCCATGGACACCCCTGCCCTGTGAGGGACCTGCCCATGGACACTCCTGCCCTGTGAGGGACCTGGCCATGTATCCCACCTGCCCTGTGAGGGACCTGCACACAGACACCCCTGCCCACTGAGGGACCTGCCCATGGACACCCCTGCCCTGTGAGGGACCTGCCCATGGACACCCCTGCCCTGTGAGGGACCTGCCCATGGACACCCCTGCCCTGTGAGGGACCTGCCCATGTATCCCACCTGCCCAGTGAGGGACCTGCCCATGTATGACACCTGTGACCTGGGAACTGTGCATGGTGGCAGGACCCGCAGCAGAGCCGGCTGTCAGGATGGTCTCTGCACATGGAGCAGGCCAGGCTGCTCCTCACTCCATCCCAAAGGCAGAAGCCTTAGGAGAAGAGAAGCCCATCAGGGCTCAGGAACAGTCCAGAGAGGCTCCTCTGCCCTGCAGGGCCCCCGGGAGCTGCTGTGGAGGGACGGCAGCACCTCCTGGAGCACAGCCCTGGGCACAGCTGCAGGTGCTGGTGAGCAGTGAGGCTGCAGAGCTGCTGCTGCTGGCCACCGACCAAAGCCCTGCAGGCTGAGCTGGCACTGACACAAACTCCCTCACAGGAGCTGTTATTTGTGGCAAACAATTGCTGTGCTGGGAGCTTCTGCATTAAACCGCTGCACAAAACTTTTAGGGCTAGAAGAGCTAAACCAAACCTTTTCTTTTCGTCCATACTTGCATTTCAGCCAAGCTGTGGGAGCCAGACCAGCATGACAAGTAGTGTCTGCTCCGAGAGCCTGAGCAGATCCTGGGCCACTGCCAGCTGCAAACCCGCTTGTGGCACTTTGATGCTCAATTATGTCCCTAATTGTGGAGCACGGTGAAGTGCCGGGGGCAGGGTCCAGGGCAGGACAGCGCAGGTGGAGCCAGCCCCGAGCACGGCCCYGAGCCGAGGGAGGGCAGGGGGGACACGGAGCCTTTGGGAGCCTCACCTGGGAGTGGAGCTGGGCTCTGAGCAAAGCTCGGGATCCTTTCTCAGGGACAGCCTGCAGTGCACACGCGTTCAGCCGCAGCAGTGTGTGCATCCCGCACGGCCAGGGCTGCCCCTTCCCCGTGTCCTGGGATGGAGCCAGACAGGCTGCGGGAGGAGCAGGACCGCGCTGACCCCTCAGGCTCTGCCCAGCAGGAGGGGACTCACATCCAGCCAGGGCCCTYCCTCAGCACCCCGGGGTTGGGATGGGGAGGGCAGAGGAAGGAGCCTCTGCCAGGACCCTGCTGCTCCAGCTCCAGGGAAAGAGGAACGAGGGGCAAGAGGTGCAAGAGCTGTTCAGAGCTGTTTCCTCCCCTTTACTGTCAATTAATTTGTCAGCCCCTCTGCTACGGAGCTGCACTTTCACTTTGAGGCCTTTGAATGCTCCTTTGGCTCCAGCCTTAAGTGCTTTGCTGAACCAGGGCCCAGAAGGTCTCGTTGTTCAGAGGCTGTTCTCAAGTGTCTCCATGTGCTCCTTTCCCTTGGCTTCCAACAAAGACTTGGAGCCAAAGACTCCCCTAGTGCCATGCCAAGGATGAGAAAGAGCCAGGTTTTCTACTGGAGCTTCTCCAAGGGCTTGGGATTGKGTACTGTTATTCCACAGCAATGTGGTACCCAAGCTCCTGCAACASCAGGGCTCAAGAAGGATGGAGTGATTAAAAAAAACCTATTTAGGTAATTATGGGGGGAGTGGGGGAAAGTCTCAAAAWACACTTCATTTTTTGTGGGAATAAAAATAATTAAAATCTATTGTATAATGGGCTTATACTATTTCTATTTGTCTGAACCCAAAGAACCCTGAAATGCTGATGTCCCCACCACAGTGTTCCCTGGGCTCCCAAAACCTGGGGCACACACTACCCACCTGTCWGCACCTTTGTTCCACCTCTGACCCACCTGAAAAGCTTTTTGGCAGCACATTCACCTGGGACACTCCCTGGACACCACCCAGCTCAGCATCTCCAGGTGTGGGGCAYGGCCCTGCCTGACCCCCTGACACCACCAGAAACTGCAGCCAGGGCTGGAGGGCAATTCCAGTGTGTCCCAAAGCTCCCTCTCTCCTCCGAGCATCCGTCCCAGTACCATCCACTGCTCTGTTCTTGCCCCTCCCTGGCAGATGGAGGAACCAGGCCCTCAGACCCTCCAGAAAAGGAGACCCCTCCTYCCCTGTTCTGTGCAGGAGCGTGTGAATGTCGAGGAGAAGGAAGGTGAAGGTGGGAGGAAAATGCTCTGTGGTGTCCTGAGGATTTCACTCAGTCAGCAAAAATGCTGAGAGCTCACCTGGAGCTCCCACAAAAAAATCCAAGGGATGTCAGGATGGGAAAGGTACAAATGGACCTGCTCGTGACAGTGAAGAAACAAAGGACACGTTTAAATGCATTTTTCATGTTCATTCCCACCATGAAAGGCCAGRCTCCATCACCCTCTGAGAGCCCGGGCTGTGTCCCCCGCAGTGCCCGTGTCACAGCCGGCTCTGTGCCCCGGGGGCAGGGCCGGGGCCGGGGCAGCGCTGCACGGGGAGCACGGCAGGGGCACAGCTGCCTGCGGGGATCCCGTGTGCCAGCCTTGCCTCCCTTCATTCCCTCGGCCAGCGCTCCCCTCACGCCTCCCCCCTGCCTTACACCACTCAGAAAAGTCTATTTACAGTGTTTGTTAACGATAAAATCCATGCCGTGAGCATGCCTTGGGTAAGCGAATGGCACTGGGGCGACGGGAGACTCCGTGGGCGACCCCAGAGCCACSTCTGGCCTGGGGGGCACGGCGGGAGTGTCCCTGTCACAGCCCGGGGAGCCCAGCCCGGATCCCACACACCCACCCGTGCAGGGGATGCTCAGCACACCCGGCCAGCACCACTGCCCAGAGCCCCGGCCCCAGCCCTGCCCGCTCCGGGTGACCGTCTGCACATCCTCACTGGCCACGGGCTGCAGAGCTGGGCTGGGACACCCGCGACACAGCCCTGTCCCCTTCGAGGCTGCTCCTGCTGCCCCCAGGAGTGCCCCTGTCTGTGCCCCAGGCAGGGGGAGCAGGGCTGGCAYGGTGCAGGGCTGCAGGGCTGGCATGGTGCAGGGCTGCAGAGCTGGCACGGTGCAGGGTTGCAGRGCTGCAGGGCTGCAGRGCTGCAGGGATGGGGCTGCCTCTGCCCCAAGCAAAGCGAGTGCTCCTGTGCTGAGCCTGATGCCAGGTCCTGGCATCCTGCAGGATCCTGCTGCAGCTGGAGGTGGGACAGTGCCCAGCCATGCACAGGGGTGACACCCCTCTCCGTGTGCTGCAGCAGCCCCTTCCATCCCCCAGGGGAGCACCGCCTGCCCCAGCAGCCCCGGGGCATTTGTCCCTCCTGGTGGCATCCGTAAGCCRCTGCTGCCGGGGCTCGGGGCTCAGGAGCGGCTTCCTGCTGTCTGATCCCAGGCAGCACTGAAACCTGGACACAGAACTCCTGCCCCAGTCCCGTCTCAGTTAAATAACGCCCTCTGAACATGCTTACAGCCGTATATACACCTATTTATACACCCCCTCCCCGGCCGGGTCCAGCTCTCCGCAGGGAAACCCTGGAGGCAGCACAGCAGAGGCACAAGGCCCCGGGGCCGACGGCCTCACGTCGTGGGCGGCTGCACGAAGCTCCTCTGGCTGGTGCTCCTGCAGCTGAGGACGAAGGAGGACGAGTTGCTCTTCTTGCCCAGGTCACACGCCGGCCGCGCCTTCAGGTACCGCGTGGAGCAGCAGAGGAAGCGGCGCATCAGGTCGTGGAAGAGGTGCCCGGTGTAGAGCATGTAGATCCAGGGGTTGCAGCAGCTGTTGAGGCTGGCCAGGAGCATGGCGATGATGAAGGGGGAGGCTGCGGGACAGAGGCACGGCGGGGTCAGGGCACGGCACAGGGCGCGGCGGCCCCGGCCGGGAACCCCACACCCCGTCCCCGGCAGGGATGAGCCCGCAGGAACAGCACGGGAAACGAGAGCCGGGGCAGGGCAGGGGCGAGGCTCAGTTCCAGCCTCTCGGTGCTCGGATTTCCCCCGCGAGGGCCGTGTTTCCCCGCTCCCTCCGGCGCTGCCCTGCCCGGGAGGCAGAGCTGCCCCGCAGCCCCGGCACCGTCGCCCCCGGAGCTGCCCGAGGCGGAGAAAGGGACCGCGGCCCCCGGAGCTGCCGTGACACAGAGCGGGTCCGGGGCCAAGCAGAGCCGGTGGCTCATTYTCCCACACCAGTGGCTGATTTCGGACGGGGTCTCGATTTCCAGCCGCTCGGGCTGTGGGACGGGGGCGTTCCCTCCTCCGGGGCTGTCCCCACCGCCAGCCCGGCCCTGCCTGAGCCCTTTGCCCGATGCTCTCCCAGCACCTTTCTCCAGACATCTTTCTTTCCCCCGGATTAATTTTGCCCACACGGTGCTCTGCCAGGAAAGAGGACAGCCATTCCCACATCACGGATGGATCCTGGAGCCTGGCAGCCCCCGGGGATGGGGGGACGGTGGCAGTGCAGGGCCAGCACAGATGGGGCTGCTGCTCTCTGTCCCCAGAGCACAAAGGACCGACTGTCCCACCTGAGAGGTCGGATCAGCACCTTCTGGGGACAAGGGGATGGTGGGACTGGGATCTGCCATGGCACCAGCRTGAGGGGGGACATCCCCTCCATGAAGTGGCTGCAGGTGGAGATGGAGTCTTTGTCCTGCTCCCTGTGTCCCAGCCCATCTCCTCAGCCCTCTGCTCCCAGAGGACGGGCCAGCAGTGAGGATGAGCTCGGTTGGTTTGGCTGTTCCTGGCCSCCTTGTGCCTCTGCAAAAATCCATTGGCAGGTTTTAGACCAGTGAAGAAATGTGACTATAAATGCGAGCTTCCMAATTCACCTTTAGCCAACAGATGCGTAATTCCTGCTCTTGTGATATCTGCTCCAACTGCTTTTAATTTCAAGCATATGCTAAAAAATAATTCCATGTGGAGTGGTTACAAATCCCAGGCACAAGACCTGAAATTCATCACAGTGTTTCTACTCACTTGAAAACACCCAGCCAGGGCTGACTCAGCTCTTCCCTCTCGGCAGGAGGCAAATTGAATTTCAGGGAGCTTACTGCAGGTGCAGAGGGTGGACTGCTCCCCTCCCTGGCTGGAACACCAGAGAACCCCGAGAGGGCTGTGACCAGCCAGCTCTGTCCCYCAAGGCTGGCCCTGTCCCTGCTGCAGGGCATGTCCCAGAGCAGCGGGCAGGGGTGCAGGCTGTGCCCGAGCAGGGCTGTGGGGGCTCTGCTGCAAACACCCAGTACAGGAGTGGGATGGGATGAGGGGCTCCCCAGTTCCCACTGACTGGGGCCATTACTCATAGCCCAGGTGTCAGGGCCCCTGCCCCGAGGTGAAGGGACTCACAGAACAGTCATGGTGCTTCACAGCCCTGCTTGTCCTCACAGGCACCTCGAGCCAGCCCTGACCCCGAGCTCAGAACCCCCAGGTGTTCCCTGTGAAGTGTGTGCAGCAGGAGCCTCCTTCCACCCTGCGGTCTGGGGAGGGTCCCCAGTGCTTAAACCAGCCCCTGGATCACAACATGTWGCTCCAACCCACCTCAGAGAGGCTTTGGGGTGTGTGACCACCTGAGGGGGATCTCTGCTGCCTGGCCAGTCACCCCCAGTGCAGCTCAYTGGGGTGCAGCCGTGCCCCCGTTCCTGTTGGCATCCAGGGCCCCCCTGCCCTCCCTCCCCTCTCCCCTTTCCGTGGCTGAGCCCTCACAGCTGTGAGGTGAGGAACAGCCACATTCCCTTCCCAACACGGGGTGCACCTCTCCTGCACCCCACCATGCCTGGCCACAGCACCCCAGCCTCGGTGAAGGGATCTGGGATCAGGGCAAGGCCGAATGCTGCAGGCAGAGTCCGTGTCCTCTGCAGGGAGGTCTGACTGTGCTGCCCCCCTCACGCCTCTGGGCAGCCAGCAGGGAGGGGAGAGCCTGGAAGGAAGGGCTGGGGTCTCCCAACACGTGTATCCACCCCAGGCTTCTTCTCCCCATGCCATGAAAGCCTCCAGCAGGAGCCCTGGCAGAGCTCCCACCCCRTGCCGCAGCCACGGGCGTGATGGAGTGGGGAGTGTGGTGCAGCCAGGAGGGGCKGGAGATCCCTGGTACCTTCAAGCAAAGAGGGAAAGAAAAGGGAAAGGGAAAAGGAAAAAGAAAGGGGAAAGTGCTGCAAGGCCTGCTGCACGGGGTGAGCGAGGGAAAGGTTCCCCATGCAGTCAGAAGGGTTGGGATGGACAAATCCTGTCCAGCAGGGACCAGCAAAGCAGCAGAGGTTTGGGTGCTGCTGAGGCTTGTGTGCTGGGAAGGGAGGGGCAGCCCCAGAGAGTGTAAGGTTAAAACACAACACAGAGGGAGGGTTGCTGCTTCACCCCATAGCCCATCTATGAACTAGAAGTTTTGACCAGCCTGAATCAGRTGGAAAACCCCTGGAGCACCCAGGGAGGTGCATAAGCCACATTCCACTTCTCCTGAAATAAATGGAGCAGAGAAAGCAAGCCTGCCTGGTTGGGCCAGCCCAGGGCACAGAGGCACACGGGCTGAGGGACACTGGGTTTTCCATAGGGTGCTGTGCAGTGGGAGAGGGCTTGGGAAGGGCAGAGAGCTGGGCTGAGCAGCYGTGCCCTGTGAGCTGCCCTGTGCCCTAAGAGCTGTCCTGTGAGCTGCCCTGTGTGCTACCCTCTGCCTTGTGCCCTGCCCTGTGCCCTGCCCTGTGCCAGCAGCACAGCCCTGTGCCACAGCAGGGCTGCAGAGGCCGGGAGGGAGCAGCTCCTCCTCAGTCTTTGGCATCCACAGACTCGGTGCTTCTGTTGAGCCTGGCTCAGTCCATCCAAAGCGTTCTCAGCCCTGGGTGCACTTTTCTGCCCTTTCTCCCACCTCAGAAAGTCATGAAGAGTTTTTGCTTAAGGGCTCCCAGGTGGCTCTCCTGTCTGCCAGGGGACAGCACAGACCTGCACAGCTCCACCCAGGGAGGGTGACACTTTTTGTTCTATCTGCAACCTGAGTRATGACAGGAGCAGCCAGCCCAAATATAAAAAATGGCAAATCCGTGACACCACGTCTTTATGAAAAGGTTTTGCTCGTATATCAGGGGTTTCCTCTGGGAACTATCCTCCAGTCAGAGATAAAATAACAGCAGCACAGTCCCGGGGTGGATGGAGTGGGAGGAGAGGGGGGAGAGGCCAAGAGTAGAACGCAAAAAGTCAGTGAGGAAAAAACGATACAAGCAAGGAAAGAAAGTCGGGCTGTGCAGTTTTCTCCTGAGCTCCCACACAGCATGTCCCGGCACCCAGGGTAGGAAGTGAATCTCCAGGGATCCCAGAACAGCACCCAGGAACAGACACCATGCAGGGACAGTCACCCAGGGACAGCCACCACCATCTGCACTGCCCGACCCCGGAGCCGCAGTGGCCCGGAATTTGTCAGAGCTCTGGCAGCCCTCGACCAGGAAAACTGTGGCTCAGCCTGTCGGGGGGTTCCCCGTGTTCAGAACTTTCTCCCGTCTCCCTCCCGCCCACTCCCAGCAGTTTCTGCCGTGGCTGTCCCGGGGCAGTGAGCAGAGCTGTGCCCAGCAGGGCGAGGGAGGGGAGCCGTACCTTCCTGCGGGGCGTTGGTGTCCCACACAGACCACATCTGCACGAAGAAGAAGGGAGTCCAGCACACTATGAACGCCAGCACGATGATAAAGGTCATTTTGACTGTGCGGATCTTGGCCTTAGAGATGAGCCTGGTGCTGCTGACCCTGGCAAACACCTTCCCACCACGGGAGCCTGAGCCCAGCCCCATGCTGGGCCCGTGAGCCGTCTTCAGCTTCACGTTCTGCCAGATTTTGAARCTGATTAAGCCATAGCAGATGCTCAGCATCAACACAGGGATGATATAGACCATGAGGGTGATCCAGGTAACGTAGGCTTTYGGTCCCCAGGGCTGGATGAAATCTGCCCAGCAGTCATAAACCCCATTCCCCACATCCCTTAGAGAAAATATGTGGATCTGAGGGATGCTGACAAGCAGGCACAGCAGCCAGGTGAGGAGGACAGACACCCTGTCAGCTCTCCTGTGCAGGGACCTCAGGGGCTGACAGATGGCCAAGCACCGGTCCAGGGACATCAGCAGGAGCATGTAGGTGGAGGCGAACATTCCCACTACCTGCAGGTACTTGATCAAGCGGCAGAGGAAGTCTGGCCCGTAGAACCTGAAGGTGATGTCCCAGATGAGCTGGGGCAGCACCTGGAAGATGGCCACCACCAGGTCAGCGATGCTCAGGTGCTTCATGAAGAAGTACATGCGGGAGTGCTTGTGGCGGGTGGTGTGGATGGCCAGGAGCACACACAGGTTGCCGGTCAGGGCAAGGAACAGGATGAGGCACAGGACTGTCACCTCCACCTTGGCCATGTCCTCGTTCCTCTTCAGGGGGTCGGCGGTGCTGTTCCTGCCGGCGCTCAGGTTCTCCA
>QVAJ01000131.1:1672064-1706705 GCA_003546035.1 Mixornis gularis
CCCCGGTTCCCCCAGCCCCGGTTCTCCCAGCCCCGGTTCCCCCAGCCCCGGTTCCCCGGAGCGGAGCCGTGAGAGGGAGCGGCGGAGCGAGGCTGCGGTGATGGGCGGGGGCCGCCAGCGCACCCGGTAGCCCAAAGTCCCCCGGTATGGCGGCCCTGGGCAGAGAACGGAGGGTGGGAGCACGGCCCGGGCTCACCCCCCAGCACAGCCCTGGCCTCCCGGAGCTGCCGTCGCAGGACGCCCAGGAAAGGACCCCCGTAGATGCCAGCCCGGCCTCGCCCACGGAACAGGCTCAGGCGTTGGTCACTTAACCAGTTAAGTTGGGCAGTTAACACACCCACCGAGAGCTTCCCTTCTCTTTCAGGAGGAAGATTTCAGAGTATTATTTCTATAAAAGAAGGAGYGGTAGGTATGAGTGATACCATTTGTCACCAGCTCATCACCACAACTCAATGGCCATCCCCATTTTCAGGCTCCCTATGAGGGATCCAGAACCCAAAAGTGCAGGTGGGATGTTCAGAAGAGCATGGAACCCTCCCAGTTCACCCCTCAGCCCAGCAGCCCTGAAGGCCTCCAGCATCACCACCCTCTGCTCCCCACTTCAAATCATGTCTCAATTTCTCCTCAGCCCAGCCTTAGCCCTGAACAAACATCCCTGCAGCTATTTTTAAAGACTTTTGGGAAGCTTTAGCTCCATGCAAGATGTAGAAATGTTAAATACTTTGGCACGTTCTTCCCTCCAGGGTTCACATTATTCCTCCTTCAGGCAATTAAAGTGCTGTGGGAATGGCTGTGGAGCACAGCTCACCAGTGCAATGCTCTTTCTGTTGTTCTGCTGGTTTGGGGAGAGCTCTGAGGGAGGAGGTGACTGGGGGTGAAATCCTGGCTCCAGTGGAGGCAAGGAAAGGTTTGCCTTTGGCTCCTGTTCAGTTCCTTGAGCACCTTGCAGGCACTGAGGGATGTCCTTGGGGACTCAGGTGTGGCAGCAGCTCCCGTGAGATGGGGCCTGAGGTGGGGYAGAGCAGCCACTGCTCCTCTCTGGCCTTGAGGTGTCACTCACGGCTGCACAGACCCCAGCTCCCTGCCAGAACAGACCTGAACTGCTGGGAAAGAGCCCAGGGCCCCTCGTGCAGCCCCTACACGTGGCAGCTGAGCACCTCCAGGAGTGGGGTGCAGCTCTGAGGTGCATTCGATACCAGCAAAGAGTCACAGGTGCTCAGCTGGGGAAGAGCTGTGCCAGGATTGACCCTGTTTGTCCCCATGCCGATGCCACACTGCTCCCAGGGCCACATCCTCTGACACACTCTGCAGTGCAGGGACAGCTCAGGGGGGATCACACACCTGGGGCCTGGAATTTGGGATTGGGTGGGCTCAGGGTAACATCCAGCTCCTGGTGATCCTGTCAGGGCTGGCATTGGCCCCCAACAGCCAGAGATGYTCGTGGCCCCTCACAGCCCCTCAGTCCTTATTCAGGCAAAGCTGCAGCTGCCCCACGACTAAAACCAAAACACACGTGATTTTGAAGCAAAGAAGCCTGTGAGAATCAAAGGGTTTTCTGAGTCAACCCCCTACTTCTTCCAGCTTTAAATGTTCAGGGATGCCATAGAGCTGGAAACATTTTTGTTTTAAAAATACATGCTTTGGGATAATCGAAAGCACAAACACTAAATAAAGCTAAATTTAATTGCATTTCGGTTTACTGCTGGATCTGAAATAGCTGTTTTTCCAATAGCTATGTGGAATCACAACTTTATGGTCCCCAGGACAGAAGAGGTCTGGCAAAATGTCAAGGCCAGGCCACAGCTTTGCAGATGGAGCTGCAGCCGCCCATGAACTCGTGCGTGGCTGCAGCCCACAGCCAGCACTGCAGGCTGCACAGCCAGGACATGGTACCTGGCTGCTCTTGTGTGGGAATTCCTCTTTATCCTAGAACTTTTTCCTAGTTCTCRCCTCTTGCACACGGCCTGCAGTAACTTTGGTAAATGTAAAACCACAGAGATGAGCAGAGGAGGCAGAGAAGCTGACCTGTGTATGCAGACAAACAGAGRAGGGAGGATCAACTTGGATGCTGCAGTCTTGAATTCTATAAAACATTCACAGCAGAAGGAGAATTTACAAGAGTTCATGCACATATCAAGACAATTTCTTCTTTTCTCTTCCTCTGGTTTATCTGGGAACACACTAAACTTACTCAGTGGTAGAGAACCTCTCACATCATGTCCCTGAAAGGYTTATGGGGTTCAAACCATTTCCTTTGAATCCCCAATTCACTGAAATCCACTGGCCTCTGCTCCCATGGCCTCMAGCCCACACCAGCACTGGAGGCCGTCAGGCTCATCCAGCTTYGGGAGCTAAATCCTGGAAAAAGAGCCTGAATTTCCTGGCATCAAGCCAGTACACATTTCCATCACTGGCACTCCACATGAAACCCCCAGAGCATCTGCAACACATCCCAGAGCACACTGGGATGTCACCTCCTGCCCCGGGGYGAGCCCTGGGATACAGCAGCAGGGCTCTGATCAAATCAACCAGCTTAAACCCATTTAGACCAGAGCAGGCTATGGATCCTGCTGATCCTATCGCCCAGGCTGATCCTGTCATGCAGACAGTCCTGCTCAGGCTGGGGCAGAGCCTCACAGGGCAGATSCCTGTGGTTTCTGTAGGGAGTTCCCCACTCCCACCTGCCCAGCACACCCAGGYCACACTGCCCTGCACTTCCCAGCCCAGCAGAGGTGACAGAGGCTCTCCCCAGGCACYTCCCCGAGGAGCCAGGTCTGTGCAGGGCTCCCAAGGACACTGTTTGTGCTAAAATGTTCCTTGCTTCATCCCGTTATGGCCTCAGAGCCCATAAAACCAATGGAGCTTGCCCAGACCCTGGGAGTAACAAGTTGGGATAATAAAGTTGAAATATGTATTCATGTGGTTTTTAACAAGGCTTCAGGTTCAAGCTGTTGGGAGATGATGCAATAATTTTACCACTTTTGGGGGGGATTACTACATTTGTGTGTGACTTCAAGCTGTTCACTGCAGTGCCCTGAACTCTCATCACCATCAAGAAGGAATGCAAAGCAAAGCAGAGCCCCAGAGCCCTGGGGCTGTACCCGTGGCACTGGGATTCACACCCACAGCAGTCACAGGTGTTATGGGGCCTGCACACCCAAGTGACATACTGAGCATCACCTCTGGGATCTGGGATATCAACTAACCCTTTCCAGAGTCAGAGGTATGGATGACCCAGTTAATGCCAGGCACAGCACTGCCTGCAACCCCTGCACACACACTGATGCTTCTGTCCAGTAAAGTGAGGCACTTTTCTATTTGAACAAAATATAAATAGCAAGATCTATCTGAGATTTTGTTAGGTAAAGATAGAAGAGCCAGAACAAAACCGGAGTATAGTCTGTTTTAGTATATAGTCATATGCAAATTCTACAGTTATTTGCATATGTATATAAAGGAAAGTGAACCAAGTTTGGTGTTGATCACTACAACAAAATCTTAGCCAAGTGATAGGAAGGAGGCTGCAGTGCYCAGGATAATTCAGTATATATGTGTGAGTGTCTAAGCAGATGTGTCTGGGAATGTCCATAGGTGAGGCTGATTCCACACAGCCCCCATTTCTCTCCCACCGAGTACCTGCAATGAAACCCCCTGTGGGGCCAAATAATTAACCACAGCAGTGAGCTGGGCTACAAAAATGAAGCCCAGCTACATTTATACAAACTTTTCTGCCTCACTAATTACTTCCCATTTGCAGTAATGTGTTTACCTTCTCCTTCCTGAAGSTGGTAATTCATCCTCTTTTTTATTTAATTCCAGGTGGTTGTTTTGGACCCAACACACCAATTTGTCCAAATCATTTCAAATTCAGGCTCTCTGGCTCCTCCGATGCCARGTGGGACAGAACCATGATTATTCTTTCCTCTGGGCAGAGATCCTGGTGTTGGGCTTGTCCAGCAGGTAACTGTGATCCATCTTCAATTCCTGTGTTTGTGTGAGGCGTTCCAACTCCAGAGGATCTGCTCTCTACCAAAACAGACCCTCCTTCAACCAAAAGATTTTTTATTTTTAAYTCCTGCCAGCAAACACAGCACCCTTGGAGAGTGGCCTTGAGAGACCCTGACACCCGTGTGTCCCCAGGTCCATCCCGGGGGTGCTGAGCCCAATCCCGTGTCCTGGCTGCCAGGGAACCTCTGCAGCCCTGGCAGAGCCAGCCCTGAGCCCTGAGCACTGTGACAGTGACAGCTCACCGTGTGACACTCGCTCGGTAACCTCGAGGGAAAGGCTGCAAACAGAGCAGCACCTGCTCTGAGCAGGCACAARCAGGTATCACAGCCTGGCCAAATTCCCTCTGCCTCCAAAGCATTCCAGCAGAAACTCCCCGATATCTGCAAAGCCAAACTAAAGCAGGTGCTGCCCCCTCACCCCAAACTCCTGGTGAAGGCCCAGCTGCTCCTTTCAGAGGGTACAAGCAGTGGGAGCCAGCAGGGAGGCCCATGGAGGCAGGGTGACTCTGCTCCTGCTTCTCCCCCATTCCCAGGATCGCTGCCTTTCTCACGGCTCCACTGCCGGGGTGGGGGAACAAGACATTTTTACTTTTTGATTATTTTGTTTCCACTTTTGCCCTTCTGCTCCGGCCTGAAGGACTGCTCCATGACTAAACTAATTTCCTCCTGAACGGATTCCCTGCCCAAAGCAGCTCTTCCCAAAGCTTTCCAGGGGCATCCCAGCCCAGCACCACCCTGGCTGCCAGTATCAGTCCCCGGGGAGCTTCTGCCCTGCTCCCAGTTCTCCAGGGAGCTGCAGTCATTGGGAGTCTGCCTCAGACCCACTGGGAATTGCTGCAGAGAGGCTGGACCCACAGCAGGGTGGGATGGAGGGTCCCCAGTCCTGGGCAGCAGGGTGAGACAGAGTCCCCGGGACTCACAGCCCTGCACTGCCAAAGAKGGGTCACCATCAGCCCAGTGAAAAGGTGTCAGGAGGGTGCAGTAACTTGGTGATTACTCACCCAAAGAACACAATGATGGGGTTTTCCCCCTCGATGGGGCCGTGGGCCAGCCACRCTCAGCCCCAGCAGGACCCCGTGTCTCCCCCCTGTCAGCACTGCCCCTGCTCCTCTGGCCCTGACCCATGCCCCCAGCCCGGCTGCTCACAAGCCCCCGACTGCTCCCACTTGCCCCTTGACTCAGTGACGGAGGAGCAGAGCTGCCCAGGGGAGCAGGGGACAGGACAGCGTGGGGAGGACACTGTGTTTCCTTCTCTGTTGTTTTTTCCCTTATGTTACGCCGTTCCTGTGACTCTCGGGTTGGTGAGATGTGCAGCAAGCATCGTTTACTGCACCCGGGGGAGCAGCAGCCTCCAGGCAAAGGCTGGGCCTGGCAGCACCCKGGGGCTGGAGCTGGCCCTGGGTCTGGCAGGGGAGACTGGACCCTGCCCAGGCACCCACTGCATCAGGGTGGGAATGAGGCATCAGACCATCAAATCCCCATTTTTTCCTAAGCCCCCACATTGCCCAGTGTGTGCTCCATGCAGCCTCCTCCTGCACCTCGGCCACTGTGTCTGAGCCCACTCAGGTTTGTCAACTCCACAAATGCCACCACCCTTCTCTGGCACCAACCCACAGCCCCCTACCAAAGGAGGGAAAAAGCTCCATCCCAGACAAAAGGCACCAGTTTGGACTTCAAATGGTGATGACAACTATAAGTGATACAAAAAAAAAATTAATCTTGACAGGGTGTCAGCAAACCAGTCTAATTCCTGCCCGTATTTAATGTGTCAGCTGCTGTCTCCCTGCTCTTGCCCCATGGAATTGCCACAGCTCCCGTGGCAGTGTGGCTSTTCAGCTCATTTCCAATGGAAATGTCAGTACTTGCAGCCACAGCAGCCCTGGTGTCCCCACACCAGTGCCCTCCCTCACAACAGCAGCTGCTTTGCAAGAGCCTGGAGAAAGCCCTTTATGATACTAATTAACAATATTATTACCATTCACTGGCCAACTGCAACCAATTCCAATGCCTGATGTGAGCTGCTGTGACAAAAAGGCAACCCTAAAGCAGACATCAATAATTATTCTTTCGAAAGGTTTGGTTTAGTAAAAAAGAATCAAATCAACACAAGCAGATTCCTGCTTTGCCTCTGCATCTCTCCACCTCATGCCCTTATGATCGTTTATATCTGCCACGACTCAGCCTGTTCCAAACACAAATATTCCTGGGAACCATGGCTTGAGGAGGATTATTTCTGAATCCCAGCTACAGTCTGAAGCCAAGACATAACAACCCTCGATCTTACTCAGATTTTGTGYCTTCTTTGCCAAGCTCCCACTGACAGGCTCTGACCAAAACTTCAGGGCTCAGCAAAAGCACCTGAATTATTTTTCAGATTTTGCTTACAAGCTTTATTTTTCAAAGCCTTCCCTAATGTTCAGGTTTCTTGCATTTCCTTCATTTTCTTGCACTGCTTTATTACATCACAAAATTCCACCACCTCCTAARGAAGATCTGACTTTCCAATGTAACTATTTGCTTGAAAGCCACAATACTTCATGTCCAACAACCTTYCAACTTCTTTCCAGTTTCAGGATTTCAAACTGAAATAACAACACGTAATACTGAGTAAGTTTACACAAACATATATAAAAAAGTCTGATAGTGTAGGACAGRATCTCCCTGCATTCCTCAGTCCCTCCCTCCCCTGGCTGTGCCAGGGAACTGAGCACCAGCACCTGCCCACCCCCAAACAGCTGGAGGGCAGTGAGGCCTCCAGGAGGGCAGGAGAGGCCTCCAGAGGATGCAGGCAGGAGCAGTGGCAGCACGCAGACCCCGGAGCTGCAAGGGAACTCAGGCACAGGAGCCAGGCCAGCCTCCCACAAGGCTCTGGCACCCTGTCCCCAACCTCAACCATCAGTGGCTCACAGGGCTGGGGGCAAACCCACCAGCCTGGTCATTAAGGCAGCTGGAATGGCAGTGATGTGAAAATACAGCATTTTACTCAGTGCCCAGGTACTCTGAGAACGGGAAAAGGCCGGGAGGTGTTTCCCAGCCCCGGCATTCCTGCAGCACTAGCTCCTCTTCCTCTTGCCCTGGGGCATCATCACTCTGTCGCTGTCGGGGACTCGCAGCCGGCGCAGTGTCCTCCTGCTCCCTGCCAGAGCCACCGAGCTGCTGCTGGGGAAACAGAGAAAAGGGTAAACAGGGGTCTGCAAGTGCCCTACACAGCACACACTGATGCTGTACACAACACTGGGATGCTGCACATGTACGTGTTACAGGTCACAGGGAATCATGGCATGGGACCTTAAAGATCACCTCATTCCACYCCTGCCAYRGACAGGGACATCTTCCACTATCCCAGGTTGCTCCAAACCCTGTCCAGCCTGGCCTTGGACACTTCCAAGGATGGGTAGAGAAATATTTCTCTGTCTTCTCATTAGAAGAAGGTGATAGCACCATCAATCATCCCATAGCTCCTGAGCCTGCAGGAACGGAGTCATCACAATGCCACTCCTTCTGTCCCTAGAAACCAGTTTGGAACCCAAGGAACTGCAGCAACTCCCCAGACTCCCCGTCCATAAGTGAGGACAGCCCCTGGCAGTGACAAAACCATAAGGATGTTCTATCAGAAAAGGCAGTTTGAGGCACAGCTGCCTGGAAGCAGGACAAGAGGTTGKCCAGTGTTACCCCCAAAGGAGTGCTTGGGGCCTGCAGCCTTKCCAGGCACTCTCCTCATTTATGGACAAAGTATTTCCCACAGAAAACTCAACTGTTTTATTTTTAGTCACAGTTAATTTTAAAGAAAAAACTCATAAACTAGCTGTATGTAAATGAAGCAGCAGATTTCCATCATTCAGCCTCGGAGCTTAAAATTCCACATAGTGTTGACATGAAAGATGCCGCTAATCTGTCAACAGCTTTTGCTAATTAAACATTCCTTTTAAGTGCACTCTGTTTTCTCTGTTTTATACCATCTGCTAGGCTGAATCCATCCTGCAGGAACTATCCATTTATCTTAAACTGGGAATTCACAACTGAAAAAAAAAATTGAAAACTCTGAGATGCTCAAGTCCACATCTGCTGACTACCACCAGAAGATACTGGCAGGAACAAGTTGTGTTCCAGAGCTGCACCGGAGTGGAAATGGATGTCCTGCATCCCGGGGACCCTCAGGGAAATGGATCCCTGCATCCCTGGGACCCTCAGCCATGCCCAGAGAGGTCTGTGGGGCTCCCAGCAGAGATCCAGCTGGGACTTTGGTGGTGGGACTGAACACACATTCCCAGAGCACCGAGCCCAGGGACCTCACAGACCCACGGCCCTCTCCAGCTCTCCCCAGTCCCCTCACACAGGTTTTCATATGGGAAACAGAAACGTGACTTAGAGACTTGCAGACATTGAGATTTTAACAACCAGGAAGTGCTTTTCTCATTTCAAACAGAAGTAAATCAAAACTGATGCTCAATTCCAGCATGTTCAACTTGTCAGCCTCACTTGCAGCTCTGTCAGCAATGGAATTCTCAAATGTAATAGAAGATCAGATTTAATTTTCCATTATAAAGCAGTCTCCCTTTTTTTTTTTAAATATATATATATATATAGTTATATATCCATTAGAATAAAGATATTCAATTGGGCATCTGTGGATTCTTGGAGGACCCAGGTATCATTTTTTAAGGATCCACATTCACTGACCAAACTGTGCTTCCCAGAACTGTGGGGACTCTCCAAGAATCCAATTTTCCTGAGGCATTTGCTTCTCCAGGGTTCCACCAAACTGCAAACTACAGACCCAAACTCATCCCAAGGACCAGCTCTTGGAYATTCTACTCACCTCTCAGAGGATGCTGAACACGTCTCAGACCCTTCCACATCTGCCAGAATGTCTGAATTGGTGCTGAAGGGGAAAATAGAATGGATGGAAATTATTTCAGCAACACCTTCAGCAATGCAAGGCTCGACTCGGCAATGGCAGCAGAACCCCTGGATGAGCCCAGCCCCTCCAGCAGCAACAGCAATGAGAAATAACATCACCCTACAGCACAGACAGAAACTTCTATCTCTGTCCMACTCCATTTTTAGTTATCGCTGGGGTCTCATTATCATTATTTAACACACAAGACAATTCCATGTTTATGTCTGTTAGGTGGTAACTACACCACCTCTGTATTTATTCCCAGGCACCAGAAAGTTTCTGTGGAGAGGATCTGCAAGATGTTTTGGGGGGTAAAGTGTACCTTCTTTTTTAAAACTCTCTCTTAAATAAATCAATGTGACATAAAATTTCTGTAAGACAGGGGGATTTTTTTTCACCCATTTTGTCTCCCCCGTGAAGTGAGAGTCCTCAGCTGTTACTGTGGAGATAACTACAGAACCAACAGGAATCTGCCTGGACAAACAACACCAGGTTAGAGTAACCTCCAACACAGGCATGTTCAGTCATAYAGATAAAAAGGAAAAAAGATACCAAAAATGGATGGGGAAACTTTGGAAAGTCAACATTGTTTTTACTCTCAGAATTAGAAGCCCATCAAAAGCTCATTTTCGGTGCACGAGTGGATGCCCAGGGAATGAGTTATCATCATATTTCCAAACCTCACTCTGATGTTCCAGCTACATTTTAAAAAAGAACTGGGGAGGACACAGGACTATTTGTGTGCTTTTAGTCCCCTAAAATAGAAAAAGAACAGGTTTGAGGCCTGAACATGATGTACTTCCCTGCCTTGAAAACTGCAGCATTTATCACCCGCCGCRTTTGTCACCGCAAAACAATAAAACTGAAACAATCTGGCCAATGCTCAAACCAGCCACGCACAGTCACAATTCACATGTGGAATCCATGGTCTGGGCCTACCAAACTTGTTTAAAATCGAGTACAAAATGTCCTGGAGCGAGTTCCACCTTTGGCCTACACATGGAGTTGTGAATGGGCCCTTGCCCACAGCCATCGGTCCCCAGAGACCCCAATTAACTCCCACACCCTAATTGCAGTGACACTGAGGAGCTGCAGTAGCTGCACAAACCAGGGCTCYGAACTTCCAGCTGGAGCTAAAAGCCCTGTGTGTCAGGATCTCTTCCAGCATCCCAGTGCTCCATGCCAGCCACTCACTGAAGCAGTTCTCTGCATCCCGGCTCTCCCAGACATCAACCTCAGTTACAAAGCTTGAGCAAGGCTGCATTTGGAGCTGACCTAATTATACACCTTTCTGACACACRCCAGGGGACAAAAGTCTTTGAAAATTTAAAAAAAAAAAAGTCCTTAAGTATGCCACAGTTGAAAAAAGATTATCAAAAACCCACTGTAAACTAAACAAAAGTGACTTTGACCACCAACTGAATTTGCATTTTAAATTAATTTCTTCTTTCCCTGAAGAAAACTCCTCCTTCTTCTTAGCACCAAATGATTAGCCCTAAATTGAAGATTATGAATYAAGAGAAGCAGCTGCCTCATTCTGAAGGGATTTTTTTCTCTAAATTTTATCCCACAGAGGCCAAAGAGATCACAGAATTTAGAATCTTTGTTTTGTTCATTTCTCCAATGTTTTCTGCCTTTTCAACACCCCAGAGGTATCTAGCTATGTTGCATCCAGGCACAGCAAAACACCCCTTCAGACTTTATTCAGACTMCAAACTCAAGACAAATTCCCACAACAGGTTTTCTGTCCTTTTCTTAACTGAAGGTCACTAATCTCTCCCACAATTTCACAGATCATTTCCAGAGGAGTCGATTTTTACAGCAAAACGATTAAAGTTCTTCACCTGAACTGCTGAAGATGCAGCCAGCATCCTGTGGCAGGGTGATCTGCACTTATCCATGCCTCCACACTGGGAAAAATGCAGCTCCAGTGACTCAGACMATTCCCCAACTCTATTCCTGCAGGATTGGTTCCCTGATCCCTTACAGACAGTCAACCAAGAGTCAGCTCGTCCTTTCTTGACCATCAGTTGGGTTTCACTTCACCACCCCCTGCTTTTTCATTTAAGATAAACACACCACCCWAAAATAGAGAGAAAAAAGCTGATGTAAGTGTGAATGACATGTCTTGTTCTAAAACTGAGAGGAGCAAACGGCTCTTTGAATTGGTTTATTTTAAGGCAGATTAAGTTCCTCCTCAGCCTGGTGTGAGCAGCCAGCATCCTCCCATCCATCCATCCATCCTGCTGTGTGTTGTGGATCTGGCTCTGGGCAYGTTTTCCCTCAGTGCTGGCACAAGGAATGAGCTCCAGCCCGTCTCCTTTTTGGAGGTGAATGCCCAGCCCCCAGGAGGGAGGGAAAGCAGCTCTCTCCCTCCTGCAATCCTGCACTTTGTCCCCTGTAAGGAAGGGAATGAGCTCGCTGCTGGRGCAGCCCAGGCACCCTGCCATGTCCAAGGTGAGCTGTGCAGCACAACATCTTCCCTGGCCTTCCAGAACCTCCTCTTCACACCACCTGCCCATGGCTTCATCCTCCTGTCTCTGGAGAGGTCCACCAGCCTTGGCTTTGCCCAGGCCCCATGGAGGGCTCCTGTCTGTATCAAACCCTACACAGGTTCCACTGTCCCGCTGCTCTCCTTGACTCTTCCCAGGCTTCCTTAGCTCTCCATGGCCTCTCTGCAGTCCAAGAACACACCTTTGAGGCTGTGCCTTGGGAAAAGGGAAAGATCTGCTGCATCCACCTGAACTGCTTCCCTCTGGAGTCTGGCAGCAGAGGATGTGGTGGCTGAAGCACCARGAGCACTCCCTACCACGACTCCTGTTTTCAGGGCTCAGAGATGTCCACACCCCACGGCTCCTGCCCAGGGACTGATGTCCTCCTGGACACAGGCTGTGTGTAAGAGCTTCCCCCATGCACATCTGAGGCCACCAGCTGGCCCTGACAATGTCCCCAGGACTCTCAATGACACCACGCCTCACAGCTCCTGCCATTTGTAACAGCTCAAAGGTTTGGGAAGAAAAGTATGAATCCACAGCATAGCAGAAAAGTATCGTCATCCTTTCACAATGAACCCATATTTGAGGCCAAAATTCACAGATGAAACACTCCTGTCTAACACACTGTGATATACATCATCCCCGAGCCAAAGCAGTGCAAGATTTATTAAGTAAAAAAGTCCTGAGGAACTAAAAAAGGCAATTATTACACTGATCAACACATTTTCATATACTTCTCTCATCTGACAGCGATGGCCAGGGCGCAGGACAACGCTGCCTTCAAACTCAGGCTGAGGCAGCTGCCCAGGCAGAGCTCACACAGCATTTCCAAGTGCTCCATCCTGGCCAGCTTTGCAAACCATGTCACCCATTTCAGAGGGCTGCTGCCATCCAGTGCACTCCTATTTCTACCTCTTCTCATCCTGATGAACTAAAGCCCSTATTATGTAAAGCACATAAATCCAAGGATAAGTGACCTGCTAAATCCAGATCTTGGACCCTGATCAATGGGTCCTGAATTCACTGCCCAAAAAGCCCCATATATTGCAAATGAGGCCCCTTCCTTGGGCATGAACCCCGCCTGGCAGACACTGCAGTCCCTCTGGGTTTTCCAACAGCACAGGGATTTATACAGGCTGCGGATACAGCACTTTCCCACCAGGATTTCAAAATTCTGACTGTGTTTCAGCATCTCAGACAAGGTCAGTGTTGGGTTTTGTCTGCTGTTCAATCAATTCTTAGTCTAGTCATCAGGAACCGACACTTGTGTTGAACACAGTTCTAAGAAAAAATAATTTGCTTTAAAAACTACATATTATCCCCATTGTATAAAATACTTATAATGGAATATTTCCTTTACATAGCTCATTAACTGGCTTATCACTGTTCCTCCTAATTTCTTTCCTAATTGTCCGATTGTTTAAGCAGTTGCGTAAAATTTGGCTTCAGTCCCAGAAAGTCAAAAAATACCACAGGACTATTCATATAGAGCACAGCATTCCTGTGGAAGCCTTGTGCAACTGTGACTTCAGAGCTTTGAAAAATCACCCTTTCAAAGCCCTGGCTGTGTTCTGGGGCTTATCTGTAACACACAGTTTGCTCCCTTGGTGGGATCATCAATCTCTCTGGAGCACAAGCACGTTTGGGGAGCTGCTACAACCCCCACGCCTGGCCTGGCTCTTTTCTCCAGCAGGAGTAAAATTCTCATTTTCTTAGTGTCAGCATGGACCTTTGAATAATATCAGTTCATCAGTGATTAGTGTACAATGGATGAATTCCTAATCTTGACCAACTACTCCCCTAGCATGTATTGACATGAGACTGAGAAGGGACAACCCTTATGAAGGAGAAAATAGAAGAATCACTGATTTCTTTGCACCTTCTTTTTGCAGAACAAACATTCCAGCTCTGACTTGCAGATTGTTCTGTTATATTCTATATGCTGCTCAACATCCTCATTTTGTTTTAATTCATCAGAACAACAGCCCTCCATTTAGAAGTGCCCTCCTCACAGGAACACAGCATGCAGATTTGGAATTCCAAATATATTTCCAGTTTTGGCATTTCAATGTGAAAAACATTTACTCTTGGCAAAGGATACCCTCTCGTTATCAGAAAAACACAAGCCTCAGAAATCCATTACTTGATACAATACCACGGTACTACTAAAACCAACAACATCTAAATCATTCTTGTTTGATTTGTGCTGGATTTATTTCACTACAATTAACAAAAGACCAGCCCCATGGTAACCACACAGTGATAAAGTATGTCATTCTTTCAGGCAGTTTGAAYGACTACACCTGCCTGTTACAGCCCCTGCCAGTGCTGCCACAATCCAGGCTGTGCTGGGAGGAAGAGCTGCAGCCCTGGATGGAACTCCACAGCCCAAAGCTGCACAGCCCCTGGGCACAGCAGGACCCCACAGCCCTCCAAGGGCCCAACCAGRAGCTGGGCACTGCCCTGAGCCCAGCAGCACTGCTGCCCCTTCAGAGCAGCTACCAGGAGCACAAACAGTCCACACAAAGAGCACAYCTGGCTCTTTCCAGTAAGTGTTCCTCTACCTCAGCATTTGGAAAGGGGGAGACTCCCTGCAACCTTTCTTTTATTTCCCAGAAAACACAGGAAAACACTCTGAAGTGCTCTTGAGCCAGGTGCAGGTTGGCATGAGGAACACTGGTCAGACAAGAGGGACCTTCCATCATCACCAGGCAGCACCTGTCCCTTCAGCTGAGCTTTCACTGCATTACTGCTGCTGCTCTCATCACTGCATTACTGCTGCTGCTCTCACCACCTCTGTGTGCAGTCCCAACGTGGGGCTGGATGCAGAGGAGGAGAAGCTGCAGGCTGGGATGCCCCAGGGCTCCCTGGGCCTCTCCAGCTGCCCCTGCCCTGGGCAGTCAGACCACAGGGTCACCCAACCTCTGCAGGTCAGTGTGTCCCACAGAGCTGGGGAATCTGCTCCAACACCACCTGAAATGAGACACTCCAACATCAGGTATGACAATGTGAGAGCTCTGTGTGAATCCAGAGCCCTGGGAGGGACCAAGAAACAAGTAGGAGAACAGTTTCCTGATCACAGGGAAGGAAAAACTCTCATCATCATTCACATCCTGAGAAACTGAGATAAATCTAGTCCATGGCTCACCTTAAAGGGTTGTTACACATTGAACAGCCAATAAACCGATTTGCTGCCTTTGTCAATTTTACAGCACCAGCTCAGGCAGAAAGACACAGATAGCACAGAGGGGAAGGCCAGAGGAGGGGAAGGGCTTTATTGGTCTACAAGGCAGGTCTGAAGCCAAACAGAAATGCAGTGATATTCTGAAAGGGCAACAACGACCCTTCCTGTCTCCCCAAGTGCTCTGCCAGCCAGCATATTKCTGTTTACTGACAAATATTTACTGGGTGCTCCCACTCATTCAAGGAAATGGAAACAGGCAGCAAGGTTTGATCCTGTAAAACAAAGACATTTACTGTCTGATGTTCTCTAATCCCCTGAGCTGATCTCCCTGTTCCAAAGTCTCCCTAGGCTTTCACTCACAGTTCAACATTTCCCTCTGTGAAAGGGAACCCTCATGATGACTTTTAAAAGCTCTCTGTGAACCAAAATGACTTTAGGAAAATTGGCCTATGTGAAAAYTTTTCCATTAGATTGCTCTGTTAATAACCACCAATGAAGCCAACCACTACTCTCAGTGTTGGCAGAACAAGAAGGAGGCAGGTTCTAGGGGTCTAAGGGTGGGAAATCAAGAACTGTCACTCCTAGCTCAGCTGGTGACCTTCAGCTACTTCCTCTAATTATCTCCCACTCCTAAAATACAGGAAACCCTTTTATTGCTGGCAATGCAGACCTGCATTCTCCTCTCATTTCTGTTATCAGCAAGATTGGCTCTCTTGCTTTCAGACACACAGCAACACCCAATTATTCTGTATTTGTTTTCAATGACTTTTTCACCTTTGCTCCAGAAACTGGGGCCACAGGTCCTTACAGCTGTACTGCTTAAAAGACTGAGGTCATATCAATTTTGGGACCTCTCTAAATAAAACTTCCAGCAGATGGGAAGGTGAAGCAGTGGAAGGGACTCACCAAACATACCCCTGGTTTCCCAGACATTCCACTCCCTGTTTCTSTATCAAAAAGAACATTTACACCAGCAATCCCTAGATGAGAACAGCAGCAGTAGTGCAGGGAAAGCTCAGCTCAAGTGCTGCCTGGTGATGATGGAAGGTCCCTCTAGTCTGACCACAAAACACTTGCATTACAAACTATTAAGTGAGTTCTACATGTATTTCAGCTCCATCCCAGGAACACGGTGGAGAAGGGACCTTTGAGCACAGCTCAGCACCCCTCCTGTGCTGCTGGATGCCTGCACAGCTCCATGTCCCTGCCACAGCTCCTCCAGGTCAGCTCTCAGGCACCACGGACCAGGCATGAGCCCCTCACTCACCTGCTGGTTGAGCCAGATGACAACGAGAATTCAGGAGAGGCTGATCTCTGCCATTCCTTCAAACAATGAGATTCACTTCTTTGGCCATCAGGAATTTCTGATTGGAGTGCTTGGGCTTTTCCAGCTGTGTGATGCTCTTCCCCAGGTTCTACCAAGAGGAAAAACAAATTAGAAAGAATGATAATGCAAAACACTATTGTTTAGGATTCTGCAGCCTAGAGATAGATTTTTATGAAAAAATAAGTTATAAACATTTAAATACCAACAACTCATTCCCACATACTTGTTTTGCAAAACTTGGACAGTTTCAAAGGTTGAATTTCTTTTCATGTATGTTTAAAAAAAGAAAYCAACCAACAACTCCCTGAGAACCAGAAATGTTTCACTGCTGAGTTTCAAACACGAGGAGAGAAACAAAGGGTGAGGATGTGCTACACATTTCATAAAATGGAACTTTATTTCAGAAATTAGCAAGACTTGAGCACTGTTGGCTGCTTGTGCTATCTATTCCCTTCAGCCCCTGCATCAGACAGCTTCAGCTTTAAGTTTTACAGATCAAGTTAACAGGCTTATTTTCAGTTGTGATTTACTCCCTTATGCAGCTAAGACAAGGTCAGTGCACTGACACTTCCATTTCAACAGGAAAAATCMTTTCTAGAGAACACGAACACAACAGACAAAAATTGAAAACCATTCTGCTGGTTTTGTGTCAAGTGTTTTGTTCAATGAAAAGATGAACAGTTCCCTGAAAAGACACCTTCTGCCCCTCCAAAGAGAAAACTGATCTAGGTTAAAAATCCTGGTATGAAAAGACAGACTGCCCTTATGCCATACCCACTAATATCTGCAAGTGAGGTCCCTAAGTTAAAAATTCCTCAGGACACCAAGCCCTTCCCAGAGCCATCTCATGGGAACTGATGATGACAGTCACAGACACGTCCTGGCTCATCTCAGGGCCCAAACCATGCTCCTGCTCAAACCACTCTGACTTTTCTGCCTCTCCAGCAATGGTTTGGACAGAAATGGCCAAGCAGAACTGTAATTAGAGTGTGGAGGGGCTTCACAGTCTTTGGATTCAGCTCAGCCTGCCCTTTCTCTCCCTCTAACAGGCATAATTAAATATCAGGGGCATATTTTTGTCTGTTGAAAACAACCAGCAGATCCCAGTGACTCGGTTGTTCAACTAATGAAACACAACTCTGAAATTAGCAGGGTAAAAATAGCAAAGGCCTGTGCAATAATGCAGCCCAGCACAGTTAATATTTATCAAATCAAATTATTTAGCACCAATATATATCAAATCCTTATGGYGCTTCCCCTTAGGCAAAGCATAGCCTCATGTTTAAAAGTTACAAAGACTGGGAAACAGRTATTTTAAGCTTAAAGATGAAAAGGAAGATGATGTAAATCAGGAACAGATGATTAAAATGTCACCACAAACAGAGTGAAGTTAAATTACATTAACCAATAGTACAGGAGAGGGCAATGGGAGAGATGGAGGGGGAAATTAAAACAAATGAACGGACCAACAAAACCCCAACCAAACCAAAGATCTGTTTTAATTCTGCACAATTCCACCACTTCTATGAGAACCCAAAGGAARTGGGTAAGGAATGCAGACAAAGCCTTGGCTCTACCAGCTGTTACCATCAGGCCATTACTGGCTTCTTCCTTTGCCATGCCGTAATTCCCAGTTTAATTAAAAGGCAATTGCTGTTAACAAGGAACCCTGAGGAAACAGGCTTCAGGCATCTGTTCCTTCCCTGTAAATCACCTTTTTGCTTCTTCAGTTGTTTACAAACAATCATCCCAGTGCAGATGTTGTGCATAAAACTCAAAACTGAAATTCCAAGGATTGTTGGAAGCTCAGGGAACAAAGTGTAATGGAAATCGTGCAGGTTTTCCAGAGCCAAACGAGGTGCTGCCACATTCTGAACATGATGCAGGATGATACATCTGCTCCAAGTTATTTTCCACCTGATCACTCTTGTGGAAAAACTCTATGGTTTTACTTCAGCTCTTCTCAGAGCCTGCAGGGCAGCTCACAGGAGACAGAAACCCCAAAATCCACAGCAGCCCACCCTTCCCTTCCAGAGCTGGAAATCAAGGCTGTGAYCCCACTATCCAATAACACATTGCCTCTTCTTCTGCTATAGAAGAGGAACAGCTTAAAATCTTTTATCCTTGAGATTCCTTAACTTTTACCCTTCACACAGAACGGACTATGCACTGCATCAAGGTCTGCAGGAAACAATAAGGATAAAATTCATACTATTATACTGTTTTCTTCATTTCATTTATGCTTCAGAGCTCTGCTGGAAGAGCCAGCACTGGAGAGAGCCAGAGATTGTCAGCTCAGGAGCACAGGGACTTGTGAGAGCTGGGGCAAACTACACTGCCATGTTTTCCCAAGTGTACAGACAGCAGCACATCCCATTTTGGCCAGTGGGAGTCTCGCCAAAACTCAGTCTCTTAAATAGATGAGAAATCTGTTAGGCTGAGGAATGCTCTTCTAAATCCCACACTCAAAGATAGATGTTCCCTGCCAAAGCAGCCAGGAGGCAGAACCCAAAGGAGATCAGAGGATCCCAGAGGCAGCACACCTGGGGCACCCCTGGGTGAGGTTTGGTGCTGTGGAGAGGAGAAGGAACAGGCTGGAGGCTGCAGCCATGCATTCATTCCCACTTCCCACTGTGCTTCAGCACACACACACACAMAACACAGCAACAGCTTGCATGAACAGCCTAAAACAAGGCCAAGGATTTTATTGCTTCAGTCTCAGGACAAGTAATTCCTGAATCCARTCCCCACAAACACTTCTGCAGTTCCCATTTGCCAACCCTCTCTCCCAGTAATGATCCTGGAAGGCTGAAAGGCAGCAAGCAGCACCCACCTTCACCTTCCTTCCAGAGTGTTCATGTGCACCCTCAGCACCTCCAGCAAACCTGAACCAGAACCTGACAGCCCTTCTCAACAACTGCAGTGTGCCCCAGACAAAGCACATCCACACACAGAAATCACACTAATATATTTATTATGGGCCATGCTTATGTTCCACACTAAAATCAACAGTAGTAAATCATTTTAGGGTCTGTTTGATCTTTATGCTGGTTGTTTTTTTTTCCCCCCTTAAAGGTTCTAGAAGAACAACAAGAGATGAAAGACCATTTCTTTGGGAGCCCCACACTTCTCAGTGTGGTCCAAGAGGGGCCCATACTAAATGTCACTGACCTGTGGCTGCTGGCAGCTCTTTAACAGAGACTTCCTCTTTCTTTTGACCACTTTCTGCTTTCCTCTCACCTATTTTCTTCCACCGTTTATTTACTTGATCCACCAAGAACTTGAACTCACTTCTGTGTTTGTTTCCTGAAAGGTAACAGAGCATCACTGACCACCCCCACAGGACTAAGGTATGGCACAAACACTGAGAGGACTGAACAGAAAGGGACACAAAAAACTGAATTAAAAGCATTTCTTCTACAGCAGATGAAAACCAACCCAGCACTGTGATATGCTCCACATTCTATTAATGATCCAAATCTGTGTCTGTGCTTTTTTGGAGCTACCCAGAGTCCAGAGCACTGGCACAGATGAACACTTGATGCTCTGTGTTGTGCCCATTACACTGCTGGGATTCAGATCCTTTAAGTAGTTAATAATGCAAATACTCTCTGTACTTTCAATCACTTGGTACGTTTTAAGCACTCCTCTRCTGCTCAGCCAGAGCAATGGAATTGTTTAACCTCGGTACTCCAAATGCTTTYCTCAGAGGCTGGGAAAACACCCAGTGCCCTCAGCAGGAAGCTGTGCATCACCCAGCCCTGGCCAGGCAGGGAGGGAACCCACTGACAGGAGGGGCAGGGCTCTGCCCCCAGGGAACAGGGACAGGATGAGGGGAAACAGCCTCAAACTGTGCCAGGGGAGGCTCAGGGTGGACATCTGCAAGAATTTCTCCTCAGAAAGGACTGTCAAGCACTGTGTCACCTCCCTGAGGAGCCCATTGCAATGGCTGACCACCCTCTCAGTGAAGAAATTCTGATGTATTCTATGATAAAACAACACCAAGTTCTGCCCCACAGAAGGAAACAGATTTGACACCGACTCCCTTTCCCTGAGTAGCTGAAAACACCACATAAGGCCAAAAATTCTGGTAATAAAAAGCAAGTTCTGTCCCAGATGTCGTGTCTGAGTCGCTGCACTCTCATTACGGAATTCCTTTGGTGCTTCAGTTTTTCCAGCATTACTATCTTTTGTTGTTCTGGCTCATGGCAGAACTACAAAGCTTTTTGAAAAGAAATGTCCTGGCACACAAGCACTGCTCAGCTGTGCTGTAAATCACTGTGGTGCTGAAACGACACCCCAAGCACATCCCACCAAACTGCAGCAACGTAAACCAGCCMCAGACAGAACAACAAATATTTAAAACATTAGACAAGGCAGCAGACCTCCAAAGAACATGGCAAATTAGAAGATTTATATGCAGAAAAGGCAACCAAACAAATTTTTTTTCCACAGATGCGCTTCCTTTCCTGTAGATTTTTTAACTCTTTAAATAGAGACCATGAAAAAAGCAGAAGGGGCTGAGGGTGTCCCCGAGTCCTGCAGAGCAGAAGGAAATGACAGYGGCTGTAATTGCCAGGCAGGGCTCCCAGCCAGCTCCCACCCTCAGGTTCATCAAGCCAAAGTATTAATTTCTATTTCATAAACAGCAAAAAAAAAATGCCAACAGTGCAATGTCAAATTGCCAAGAGCCTGGGAAGTGCAAAGAAGCAGAAAAAAAAGCATTTTCTCCCAGTTTGTCCTGCYTTTCCCCAAGGCTGTTCACAGCCCCAGTGTGTTTCTTCATATGGAAAAACAGAATAAAAGTACATTTGGGCAGGTTTATTCACAATTTACACTGGACTTCATTCATTCAGCCAGGAATTGGGGTCTGGGGTGCAAATACTGTAAAATAAAAGGGAAATAAAAGCTTCATTGGGTAATAAAGCTTTTTAAAGTCCATCTGTTTTACAGTGAAATAATGGCATTTGATAAGAGTTCTTTAATGTCAAACTGTTCTTGAATTTTAGCATACAGTTATTTTTTCATGCTTAGGATTTCTTCCTTTTTATTTTATGAGAAATAATTACCTGATACCAGTTAGCATTTTTCTCTTTGGTCAATATTTTTTATTAATTTTAAAACCATATATTCCTATTAAAATATTTTTCCTTTTCCCCTTTTTCCTATTTTTCTTAACTTTTCAATTTTCAGTTAATCTGCTTGAGACTCTCAAGATCTCCAAGTGATTAGTTTTGTAGCCATGCCCTTTTAGCAATCTAAACTCAATCAAATAGCTGTCTTTGAAAAATTAAGACAGTATTTAGTACATTTTTGTTCTAAATGTGTACAAGAGGCCAAGAAAGTGAAAGCAGGAGCAGAAGGCCAGTCCCCTGTRGGCTCAGGAAAGCCCTTCAGAGCARCTCTGCTGCAGAGGCTCCCAGTGACACCCCACAGCTGCACGTCCCTCACCCTGCTCTGCTGTTTTCATGTCCAGCAAACATGGCAGGACACTCAGAAAGAACAAAATGCATAAATAGAGATGACTTTGGAGGCAATCAGTGTGTATATTTTAGCTCAAAGGAAATGAAAGTGAATTTAAAAGCAAAATTAGGCGAAATTTGCATGTTACTTACGATATTCAGCGTGGATCTCATCAATTTCTTCTTCTGTCTGGTCCTTTGTGAAGGTCAAGCTCTACAGAAATCACACAAATGTTTTTAACATAAATAAAAATATGCTAAAGCTGCAGACTTTGAAATTAGAGACTCAAAACTGGAAGAAGCAACAGTTTGTTTTTTCCCCCCCAGCTTTCAGTACCTCATCCCATTAATCCACATTCACAGAACATATCCACGGTGTCCTGCCCTGCTTCCACCAGGACCGAGCCAGCCCATGGAACACCCAGCACATGTGGGCCATAAAATATTTCCTAACACTGTGCAACAAACAGGCCTCAAAAGCCACCCAAGTATCAAATGTCATGGGAAAAGGACAGGCACTATTGCCCATACAGAAGGACGGAATTTGCTTGCTAAATCCTAGAGAATTCTAGGAAGCAAAATATTCCCCACACTGCCATGGAGGGTCAAAATCTTCTAGTATGGCCAAGGAGAACATTACTCAAGAATTTTCACTGCAGTCAAAAATTGCTCCTACTTAAAGTGTTTGGGCATAAAGCTCAGCAGCACACCCAGGGCTGCCCAGGACAAAGTGTGGTGTGGGAAAATCGGGTTCATTACAGGATGCTAAATGTGAGTTCTAATATGCAATCCGGGAATTCCCACAATAAAGCAACAGGCAGACACTCAGTGCCACTCTGCAGCTTCTGCTGGGCACCTCCTGTGAGAACCAACATCAGCCACTTACATTTTCAGCAGGTTTATTACACTCGAGCTGAGCCCGAATCTTCTCGTTCTTCTCCAGCTCTTTAACAACCTCTGCAACTGTTTGGCAACAAAAGAAAGGGATCACTGAAACAGGAGCTGGGTAATAAAAAGCTGTAACAGCACAGACTGAAACCACCCTGAATTTACAACACAAACAGCATCAGCCCTCCGAGAGGGAAAGCACAGGCTCCAATCCCAGGCAAACATGCCGTTTTTCCAAATCCTCCCAAACCTCCCTTCTGCACACAGCAGTGCTTGTGGCACACAGGCCCTCATTCAGAGAGAATTTCCATTTTACACTGGATGTTTCAGTGGAAGATACAGTAATTGCATCTACTGTTTATCTTACTTTGTCCAAACCACCTTCCAGGGCAGCAGAACCATGTGCAGGCTCAAGGGCAAAGCCCAAAGAGGAATTACAACCTGCTTCAGGAATTGTCAGACACAACCAAAGCCTATAAACAACGTAACTGTAACGTTTAACTAGAGCCACGGCTATGCAGAGCCCTGCACAGTTTACTCTGACATTTACTTTTACAAATCTGTTTCTGCATTKCATCATCTCCACAGCACTGCCAGGCAGCTGTAGGCAGTTATTAAAACAAACACTTCACCATACAGTGAAGCAGAACAGAAGTTTATTAAGCTGTGAAAGAATAAAACCTGTTCCAAACTGGTTTAAACACACTCCAGGAATCTGGCACCTGTGCTTCCTCAGCAGCTCAGCTCCTCGTGTTACACAGTGACCTCAGGCTCCCTGCTACCACCCAAAATGCACGTCTGCATCTTAGGTGTGAGTTTAATAATTCACCCCTTGTGCACAGGCTCTGAACACAGGAAGAGGCTGGCATTATTTAGGGGAGAGCAGCTGAAAGGCTCCCCACACACCCCAGAACTCTTCCTTCACTGCATGAACTCGGTGCCACTCCATCCCCAGCACTGAGTGAAGGCTCACCCCGAGCACCCCCAGCAGCTTAAGGAAGTATTTTGCACTGATCTTGACCTACACAAGATAAACTCTTCCAGCTCCACTTCTCCCACCCGTCAAACCCCAACCCTGTCACACCCACTCCGAGAGGCAACAGAAGGGGAAATGCAGACCGATGGTTTGGGATGGCAGCAACCTCCCTGCAGCTTCTCACCGACCTGATTTGGGATTCAGGGAATCACACTGAGCATTGTACATGTGCACAAACTCCTGGTGTCTCCTAATGAGCTGCTGGCGGGTCCCAGAGGTGGACAGACCATGTTCCTTGAGCTTTTTCCTCAGATCTCGATCCGACAGCAGGTTATAAACAACCTTGGACATCAGCTTCCTTTTGTGAGCAGAACTGCCAAAGGAAAACAAGAGACTTTATTTAATTAGTTCTCCTATGAAAAAGTATTACAATTACTTAAGTAATTGTAAATTACTTCACCTACTCAGGATAACATACACGTGAAAGAAACTTGGGTTTTCCACCCCAGTACTGGCCACGGCTTACTTGAATCAGCTGGAGAAATACTAAAAGCATTAAAACATTCAGCCAAAACTTGAATTAGGAGATGTTTCAGCCTTCTGGAAAAATGTCTTTGAGAATAATAGTCATGTACCTGAAGGCAGCAGTTCCCAGCTAACAGAAGGGTGGTTTGGTGACACAGAGACACTAAAGATAAGTAWTAGTGCTCTCAGAGGAATAACATCTAAAGCCAAAATTTACTGCTTTCCACTGCTTTCTGTCAGAAGGACTCAACACTCCTGGCACAGCTGGGAAAAACATCTTAATTACAGGAAACTGCCAGAGAAAATTCAAGCCCTAATACAATTTTATCACCTAAAATTAGCAGAACATTTCCTCCTGTCAAATTAGCTCAGGCTTCCCTACGCCTCCTGGTGAGATACCCTCAAACTAGGAAAAAACAAAGGGGCCAAAACCCATCTACATCTTCTGCAACTGCAGTAATTCACAGAGGAACAGCATTTAATTAGACATTTTTCATTCTGCAGCAAAAAAAAGCTCAGCTGCACTACTCTGGATTAGAGTGCAGTTAACAGCTTTCCACTGTGAAAATGAGAGATTTATTCGAAAACTATTCAGCACTTTCGACTTATCACATTGAAAATCTCAAGGTTAAAAAAAGAAGTCTTCATACAAAAACTGACAATAATTCATTTACTCTCATCCAGCTCTGTAGCATGGCTCGTAAAAAGAAGATGGATTACCACAATACACCCTTCAGGGAAACTTTTTTCAGATTCTTTTGGGAAATATAAAAATTCTCACTGAATAATTAAATTAAATCTTTTGAAAGTCCTACAGAAGCATGGTGCATATTGCAGTCCACCAGCAGCATGACCTGAAGTGTGCTGACAGCTTTCCAGCAGCCACAGGAAAACAGCTCACAACAGGTTTAAATCCTAATGTTGGTTGGGTTCCCCCATGCTAGAGAAACACAGTGTTCTTGGAAACACACTTACATGTTGGAATTACCCCTGTGGAGCTTTGGGGGCCTAAATGAGCAGCTCTGCTGAGACTGCTCAGCTGTTAACACAGCCTGTCTGAGGAGGAACAGCTCACACYGCTCTGAGAAGCACCAGGGATGTGCTGCCACCAAACCCCAGTGCCAGAGAGCAGGCACTGCCCCACGGCTGCCAGGCCCCAAGGGCAGTGTCTGCTGTGCCACCTGCTCAAGGCCTCAGCAGCCTAGAGATTAAATAAGCAGAATTTAAAATCCTGTTAGGGATACGGGCGTGACACCAAGACAGATCTGGCTTATTTTTCCATTTATTAAGAACAGAGAAAGCACTAAACCACTCCAAATGGAAATTAAATGTAACATCAGATTTCAATATTCATTCACCATTTTTCCATCTTGAAGGTCCTTTAGCTTACAGACTGCATTCTAAGCATGACTGGGCAAAACAAGAGCTTTAACATAAAATTACTCTCTAATTGAAKGTTCGGGGGAATTGGAAAAACAAGCATTAAAGTACAAATCCTCCCAGTTCTTCAGTCTGATCAGTCAGAAATAACAGCAGCCTAAATTTCTGCTGTAAGTAAAACAAACTGAGACTCCACTTCTGACGTGAACGTGGCGACCGTGACCAATGCTGGGGCAGGGGCACAAAGCCAAAGGAATGCATTAATCTTATGGAAATCAAGATCTTCAGGAAACTTCAACAGCCCCACTGAGAGGAGGGAAAGGTGCAATTTTTATTCTTTAACTTGACAGCTATTGAAGAAAATGTCTCTTGGCACACCTGAACCGAAGGAAGCAATTCATTCACCAAATGAGAAATGGGAATCAGTGTTATCTGAGGGGAATTTTAATGCCAGGGAGTAGAAAGGTGACAACACACAGACTAACTCCTGGTGCTGAATCTTTTAAAGCACTGGCCGCTGTTTTCTTGCCACTAAAAGCCAAAGAGTAACTGAGCTGGCAATGCACACCCTTTCTCAAGGAGGGACAATCCCCACAGTGATTTCAGAGTGCTCTGCACAGCAGGGAAGCCAGAAACAAACACAAACCACTRCTGTTACACCCCAGCAACAAACAGCTGTGAGTGCAGCAGTGCACAAAGCAGCCACAGGCATTTGGAAGCTCTCAGAGCTGCTCCTTACCTTCGGAGGCTGTCCTTCTTCTCCTCTCTGGTCAAGCAGCTATCCAGATGTTTGTTTATATATTGCTCTAGAATAGCAACCTCACAAACAGGACATTCCACTGAAAGCAAGGGAGAAGGAATTCACTGGTGTGGATATAACAGCAAAGAGCCAATGTTTTCCTCTGAGAAATTCACAGTKGGGACAGCAACAACACACACCAGTCCTGAGCTGTCTGTTACTGTACTGGAAGTTACATTTGAGTTCTCAGAACAGGAACAAAGAACACTATACCCCCTCACCACAGGTGTTTCACAAATACTCTCTGACCAACTACTTTGTATTTGTGGAAATAATTTCCATGTGATGCGTGCTCAAAGATTCAAAAAGATCATAAAATGGGAAGCAAGTGAAAGTTTTAATTGCTCAAAAATAAACAAGCAGTAAAATTTCATGTGAGTTTTAAATTACCAACACAAGTGGATCTGATGTGTAAAACCATGACAGGTTTCCCATGGCTCTTTTCCTGGCTGTGGTACCTCTTTAAACAGGATTTATCCACCTAATGAATACATATGAACTTCAGAGTTCCAGACGAATAAATCGTTAAGCAAAACAGCTAAATTTGAACTAATAAGAACCAGGGGTATACTCCTACATGGTGTTTTGTTTTAATTTAGGCTTTTAGYTGGGTCAATAGGGTGGCTGCCAGCATGTCAGAACTAAGAGGATTCTGCCATTTTATTGTGGTTGATTAGCATAAATGAGCATTTTCATGCTTCAAAGTAAATTCATCTGAACTCTCTAGAATTACAAAAAAATTAAGCAGACGACTCTTCTGGAGAGTGTGCGAACAGAAACGTTAACAGAACTGCTGCCATGCACATTTTGAGTTCAGGCTCACCCCTCAAATAACAAACCCATTATAAAATAACCTGCATCTGGTTACTCAAGGATACAAGAGCAGAATAAATGCCAGTGTCAGTCCAGTCATTAGGGGGAAGGAGAAGAGAAATTACTTCATTTCTACTAAGACTGTTGCACAACTATCGTTTTTTAGTGCTGTTACTCAAAGCAAAGGAATCTGTAAGTGCTGAATCCCATTTAATTCCTTGGCAGCAGCTCAGGATTTCTGGTGAAGAACATGCTTGGAGCAGAGCTGTCCCACACCAGCAGTGATGTGGAGGAGCACGGGCCAGTTAAAGGAGAGAGAGCTGAATGTGCCACACAGACCAGAACCACGTGGAGAAACAGGCTGAGTGCCATGTACTGAGGGTCCTCTAACACATACAGCCAGCCACACATGGGGGAGAGAGCAGGACACAGCCAGAAATTAAACTCCTCAACTCCTCACCTTTCTTGTCTCCTTTTACCAYAGATGTAGAAGGCTTTTCAGGGCTTTCAGTGCACCCAGGAATCTCCTGTGATCCCACTTCGTTGTCTTTACCACCAACCTCTGCAGAAGCGCTGTCAAGGTCATGGTGCTCCTCAGTTTTGAAACTCTTCTGAGCACTCCATGCCAGGCCACCYGCCTTCGTGGAGGGGCAGAGTTTGTCCTTTCTCAAGAAGCTGTCAATGCCTGGCACCTCTTTAGCATCTGGCTGAGAACCAGGACTCCTGTGGCTATGGGACGGAGGGGATGGACTCGGGGGAGCATCCAACACCAACTGCAACAGCTGCTGTCTAGAAACATCCAAAAAACACACAGCTAGCACACTGGACGGTGTGAACAACTTGAAAACTTGTTGGCCAACACACACTCCTTTTTAAGTGTGCAAAATACAGCAAATGCTAGGACTGAGGGCAAAAGAGGAGAGTGCAGTCTCACACTGGTTTCTCCCAGAATGTGATTTTGGGCTCATAGCAGCTGGKTGATGACACCTCATGGTCCCACATCCCGCACCCAGGGACAGAAAAGCATGGGCACAGCAGATGCTCCTGGCACAGCCCTGAGCCCTCCAACAGCACCTTGTCACCTGCCACCCCCTCCCTCAGCACCAGAGTGAATYACACAAACCTCTCACTAATCACAGAAACTCTGACAGGTGTGATTGGAGATTCGGACAGGCATGACCAGACTGGAAGCTCATCCATCATTCGGTAAGCCCAGAGTGATGGAGGGGTCCAGCCTGTGCCATCACCAGCCTGGCCAGCTCACCTGGGAGTTGATCCTATGGCAAGCACCAGTGCTACACAAGGTTCCAAAACCTCTGCATATTGTGTATGGTGTCAGTGTTATCTGTGATGCTCTCGAGAATTTAGCAGACTGTATGAGCCCTGAGCTGACAGGATTTACCTCCCTGGCACAAAGCAGTAACTGCAGCACAGCTGACAATGCTCAGTTTATGAGCAGAGCAGTGTCCTTCTCTTTAAAGGCTGAGATGAATCAACCAGGTGTGAGCGGGCCCAGATCCACCAGAACAGCCACTACCCAAAGCAAGACCAACCCTCCTCAGTCACCGAGACGGGTCAGGGCAGGGAGGTAAAAACCACCTGTTTAACTAAAGATGGATGGTTTCTTATCATCCTTGCCTCCAGCACCCTCMCTCTGCTTCAACAACAGCATGAACAGCTTCCCACATTTTTTCTTTCAGACCTGTAACATCCACAAAAACTAAGTGTCCTTCATCAGGCTCCTGGTTCCCATTTTACAGTCCTCYTACTTCTCTCTTGCCGAAGCAGCAATGAGACAGAGTTGTTGGGAATCCAGGGYTTCCACATAAATAAATTCCAAGCAAGAGCCAGAGCTGTGAATCTTCCTAGGAACAACTCACACAGGACAGTCCCAACTGCACTAAAGGCAATGTATCTCCTTGAAATTCCTCCTGCATTCCTGCTGGAGGCTCAGTCACTGTATGGGCAATGACAGCACCGGCTCTCTCCAGCACCCAGAGTCGACGTSTTTATTTCTCTGACTCACTACCTGTCGAATAATCCCGGGCAGGAAACAGAGATAAACTTGACAGTAAAAACATCTTTCTTCCCTATGCATGAAGAAAAGCAGAGATTCTTTTCAGCAAGGACTACTACTTTTCTACGCAGGCAAGTATAACTCCAATTTCTATTGCTAAGTTTTCTAACAAGGTGATGCAGAAACTGACAAATTTTCTCAAAATAATCTCTTTAGTAGAGGGCAATGAAAACAATTCTTTACACTTCACACAAAGCTCTACATGTTATTTTTGAAGATACTGGCCTCACTGCAACTGGTAAGAGAACTCTTCATTAAGGACAGCTGCTGCAAATACTGTTCCTCATCTTTCTCTCCCAGCCTGGCCAGAGCCATGAATTTTGCCCCAGAGCACAGACAGGTGAGGGAACAGAAAACTGCTCATGGTAACACCCCCAGGCCCCTGCCCCRCTGGGGTCAGGGTGTGCAGGGCACTGTACAGTCACACCCAGCACAGCCTGCTCAGAGCTGCTCCTCTCCCTTCACACACAGAAACACCCACGGCCATAAGGAAGCACAGGACATTTCCACTTCCACTGAGAGCCCACCCTCTGTACAGGGAGTTGCACTCCCACACATCCACYACAGCCCCTCCTGCAAACACCTACTGCTGAGCAGAGCATAAATGGGATCAGTGCTGGGTCTGGTTGGAATGATTCCCATTCCCTGCACASGCTGACCTTGGAGCACAGCTTCACTCTGCTAAGTGCCACCAACATTACCATTTTCTTCCCCTCCAGGCCTGACTTAAGAAATGGGTTTGCACTTTGTGAAATGCTGAGAAGATTTAAGGCCTAATTTTCATCAAACTACCCAAGGCTCAAAGTCAAGTTAGAACATACTTGATCTTTCGAACATGCTGAGCACTTCAACCCCAGGACCGTGGATTTGTTTTTGGGGACAGCCATGGGGAAACAAAGCAGATGGAGAAGGAGGGGGCAGACAGGAGATTTGTCCTGTACCAACATCAGCAGGACAGAACAGCAGTGTTGTGGTGTTAAGCAGTGTCCTCTCAGCTCAGGGCATGTGCAGCCCAGGGGAGAGCCCTGCCCCAGTGCCCAAGGCCTGGCCACCACACTGACCAGTGCCTGCATTCCCTGTCCCACTGGAGCAGCCACCAGGGAGCCTTTCCCACCCAGAGCCCCTGTGAGCCCTGCACTGCTCCCTCCATCCAGGCCACATGGCCCTACTCATCATGTGAGAAACTGACTGAACTCCAAGTCACAAAAGGAAAGGTTATTGAATTACTATCACYAGTAAGATTTATACTGATCCATTAAAGCAGTCAAAAAAAATTAACATTTGAGATTCAATATCATAATGGATCCAAGTCAGCACTACTTGTTCCCGACAAAATTAGGCATTAACAAAAAAATAGTAATCCATTTATCACTAGGAAGCACCAGAATTCAAGCTGAAACAATGGAACTGTATGATTTAAATTACACAAATAAATCAATTACATCTAGCAGTGGTCATATAGAAGATTAGATCTATCTACATTCTATGATCTTCATCAGAGAAAAATTCTCTCATGAAACAAAGCCATCAACTGAACTATGCTTCTTGTCACTTACGAAGCCAAGAGTCTCATTGACTTCCAGCTCCAAGTTAATTTCAGAGAAAAAGATCAAAGTGCATTTGTCTCCTATAGAGACAGGAACACCCATAGAATTCTCAGCAAATCACTGAGTAGCTTCTCATCAAAAGAAAACAGATGATAGAAGGAGTTTCATGTATCTATTGTGAGAATTTAGCAAGTCATATTTATTCTGTTGGTCCTGTATWTTAAAGGGATGTGAAGCTCAAAAATGAACTAAAAACAAACAGAAAAGTAGCCAAGAAATTGAGTAGAAAGCACAGCACKCCATTACTTTCCTTACTCAAAAAACCTCACATTTTTAGTCTTTCAGTGTCTATATTTTTCCTAGCCAGTGACTTCACCAAAAAGAATGCTCTTGCAAGATGGCCATTACCACTGGACAAAATCCTTCTATTCAGAATCTCCCCTGCACACACAGGAAGGATCTTGAAGAAAACCTTTACTACCATCATTTCCCCCACAGAATCCTGACAGGTTTGTTGACTCCCCACACGCTGGCAGAGATTGTAACTTCCAGAGCAGCAAACCAGAACCAGAACCCAAATAAGCTTGTAAAGCCTCCACATCACTTGAGTGGACAGGAACCTTCAGCCAGAACACTGCAGGATTTTTCCAAAGTGTACACATTCATCTTTGACAATGCTTCTGTGACACCACAATTCTKTTTGCTCAGTTCTCACACTGCCCCCCTCCAGGGCTCTGAGCCTGGTCACACACAGTCACACCTTTCCAGCTGCCAAAACAGAGAGAGTAGACATAAAATTACATAAATACCTTGCAGAACAAAAGCTCTTCACTAGATCATCTAAAATCCTGTTGTTTTTCAGGTCAGATTCTGAGACTGCCTATTAAAAAAGAAAGAAAGAAAACAAACAAACAAACAAACATTCAAACGCAGTGAAAACAGCAAGTGCCCAGAAAATGTTCAAGTGATCAATAACTCGCTTCTTGGCTCAATGCCTCAACTACTCCCACTAAAGTGCTACAGGAATTAAGACGTTTAAAGGGCAAACACTTCTTCCCCAAAAATATCTCATATTAAAAWAACTGTCTGAGAACTTTAGGATATTAAGGGTAATAGGTAAAAACAAAGCACAAAGCTAAAGCAACAAAGCCCAGTGTGCCCAGGCCCCAGCAAYGGTTTACTGCAGCACAGGTCTAACAGTTTTGAAAGCCAAACAAAGATCTTCTGAAGGTGGTAAGAACCTTAAGCAACAAAGCATGAAAACTGATGAAGAGAAATGTTAATCTTCTGACTATGGAATGAAAATACAAATTATGAGATGCCTTTGTGCATTCAGTTCATTCTATTTAAACAATTTCTGATTTTTACTTCACTGCAACACTCTCTGCTCTTCTTTTTAACAAAGCTTTCATTATTTTTTTTAATTTTATTTTTATTTTGAGATGCAATGGGACCATACACATAGAAAATAAAGTGCTTATGTTTCAACACTGCTGGTTTAAATGATGGAGTATTTTAACAAATTAATGTTAAACGCTTTGTGACAGATTGTACACACAGCCCTGAGCCAACCCCAGGCCTGATGCTCCATCCCCTGCTGCCTGCACTGACAGAGGAGCGCCTCTGGAACAGGACAATTCCAGATGCCAGAGCACCACACTTTGCCCAGGCAATCAGAATTGATTATTTGGCATGGTCCAACGGGAAAAGCTCCTGAGATCTGCCAAAAGATAAAAGATAAACTGAGGGGAAAAAGCCAAACCACACTTACCACACAGCACGTCGGACACTGTGTTTTGTAGGACAAAAACTTGCGGATACAAAGGGAACAGTCTGGAAAAAGGAAATACAGAATTTTGAACATWATTCCAAATGCAGTTCCACATCCTTGATTGTGTATTCCTTATTGTACAATACATGCAAGCTATTCCACAACACACAAATGTGGAAAATACGCCATTTTTACAGGGAATTGAGATGATCATTGTTGCAAAAGAAGCCATATTTTATGCAAACACGTTTCAACATTGATTATCAACCCCTCTGTCTAAAGCTGAGCTGTTTGTTTCCTTCTGTTTCCCAGTGCAAGAAACCCTTCATCAGCCACCACCACTCCAGCAGTGTTTGCACTGCTCACTCCCTCACCATGATGGTTTTTGACATGACTAATGTTGAAAACTTTCATCTTCCTGCACAGCCCCAGACAAACTCACAACCCTCTTTTCCCCAGGCTCTTCTGCCCCTTTCCAAAACAACACCAACTTGTTGTTGAAAGAAGAGGCTAAAAAGGAGGGGAGACAGCTCTGAAATGCTGAGAGACAGCTTAATGTCATCTCACCATCACAGGATGCCTCAACAGCTGGGTGGTGAAACACCYCATAAGCTTCATATGGTCACAGTCAATTTCTGTGTTTGTTACACTTTGTCAATTTATCCACCAGCTTTCACAGCCACTTAAGGATTTAAAAAGTCTCATCMTTCTCCAGGAAAAGACATTCCCTCACTGGATCACCATGGGTCAGAGTCCTAGCACTGAACACACYCAGCAGCAGCTCCTGAAAGAGATCTGTATTTCACAGACCCTCTGGGAATGCACCTGAAAAGCAGCAGAAGCATTAATTAATCCCAGAATGGTTGGGGTTGGGAGGGACCTTAAAGCTCATTTCATCCCAACCCCTGCCATGGGCAGGAACACCTTCCACTAGACCAGGYTGCTCCAARCCCAATCCAACCTGGTCTAATGCACCAATTAACACTTAAAACCACAAATCCATCTAAATGCTTAAAAATTACTACATATATAGTAAGAAGTGACATAGGSTGAGAAACCCATAAAGAAAAGAAACAAACTTTAACTGTAAGAATACAAATGAAGTGGCAGATCCAGGCTACCAGCATCTGACACCCCAGCACCTTCCCATGGACCAGGCCCTGTGTGCAAGGATTGCTGCTTGGAGAATCTGTGCCCCAGGCAGGCTGTACCACCAGCAGGTGTAGAGAATTTCCAGTTTCGTGGCTCCTCACACTGGTTTCAATGGTGACAGCTTTGCCAAGCTAAACTACACTTCCTTGCCAAACTACGATGTTCTCCTCCATGGAAGGAAGTGCCACAGTTTGTGAACCAAACAATTACAAGCATTTATCTTAACATGAGAAAAGGCAAAGTACTCCCCCCTAATCTGGCCTCAGCAAACCTGTTGGGGCCAGGTTCCAGCAGACATCGCCCAGGGTACACAGAGCAGCACGGAAAATTTGAGCTCTTAATGCTCTCCACATAGAGCTTTGCACTTGTACCACCCTCCAGATGTTAAGAAAGATACTTAAATGAAGAATGCCAGGCACCACATGTTTGTATTACGGCAGGAACTACACAAGGGAAGGTTCTGGCTGCTCSCACTTTGCAGAGCTCCTGCCAGCTTCCATCTCAAAGAGAATCACAGAGCCCTAGGATGGTTTGGGTGCGAAGTGACCTTAAAGCTCATCCAGTTCCACCCCCTGCCATGGGCAGGGACACCTTCCACTATGCGAGGTTGCTCCAAACCCTGTCCAGGAATATTTGCAAGGATGGGGCAGCCACAGCTTCTCTGGGGAACCTGTGCCAGGGCATCACCACCCTCCCAGGGAGCAGTTTCTTCTGAATCACTAATCTAACCCTGTCCTCTGTCAGTGGGGAGCCATTCCCCCTCTGGTGGTACTCCAGGCCCTCGTAAATAGTTCCTCTCCATCTTTCCCGCAGGCTCCAGAACCTTCTCTCCRCCGGGCCGAACACCCCCGGCTCTCCCGGCCCTTCCTCAGGGCTCACACCGAGGCACGCCCGGCTGTCCCCGCCGCCCTCCCGCCGCGGCACTCACAGCTGTGCGAGCACTGCGGGATGATCACGGCGATGCTGAAGTAGTCGAAGCAGATCCCGCAGCGCAGCAAGTCATCCACGGCCTGCAACGGGAGAGCGCGGGGTGAGCAGGGCCGCGGGCAGGGCTGTCCCGGCAGCGGGGCTCGCTGTGGCTGCGCGGTGAGCGGCCGTGCCCGCACCGGCTGCGGAACCGCCCCGCGAGCCCCCACGGCCCCACCGGGACCCACCGGGACCCACCGGGACCCCTCCCGGCCTCCCGCACGCACCTTCAGCGGGGCCAGGCTGGGCGGCCACGGCGGCTCCAGCAGCGGCGGTGCCAGGGCCATGTCGGTGGTTCTGCGGTGACGTCCGGCCCCCGGTGCGGCCCCACGGCCCGGCCCGGCCCCACGGCCCGGTATGGCCCCACGGCCC
>QVAJ01000131.1:1707658-1718117 GCA_003546035.1 Mixornis gularis
ACTTTCCCCTTGGGTGCAGTGCTGCTGTGGCTGTCACACCATGGCAGGATGATCCCTTCAGGCCCGGGTGCACAGCGGGGTGTTGTGTGAGCACTTTCCCGTTAGATGCAGTGCTGTGATGTCCCTCCATGGCAGTGTCACCACCAGGCTCCTGGCAGCCCTGTGGCTGTACTGCCCAAGAATTTGGCCAGCAAAGCCCTCCCTGCCCGGCTGGAGCCTGCCTGAGCACATCCCTGGGAGTCCTGCTGAGTGAGGACAGCTCTCCTCCTCTGGAGGAACRCTTCCCGCTGTTTTATTGGCACTCTGGGCTTTGGTGTAGCAGGAATAAACTGCTTTATCTTGCTGAACGACCAAGTTACAACTTGTTATTATAGACATATCTTGTTATTATCGAACATATCTCYTCCTTCCAAGCCTCTGAAATACTCATTTAAATTAAACTCCCAGGAGGTCCCAACTGCATTTTCATAAACTTGTTGCCCTGTTCTGTTAGCAGAGAAACGTATGGAAAAGCTTATTAGGAGGTGGAGCAGCCTGACACAAAGCATATCTCCAAAAGCTACTTATTTTCACTTGAGTTGTTGAGACAAAATATTTAAGTGGAATTTTATATAATTCCCATCTGGTTGTGCACAACTTAATAATATAAAGAGCATTTGTTCCCCCGTGGTGCTCAGTGCCTCCTGCAGAACTGTTGTTTTCCCCCGTGCCCCACAGATAAACAGCTCATCCTCAGCTGCCTTTAGTACGTGGATCTTGAAACTAAAACCTAACACTGCACCAAGGTCTGCCTCACGTGTACGTAGATGTACAAATGCACCACAGAAACAAGCCTCTGGACACCAACACTGGATGAAAAACCAGCAGAAGAACATACCGTACTTAAAAATAAAACATCAAACCCCAAACCAAAGAAAATTTTAATTGTTTCTAAGAATTTTCAGAGATTCCTTAATATTTAAAGCAGTGGAAAGTTTCTCATGATGTCATTCCCAGCAGGAAAGGAAATGAACCTGAAACCATGGGTAAAATTGCTCAGAAATATTTATCAYTGACCTTGCTCTGCCCTTGTGTTAAAGTTGGCAACCATTTATTGATTTCTACAGGACTAAATTTAGTCTGATGGTGAGACTTTTGGAACAAAAAGATCCCACATTGTCATGGTTTAACCCCAGTCAGCATCCAAGCCTCACACAGCTGCTCCCTCACTCCCCCAGCAGTGGGACTGGCAATAGAATCAGAAGGGTAAAAGTGAGAAAACGTGKGGGTTGAGATAAGGACAGTTTAATAGGTGAAGCAAAAGCCACACACCACAAGCAAAGTAAAGGAATTCATTCACTATCTTCCATGGGCAGTCASSTGTTCAGCCACCTCCAGGGCAGCAGGGCTCCATCTCATGCAGCAGTTACTTGGGAAGACAAACTCCAGTGACCCCCAYCTTGTGTACTGAGCATGATGTCCCGTGGTCTGGAACATCCCTTGGGTCAGCTGGGGTCACCTTTCCTGGCTGATCCCCTCCCATGCGCTCTCAGCTTTCCTGCCAGCGTGGCAGTACAAGGAGCAGGAAAGGCCTTGGTTCTGTGTGAGCCCTGCTCAGACAGCGCAAAAACATCTCTATTTATAATCACTGTGTTCAGCACAAACCCCAAACACAGCCCCAGACCAGCCACTGGGAAGAGAATTAACTCTCCCCCAGCCAAAAGCAGCACGAGCAGGTGCAGGRCTGAGCAGCCAGAGGATGTCCTGGAGTGAAGGACCAGAGCCTGCCCGGGGTGTGGGCTCAGCCCTGCAGGACCTGCTGGGTTTTGCACTGCCCTATTCAAAGACAACAGACTGCAGAGGYGGCTTCAGAGGTGCTGGTTTTCCTCCCTGTCATTAGTTTTTGGCTCAAAGTCTGTGTTTGAGCAGTGGTCCCACCAGCCCAGTGCCATTTCCTTGGCGAGCCAAGCGCAGCAGCCCCGTGAGCAGCCAGCGGTGCCAGGAGCCTCCCTCACAGCCTTCAGGCACACAAGACCCCAGGAAACACTAACAACCTTCCACTAGTCAAAATGTTCCCAGCCCACATTTAAACAAGCMAGTTTATCACCCTGGCAGAGGTTGTGCTGGCAGGACCCTCAAACCCAACCTTTGCTGCTTTGGCTGTCTCACAGCGCCACAAGTATCTGGTCATTTCACACAGAAATTACTTGAAAGCACAAGCGAAATCCTTTTTTGTTTTTAGTCTACTGCAATGATTTTAGGCCAACATGAATCAGCCAAAAGCATCTTAACAGTTTTACAGAGCAGCGTGAAAGCTTCCATGAAAATGCTGCGAGAGTTAGCAGCCAAAGGAGCCAGCAATAATATTTAAACTTTCTCCTGGAGTGCTTTAAGATGGACACGATGAGTAAAATTGCTCTGGGCATTTCATAGTAAACCAATGCTGATTGAGTTGGGCCTGGCCTGAGGGCAGGATGGAATGACAGTGGCTGCTGGACAGGGGAGAGGAGGCAGCAGGTGAGCAGGCACAGCCCTGACCTGGGACAGGAGCACCGAGTCAAAGAATGAGCCAGTGGTGAATTGGCCTTTGCTGGTGTTTGGCCTTCTGCCAACAACAAAAAGCAACACTTGCTGACCTTTCAGAGACTGTTTTGCACATGCAGATATCTCCCATTTGGACACTGATGCTGATCCAGTAAATGTATAAAAATCGTGAGTAATTTCACTAGCTCCAAACTACTCCAGCATAAAAACTCCCACACTGATAATCCATGCACACTTAGACACAGTGATAGGTCTGTAATACCTTCCATTCTCTTTGATTGTCTCCCAACAGTGTATTCCATTGCCAGCCCTAGAGTCACGCTTTGGCTGTTTCCTTCTTAGCATGGGTGCAGTTCCCTTGCCCACCACTCAAAATGAGCCAAGAAAAAAAAAAAAAAGCTGAATTAAATTAATTCAACTGCTTGCAGAAACGTGAAGAGGCTGASTGTTTTGAGAACTAGTACCATCAAGAGCCCAGAAACAACATCCCAGCCCCAGGAAAGGCAAGACCCTTCMTTCTCAGTGGGAGATGACTTTACTTTCCAGTGCCTAGTTTCTATCAGTGACTCCCTGTGCAGTTATCCCGTGTCTCTGGGGGGACACAACACTCTGTATSCCACCAGATGGAGGTCACAGGCAGGGGCTGACAAATAGGAAACAACAATTTGCATTCCCATGCAGACAAAATGGGTAAATCAGGTGAAATCCAAAGGCAAAAAAGTCAACACATCAATAGAAGCGTTTCTTAGTTGATATTCCAACTCCCTTGCATAGATTTAGCCTTTTTCAGCTGAAGGACTTGGGAGCAGAGTTTGGATACAAATTGTTCCCAGTCCCTTGTGCCATATGGCTGCTGGTTTGCCACTAAAATGCCCATCACTGGGACTTCATCCCTTTGCTAGAAAGTGTTTGGGTTTTTCTGCCGTTGTATTTATCACTTCATTGCTGCCTTCCCCTGTTCCCAAACATGAAGCAGTTCTCAGCCCTTGCAATGCAAGGGTAGCAGACCTCCCTCCACTCCATCTCTGCCAGGGTAGGACATTCCCCAAACATGCCCCTGCTCCAATGAAGGTTCATTTATCGTCCCCATAAACTACAGGGAAGTGCAAGAGAGGCCAGAGAGCTCCTCATGGGGCTCTGGCCCCCTCAGCACTTCCCAACTCTGATTTAATTAAGARCACAACTTCCACCAACAAGGCTTCCATGCTTTGCCATGGGTTATGAATTTGTGCCCCTGGACCTCCTGGGTCCTGGATCCATCCTGCCCCCCACCAGCCCTATCCCTGCACATTCCAGCAGTCCCCAGCACTTCCAGCTCTGTCTCACCGAGGCTGAGGAGTCCCAGGAGCCACTGGAGATGTATTTCCCTGGATGATGGGGCCTCAGCACAGTCTGGCTGCTTCTCGTGCCACTGTGTGTCACCTACAGCTCAGCTCTGAACTCTGCATTTCTCTGGTGAACTGCTGCTCATCAGACAAACGAGGGTAAAACAGAAGAGAGAACTTTGAAGAGGCAATTTCAAAAGCTTCTGCTCAGCTTAGCCTGTTTCTGCCTGGATTTATGTGCCAGAATGAGACTAAACAGAGGGAGGAGGAGCCATTTGTCACCAGAACACCTGCAGGAAAAGCAGCTCCAGCCCGTCCATGGCACAGCAGCCTGCTCTAGTAGTGCACAAACCACTGCTGATGAGTCTGGGTGAGATGTGTGTTGGCATTGACGCCAGTGGTGAGAAACAAAACCTCYCAGTGTTGGCAGCTGAAACACCAGGTAATTACTTAATTGACTCCRTGATTTCCACCTTGGAGCAGCAGCCTGCAGCACTCAGGCTAAAAGCAGAAGCCCATTAGTAATTCTGGCAGCAGTTAATGTCCCAGACCATAGAAAGCAGAACCCCAGAGCWTGGCCTGGAAGCTGAGAGACACCCTGCATCCATCCATCTGCCAGGAGTGCTCCCCTCTGGGGGACCCAGCAGCTCCTTCTGCTCTGACCAGAGACACAGACCCAGAGTGTCCACAACTGAGAGATCCAGGCAGGGAAATGAGACCAAAATTCAAGACATACCAATAGAAATTCAGCACAGAAGTGAATTAACCCCSTTCCCTGCTGGGTGCTACTGGGCAGACTGGCAGCCACAGGAGTCCTGCTGGGAGGTGGGAGCCTTGGGATGGGCAGGGGGACCCAGATCCACACAAGGTTTAAATTGGAATCAAGAGGCAAACAAGTGAGAAAAGTTACAAAGATGCTGCAGTGTGCCACTGCCAGAATGGAGAAGCTTTGTGGGAATAAAACCACATTTGGGGGCCACTTTGGCCGTTGGGTCTGCAAAACATTTCCTTGCATTCCCCTCAGACAGACCAGCCTCACCAACACATTCACACAGCAAAGGGATGCAGATCCTGGGTCTGTCACTGCACTTGCTGCCATCACCCCTGTCCTGGGGAAGGCACCAGCACCCCTGGCTCAGGCAGGCTGGGCTGGAGGGCACAGCAGTGTCACCTGAGGCGGCCACACCGGGCACACCCACGGCCCAGCACTCAGCTAGTTCAGCTGTCAGCACTGCACATCACTAAACTCAGCTCTGCACACAGGAAATTGTCCAGTTCAGCTGACTTTGGCAGGAATAAACCCACCCTGGCACCAGCCGGGCTGGGGACAATGTGTCTGGACTTGCTGCTGTCAGCTGATGGCAGCAGTGCAGCGGGGCCAGGAGCAGCTGCAGCCAAAGCCACCAGCAAACAGCACAAGGGAGGGGTGGCTGCACACGAGGCTTGTCCCCAAAAGCCCTATGAACAACGTACAACTTCTTACAGGAAACAATCATTTATATCATTCCCATGGACTTCAGTTGCCACACCAGGGAGGAGGGAAGGCATTAGTCATGCACGAGCAGATGTTTTGACTTACGTAAGACTTAATTTTTTCTTTCTTTCTTTTAAGAAAAAAGCTGCATCTCACCCTAGAGCCTTGTTGAGAGCCTCCTSTTCCTCAGCCATTGGCACAGCCTCACAAGCTCAGCACTGTCATGCTCTACGGCACAGCTCTGCCAGCTTCAGCACTTGCCCAGTCATTGAGAAATATATTGTTTTTATGAAGGCTGTCTTGAAGGGGGTGAAGAAAATGGATGCAACAACAGTTTAGAGACAGAAATCCAACACAAGTTTCATTAGTGCTCAGCAGCAGCAGGCAGGGGGTGGGTGATGCTGCCAAGGACAGTTATTTCTTGTCAGCTGAGACACATCAAGGAGGGAAAGAAGCTCGTTAGCTTTGAGCAGGATAGGAAGGTTTGTGCTGGTGACCAGCACTGATGACAGCCCTTTCCTGGTGAGTCACAGGGAGCACAGGGCTCTGACCAGGGCTGCAGAACCCCGTCCATCCCATCCCTCACCACACGAGCTCCCTGGGACAGCAGCCAAAGGTTCTGCACCAGCTCCCAGCCAAGCTCAGTCTCATCAAAATCTCAGAGTGCCCCAGGCAGCTGCATATCTTAATTAAGAAATTTATCTTCATTAGATAGAACCGGACACATTTGCCTGCCCAGAGATGAGTCTCTTGGGGCTCGGGTGGAATTAGGAGCTGTCAGAGGGTGCCCGGCCTTTGGATGCTGTCAGGAGGGTGTTATTAGATTTAAAGGTCTGGGATAAGCTTTGCTCCAGAGCCAAAGCTTCATTTCCAACACACAAACCTCCACTGATTTTGCAGCATCAAGGACTCCAAGCCCAACTCTCTGGAAGATTCCTGGGGAGGGAAGAGGCATCTCTGTGGAACAGAGCAAGGCTGGTTTATCTGCAGTGCTTATGCTGATCTGATACACGAGATATTTARAATCCAGCAAATTACACTTTTATCTCATGAACCACTTAAACCAAAAAGCTTGAACAGCTGCTGCCCCCCCCCACAAGCATGGGAAGTGATCCCAAAGGGCAGCAGGAATGTGGTGCTGTTTTCCAGCTGAGCTGTGATCATAAAAAGGTTTCCAACTGCTCCACAGTATTTACAGAAGATGGATAATGCTGCAGTCTCTCAGGCCTGCTGAAGTCTGATTTCCAGTGTTTCTATAGTGAGGCTGTAGGTGTATATTAAGGGGAAATAAAAAAGTTATTAAAAGTCRGGTAAATACTCTTATTTTCATTCTGTGCCTGCAGCCAGCTCTGGATASAGCACAGCCTCCCCACAGGGGTGGGCTCACTCAGCTCTGGCTGCTCCASGTCCTGCTGGAGCCCAGAGCTGGGCAGGGGTGTGGGGACAGCTGGGGGCACCAGCAACACTCCAGACACCCCCCAGGTCAGCACTGGCCAGCCAAGGGAAGGGCTCCACTCCAGGGACATGGGGACATTGCTCTGGCTTGTGCCAGAGCAGGGAGCAAAACGTTCAAAGGAAAATACTAGAATTGAAACCCAGCTCAGAATGCACAAAAACTACAGCAGCACTTCGCCAGTTTCAACGATCAGTCTCATCTGGCAAGTCTTTTCTCCTCTTCCCAGGAAATCAGACATATTCTCACAGAGAATGTCTCCAAACAGGCACATCCACACAGGAAAATCTCTGCCACATGCCTGGGGCTGGGGTCACTGCTGCTGCCCTGCCCTGGGGGCTGAGCTGYTGGGCAGCCCCAGACACCCGGGGTGCCACGGGCAGAGGGGATCAGGCAGGAAAAACGACTCTAAAGGGCCCAACATGGGCATGGTCCAGCCACAAGCAATAAATCTACACCCTTACCAATTAATATCCACCCTTGGCAACAAAGCCAGTGTAAGGGAGCATCTCTTAAATATTCACAAGACCAGGGAACTCCAGGCAAGTCAGAGCTGCAGCCCGAAAGGATCTGCAGCCATATCTGAGCTGAAACAGCAGCAGGGGCTGCAAAATGCCTCTGAACTGGGATGCTGCCATCAAACTGGGGTGAGCCACTATCCTCAGGTGACCCCAGACCACCCTACATGGCTCTCRCTGGGAAGGAATGTCCCTCTCTGCACCCTGGGCTCCCTGCTGGCTCCTCAGCAGGGTCCGTGGCTGTGCACAGAGGACATGCCCAGGACAGGGGACATGTCCAGGACAGAGGCTGTGCCCAGGACAGAGCCCAGGGCAGTTGGACTCAGGCCACAGGAGGGACAGGGCAGCCCTGCACAGCCCCTGCCATGAGCTCACAGCAGGCTCTGGGCACCCACAGCACACTGCTCTGTTTTAGTTTTAAATACGGATGGAAAATCTTTACCTCATTTGCTAAAAGCACTTTAATGTCTTTGCACATAAAAAAAAAAAGTACTAAAATGTATTAGTAATTTGGATTATTTGATTCAGTCAGCAGGACTTAAGAGCACTTGTTTCACTTTGGGTCCAGGTTCAAAGCACTAATCACTAAGTTCTGCATCATTTCCTTTACATTTCATTTCTATGACATTTCTTCATCCATTAGCTATGAGTGTGACAGGTGCCAGAGTGCCCTCAGGTGCCTCTTGGAGCACACAGGGTGAGTGGCTCTTGGATCCATTCATGTTGAACTGCTGGACCAATCCAAGCTAAAGGCACCCTCAGACCATTCCTTGGCAGTCAACCACCCCAGAGATGACTGGAGAAAGCTGAGAGTTCCTTTCCAGGAGTTCCTTTCCAGCAGCATCCCCGCCGTGCCAGCACAGCGTGGGGACAGCTCCCATCTCTCCTCCCAGACGAGGAGGTGCCTGCACACACTCACCTGTTCAAAGGTATTTTTAACTTTAGACGGAAATCAACACACGTGTCAGAGCGCAGCAGTGTGGAAATGTAATTTAAATGCAAATGCTGCACTCGGCCCATAGAAATTAATAAATACATTCAATTTATTGTTCACACTTAGAGTTAATGATTATTACGYCTCACCCGGGCAACTGGACCCTCTGGAGAGAAAGAGTTCAGGTATTAATTTCAGTTCAATCAGTCAGTGGCAGGCCGTGCGGCACCTTCTCCCAGAGGGAAGGGAGGGAAAGGGAAGTGAACGGGGCCGGGGAAAGGGAAGGAAGGACCCGGTGTGTCCCCGGTGTCCCCGGTGTGTCCCCGGTGTCCCCGGTGTCCCCTCCCCGCGCGGGGCGCTCGGCCCGGCCGGCCGCGGGGCGCTGCTGCCCTCTGCTGGCGGCGGGCGGACACGGCGGGGACACCGCGGGGACCGGGCCCGCCGCGGGGCAAGCGGGGCACCGAGCACACCGGTCACACACCTGGCACACACTGAGCACACCAGTCACACACCTGGCACACACTGAGCACACCGGTCACACACCTGGCACACACCGAGCACACCGGTCACACACCTGGCACACACTGAGCACACCGGTCACACACCTGGCACACACCGAGCACACCGGTCACACACCTGGCACACACTGAGCACACCAGTCACACACCTGGCACACACCGAGCACACCGGTCACACACCTGGCACACACTGAGCACACCGGTCACACACCTGGCACACACCGAGCACACCGGTCACACACCTGGCACACACCGAGCACACCGGTCACACACCTGGCACACACTGAGCACACCAGTCACACACCTGGCACACACCGAGCACACCGGTCACACACCTGGCACACACTGAGCACACCAGTCACACACCTGGCACACACTGAGCACACCGGTCACACACCTGGCACACACCGAGCACACCGGTCACACACCTGGCACACACTGAGCACACCGGTCACACACCTTGCACGCCTGGGGCACACCCCGCAGAAGTCACACAAGTGTCACACACAGCTGGCAGCCTCCATGGCCTGGCCAGCGCCCTGTTCCTCCACACGCACCCAGGGACCTGCTGGAGCCACCCTCGGGCTCTCCCCAGGAGCCTCCCGGCCCAGGATGCTCCCGCTCCCGGTGGGTACCGGGCCGTGTCGGAAGCGGACCCGGCCGCTGCCAGCTGCTCCCGGTGGTGACCAGCACAGCCCAGGGCGGACCTGGCAGCCCGGAGCCCACCCCGCACTCACCTCCCAGCGGCTGAGCCCATTCGCCGTATTTAAGGAGGGGTAATTAATACAGGGTGATGAAGGCCGAGCCCCACCGGCAGCTTACCCAGTCCTCCCCCTGCTCATGGCCCACACAGACCCCTGTTCAAGCATCACCGCTGTGTCTGCGGCTGCCCCACCTCGAGCGCGGGTGATGGATGGAATCAGGGAGACCTGCCTGTCCTCGCCGCCAGGACGGGAGGAAAGTGAAGGCACGAACCAGCAGCAAATAAAACCCCCCAACAATGGGAAGAGACATAACCCAGCCTGCAGAGTGCAGCGCAGTTCCTCACAGCTTGGGTGTGAAGGGCTCTGGAGCTGTTTGTTTAGAATCTGAGGTTTTTATCCCCTCAGCAGCCACGAACAGCACCTASAGCCCGGCTGCAGGGGCAGGAGACAGTGTCTGTATTGCCCAGGGCAGGGCAGGATGCTGTGGGGTCTAGGAGGCTGTGGAGAAGAAGCACAGGCAAGAGACAGCAAATCTGAAACCACAGACAACGTTTTTGAGAAAAGTTAAGCAGTTTATTCAACAGGATGAGTCCACACCCAACCAGTGGCTTCATCTACATGGCATCACCAGCACACACGAGGACCCACTCAGACACTCTAGCTGACGGCATCTCACCATACGTTACAGAGACAACACCAGAGGAGGAAGAGGAGGAGGAGGATGGCCGGTACAGTGGGCAGCAGCCTGCGGTTTCCCACGGCCTCCCGGCAGAACCAACCCCGTCCCCACCAGCCCTCGCAGCCCAGCCACGCAAAGCAAATCAGACTCGGGACATCTACTGCCGCCCCGCGAGAACCACAACACTGCTACTGAAACAACATACCCGGGGTACAGAACCGCCTACCAGGGACTTCAGCCTAAGGGACAAAGTGCACTCATCGCCGCCGCGGGACCACGCCCGGGGCTGAGGGTCTGCCCAGGGCAGGGCCACGGTGCCACAGCGCTCCCC
>QVAJ01000131.1:1722122-1762002 GCA_003546035.1 Mixornis gularis
TTTACCACAGGTTTGGTCACTAGTCCTTGTTCACTCAAAACTTGCAGAGAAGCAGCAGCGTTCCATGGTCCTGGTGCAGTGCAGCGTCCTCCTCCTGCACGAGGTGATGGCACACACCTCGCTCTGTCCCACTCATGACACTCACTTCACTCCATTCCCATTCATGGCGCACACCTTGCTTTGTCCCTGCTGCCAGGGCATCAGGGACACATGAAGATATCTCAGGATTCAGGAATGGAAAGACTCCAGCTGGCTGGACACACATGGTCATGTATGGATTCCCAGCTCTCCTCCACAGCCCAGTAGTGAACAGACCCCACTGTATTCCCATCCTTTTTTTTTTTTTCCAATGCCAAGAGGTACAGAAAATAAATTCCAGGATGACCTTGTATTGCTTGACGCACAACTGCTGCAGCGTGGGCTTCCATAKGCACACAGCCTTGGAAACCCAGACCAACCCACTGTCTCAAGAGAGAACATTTCAGAGCCAGTTTCTGAGGTAAATCTACTGTTTTAAAAAGTCACTGAATTCTGTACACTTTGTTTCTAATATATACTTCTACACCGAGTGTGTTCTCCAGTGCCAACACGTAGACCTGCCGTCTCCTCCTGCCATAGGACTGCAAGCTCAGGAAGTGTTTCTGCATGGATGGGGTGTGTGCACACCTATGTACATACACACACACGTATGTACAGCACCGGGCCCAGGCCCCACACACGTTTCCTTTCACAGAGGCTCCCCAGCAGGGCTCTGAGCCCCTGCCCGCCCCGCAAGGCTCCCACCAGGAGCAGTCCCCATGCCTCGGCCTACATGGTGCCCGATTTATCTGCCGAGCTGCTGGGGAAGAGCTTCTCGGTGGGGGTGAYGGCGGGGCTGCCCACGCCCGAGCTGCTGCTGCTGCTGGAGCGGTGCTGCACCACGGGCCGCACCGGCCGCATGGGCGGCGGCCGCAGCTGCGCCCCGGCCAGCCGGGCCGACAGCGCCGGCTTGAAGGTGGTCATCATCTCGGCGGTGGAGCTGCTGCTGCGCCGCATGGCCGCGTCGGGGTCCCGGATCAGGATGGTGTGCAGGGGGCTGGCCGGCTCMGAGTTGGTGGCGCCCATCGGGGGGTTCTTCATGGGCTCCAGCGTGTCCAGCACCACGTCGGGYGCCTGCTTGGCCGTGTTCTGCCTYTCCAGCTCCCGCAGCTCGTTCAGCGCCGTGCTCATCGTCTTCTCRATGTCCTGCGAATGCCAAAGGGACCTCAGCGCTGTGCCACAGCACCACCCGCTCCCCTGCACTCCACCCCACTGTCCTGGCATGCAGAGAGGTCTCYGATCTAAGAGCTCCCAGGGAAAACAGAAGCTTGGGGAGAAGGTGTGAATTAAGGCCACTAACTCAGCAAGACGATCGGAGAAGCAATTTAAGGYACCAGAGTCAACTGTTTGAAAAGTCACTCTAGTTAATGCTGTCCTGGTGTAGACAAGACCTTAACTTTATAACACCCAAAAAATACTCAGTGAGCCYCAGGTAACGTTCAAAGGATCAGCTGAAGGGAAATAACTATCAAGTTAGCTCCAATTCATTCAATCAAGCTCCTAAAATGATGAGTGAAAATATTCTCCCTGAGAAGCCTCAGGACTCCCAAGCCCAGCAGCTCCACAGCTTCAAGGTGAAAATTTACATCAGCTGSATGAGCATCTTCTACAAGAACAAGCCAACACAGTTGGGTGTGACAGCAGCACTGTAACAGTGTTTGAGGTGAAGGGGCTTCAGGCACACCCCAGTGAGTTCCCCTTCAGCCTCTCGGTCCCTTCCCAGCCTTCTTACCTCAGCAAGAGCTTCCGCTTCCAGGGATTTCTGATCTCCAAGGCTGCTGTGCCGGGTGGATCCACAGGTTGATCTCAGAGGGTGGCTGTCAGCCAGGGCCTTCCTGTCCGGGAAATTGATGCTGCCCGCGCTGCCAAACGTYGCCATCCTGCGCTTCTCGGGGCTCTCCAGCCTGCCCCTGTTGAGGGGGATCTTGTGGGGGCTGCTGGGGCAGGCTGCTGCTCGAGGAGGGGTGTCTATGCCAGGCCCCATCCCTCGGGGTGGGCTGTGGGTGTCCCCCCCGCTGCGGCGCCGGGGGATGGCTGCACCATCAGACCTCAATCTCACTCTGCAAAGAACCCAGCACGACACCGTGTCAGCCTCTGTCAGCAYGCTGCAAGGCAATCGCTCAGCCCTGAGCTCAGCTCAGACCAAATCCCAGCCTCCCTGCTTCAGGAGACTCAAGCAGAGGGAAGACAAATATTTTAGCCAGTACCAAGAAAGGGACAGCATCAAACCATAGGAGTAGGTTGGGTTGAAAAGGACCTCAAAGGTCATCTTGTTTCAACCCCCTGCCATGGGCAGGGACACCTTCCACTATCCCAGGTTGCTCAGGGCCCCACTGTATCTTTCCTCTGTAAATGTTAAATCCCCATTAGCAGTGCACATGAAATCCCCTCCAAGCTCATATTACCCTGCAGTGCTCACTAGAGCTTTCCCTCCCATCCTGCCCCACCCCACACCTGTGACAGTGACCACCTCCATGGTCACAGGAGTATGAGTTACCTGCCCATCACTCCCCCAAAGCCATAGTCCATGATATGATCTGTTGGTGACTGGATGTCGTTCTTGGAGGAGGCTTTATCATCCAGCAGTGGCCCACTGCTTGCCTCGCTGTCTGCCTTCTGGCTCAGGCTGTCAGAGAAGGCATCATCCCTGGGGAAAGGAGACCACAGCAGTGACAGGGCTGTGCCCCGGGGGAGCCACGCCAATCTGAACATCACCACTGCAGCAGTTCTACACTTAATTAACAATGAGAGGGACCAAGACCACCRCTTTACTGGGAGCTTGGAAACACTGCACATCTGCCTCCCCATCCCCTGTTGTGTGGCTGCCACTGTGATGACTCCAGATACAGTACTTGTAAGAGAAGCAGCACCTGCAAAGGGCCCTGGGATCTGCCCACAGGCCAGGTGAACACCAGACAATCCAGGTGACACCACATTGGGGAATCAATGAGAGATGGGGCCCAGGTACACTGAGGTGCAGTGTTCAGTACCGATCTTTATCAGCCCGAATGAGAAACAAACGCAGCCAATGCATGGAAAGGGAGATGTGAACAGGCCCAGATTTCTCATCAGAGGCATTAAACCTCAGTAAAACAGATTGATTATTTCAGGTGACTGAAGTGGACCTGGTGCAAGTATATGATTTTAACAACCCTCACTTTACTCACATGTCTTGCACCACAATGTACTGGTGGGGAATGAGCCCGTCCACCCCGTTGTGTCTCCCTTCCCACCAGTCCTCCGACGCCCGGTGGTACAGCAGCAGTGAGGCCCCTTTCTTGAAGGAGAGCTCCCGTGGAGATCGTCCAATGTAGTCAAACTTGGCTATGGCCTCAATCTGCTCCACCTCTGCACAGGAGACAGGCACAGCAAGAGAGAGCAGCTCAGCTCAGCCACACGAGGGAGGTTGGACCCTAGAGAGCCATCTCAGCAGAGCAGCAGTGCCCAGAGCATCACACTGAGCACAAGCCTGCTTGTTTTCAGACTGATCAATTCTCATTGTTGTTCCAGGCTTTCTGGGACCTCTCTCAGACTCACACACTACCAGCGATTCCAAACAGCTACAGACCAGATGAGGAGCAGCAGGAATCTCCCTCTGTGCATATGGCATCCTCGCCCGTACTCCCATTTTCCATCCTTGGTTACAGAACCCCATTATCCTCCAGCCTGAGATTTTGTCAAGCTGYGTCAGATGCTGTGATCCAACCCCACTTACCTTCTCTTCCCTTCCTTATCCTGGAGACAGTTTGGCCTGAATTATTGATGAGCAACTAATGCCCCTTTGGGGATCCCCATGGAAATAATGATACCAGCTCCAGCCAGGCAGCTGCTCTGCACCCCGCCATCTGCAGCACTCTGCCCCACTGTTTCCCCACTTCTCCTGATGTGAGCTCTACCAAACACCCATGACTCACCAACTGGGAGCTGGAGGGCTGAGGCAGAACTTTACTTGGGAAGGTCAYGAGCACGCCAGGGTCTCCTAAGCCAAGGGGTGTCACAGCAGGAGCTGCTGGGGCACCCAATGGCACTGAGGAGCCTGTGAAAGAGCCTGGCTCCTATGCAGATCTGTTTCCAGCTGGGGGACACTGAATCCTAAAGAACCACTGCAACAACTGCAAAGCAGCAAGTGTCTCCTCATTAACCAGAGTGACCCACACTGTGCCTTGCTTGGGTGGCAGAYTGCTGCCACTCCCCAGCCACATCTGCCACTGCTGGAGCATTAACATGCCTTAATCATCTGAGACAGTGGATCATTTCAATCCCCACCTGGAGACTGGTAGACAGAAAATGACAAAGTAAAACAAGCCATTCCCTCCAGATCTRCCTCACTCTCATTAAACATGGAAACTTGCTCTGCCCCATCACTGACTGTGGACTCAGCAGCCATCAGCCAACACTCTGCTCAGGGACCAAACCCACGTGGAGGAGGGGACGCCAAAGGAGGACACGGGAGATGCTGCACCAGACCCTTGCCCCAYTCCAGCCCCACTTGGGACAGGCCAGGCCACTTCAGCAGATTCATCTTCCTCACCTTAAGCAAYGCCCACATGAGGGCAGAGAGTGTCTGGGAATACCAGAGGGGGAYCAGCAGAGTGTTCTGGAGGAGGCAGAGCCAGGAGGGCTCCCACAGCCCTGACACAACGCAGGGCTACCGCAGRGAGTGTATGCAGGCCAAGGGGGAGAGGGAATATGTAAATCCACAGAATACAGCCACTCCTCTGCTCTACACTTGRCACCACAGTTAATCACTCAGAAACCCCAATCAGAGCCATTAACGTGGCCACCCAAGTGTGAAATTGGCTGCACAGCAGCTCCCTTGCCTCCCTTTGCCAGGCCTGTTGGCTCCTGCCTGGAGCTGAGAGCAGGCCTGGAGCTGCCCAGCCCCACGTGCCCTTCCCTGTGCCTGGAGCCACCTGGCCTCACGTGCCCTTCCCTGTGCCCTTCCCCGTGCCTGGAGCTGCCTGGCCCCACGTGCCCTTCCCTGTGCCTTCCTCCTCCCATGGCCCCACTTGCCAGGTGAGCCCTTCCTCCTCCTCCTCCCCACAGCCTCACAGGGCAGCCTGTGTTCTGCCAAGGCAGGACRCAGCCAGGGCAGCAGCAGCTGTTGGAAGCAGAAGGTGCTCAGCTCCCCAGGGCCCTTCCAAYGCAGCAAACTCTGCCATGGTTCTGTGCCCCCCAGCAGGGCCAGCGGCATTTCCCCAAGTCCCCCCCGGCAGCTGGTGCTGCTGGCACATGGGAAGCCCAGCACTGCCTCCYGCTCCAGCCCAGCCCTGCYAGCCCCTGCAGCCTCCATCCCACAGTGCTTGCTGCTCTCCTGCATGCACAGCTCTGCTGGCACAGACCCAGCCCCTGCTCGTGTCCTGCTCACCATCGTCACTGGTGTGCGGCTCCGTCCCGTTGTCGTGGTCCACTTCATCGATGGTGCCCGGCTCGCTGTGTGGGCTGTCACTGCAGGGAACACATCAGGCTGTCACACAGCAAGTGACATTGCTCCCAACACACTCAGCACACCTAATGCTGCCCAGGGAGGTGCTGGAGTCCCCATCTCTGGAGGTGTACAACAAACCACTGGATGTGTCTAGGCAACAGGGTGGGGCTTAGYGAAAGGTTGGACTCRGTCTTGGAGGTCTTTCTCAACCAAACTGTGATTGTGATTTGTGACTCTCTGATTCTATGATTTCAAACATGCTCTAAGAAGAGCAGACACTCACACCACGATCACCAGCCCCAGAATGTCACGTTCTGTTGGCTCTTGTGTCTTTAGCAGAGTTTGGCAAAACTAACACAAAGTGACACCAAGTTAAATTCCCATTCCCTAATTCATAATGAGCTTCAGCTCCTCTGCTGCACCAGGAAGGACGGTGGCAGGTGACTGGTATCAGGCATGGTGAGGTCTCAGAAATGTCTGAAACTTGCAGAAAATTAGATCAAGTCTGTTACTGATCCTGGTTTGTTAAACCCAGACCTGAATATTTGGTTAGAATTCCAGAAAAAGGTAACTGGAAGGATTGGGTAAACATCAGGCCACTGGATTTCATCCAACCAGCAAATTAYGATGGAACTATGGGTCTTTACTCAAAATTTCCAGCCTAGGAGGAATTTGGATAGAATTTACCTAAAATTCTGTTTTGCTGAACACATTTCTGTGAATCTGCAGCTCAGAAAATCTTCATCAATAATAGTATTTGCAATGGAAAATGTTTCTTCCGATGTTTTTTACTGAGGTTTATAATACTGAGCCAGCACAAGAGAATTAAATACCTGGTGAAACTGCCTGTTTTGACTGGTAAGATTAACACAAACGGATCAGTGTGCCTGATGAAGGTGTCTGTCCCCAGGAACCCTGCAGAGAGCTCACCAGTACTCCTCCCCTCCAGTCATGCACTTCTCGTAGACAGGCCCTTCCAGCTCCCTGTGGCTGGGGAAGATGCCCTCGTGGTGAATGATGATGGTTTTGATGACCTCATTGACGTGGGCCTGGCAGGACACCGGATCCTGCCCGTCAGGAATGTGCATCAGCGTGGGCCCGAAGCAGATGGCCAGGTTGTAGGGATCCATCATGTTCTCATCGCTGTACTGTGACAAGCTGCAAGCACACGTGTGAGGGAGGGAGCTGCCCTTCCCCTCCCAAAGCCCCACTGTCACTGAGCTGTCCCCTCCCCGTGGGGCACACTGCCACCACGCCTCAGCAGGGCTGGGGAACAACCAAAGCACAGCTCCCCACAGCAACACCAGAAAGGGCTCGTGCAGCAAAGATGGGGAAGCCCTGGCAAAAGGGACAGCAAGGAGGAACTTGGTCAAGCAGGAAAACAAACTCACTGGTTAAGGAAAGCAAAGAGGTATCTCATGACCACGATGACAGCCCGAGGCAGAGTGACAATGATCTGCTGGATCTGGTGCACTCTCTCTGCAGGGTTCTCAATTTCTGGAACACATGAATAGAAAGCACATCCTTAAAAACCTTTTCAGGACCAGACAGCTCAGCACCAGAGGGACTTGTTCCAGATCTAGTGGCCCAGTAAGTGAGGAAACAAAAGCCTGTCTCCAGAGGTCATCCGTGAGTTTGGTACTCAGGTGCAGGAARAGCATGGGGGACACTGCTCCTCCAGAGGGGAATTCCTATGTTCAGATGCAGTACAAACAGCAAATAAAGACATTTCTGTGTATTTTTAAAATAAATGTTTATGCATTATTCATTTCATTCCTCAACAACTCCTCTGTTCCTCAAAAGCCTGAGTCAACGTGGCACTGAAAACAGAGCACTGCTTGATTTTCTAGGGCAGACTTTTAAATGAGGTTTTATTCAGGTTACCCTTCTGGGTTGTGCTTTGGATCCTTCTGAGCCCTTCCACTCCTGTCTCTTACTGCTCTGAATAGGAATTAGRAACTCCTAGGAAACAGGTTAGCTGAAGCAGTGCTGAGTCAGTACTTTCAGATCCTCTGCTCTCCACAGGGGTGCAGAGCCTGGAGCTGCCATCAGACACCTGCTCCCYCCCAAGGGAAGGGGGTGACTCAGGGCTGTCCTGCCCTAAGCTATCCCTGTGTTCTGTAGAGTTAATCCTGTGGCTGCTCTTCCACAGGAAGCAGAGGACAAGCACCAGAGCTTTTCTGGAGCAGGCAGATCACWCTGAAGTGCTTGTTCTGGTTCAAACGATGCCATTTGCTAATCACAATAAAATTCACTGACAACATGTAGCCAGGCTGCAATTCAATCAAAATTCCAAGCAAAATCTGGCCTCAACACCAAGACAGATAGCTTTATAGTATTTCCCATGGGGAATTTTTCCATTTGATTTATCCCATTATTGCCCGCTGCGTTCTCGACTTCTTCAGTTTGGTTTTACATAAGAGGATATTTGTTAAAAAAAAAAACCCAACTAAATACAAACTGGCTAAAACCCTATGACAACAGATATCTGTTCTGACACCCAGAGGAACAAACTCCCAGAGCACTTGCCTTTCTCACTGAGCAAAATGTTTTGACTGGACATAACTCAGGAATTAACGGGGTCCCCATCACCACTGCACACACAGGGACAGCCCCATGTGGAGTCTGCAAAGTGTCTTTTGACCTGTCTATTGCCCCTGTGTTTTTGAGGAGCTCCACATAAACCCTCAGCCCTCCAAGCGCAAAGGGAAAAGTACTTCACCCTGCTTAGGCTGGGACACCAAGTGTGCAGCCTGTGTTTATGTGCAGCCTGTGTTTGTGTGGCACAGTCAACTGCACTTCAGGTCAGATTTTTAACAGGAACAAGGCACTTCAATTTATTTAAAATCTATCCTTAATCAAAAGGTTGCAAGAGCAGCAAGAAGAGAAAGATGAGGAAAAGGAAGATTCTTGTTAAAATGGGAAAAATAAAGAGAGAGAGATAAGAGAATAACACCCAGAAAATTAACRGATGACGTTTGTAAAAAAATTCCCMAAAGCTTAATAAATTGTGCAAATTTGCATTAATTAGGGGTGGTGTCAAACACAAGCCTATCAGCCAGCACACAGGTAGCCAAGTCACCAAGCACATCCTGGCACCTGAGGGAACCCATCCCCTTCTCCCAGGCTGTGCCCTCAGGCTTCCAGCTCTGCACCCCCCCAAAACTGCAAATCCCTGTCCAGGGCATGGAACTGGTGCACAACCAACTTCCTTTGCCTCACGTGTGTGCTGTGCAGCTTTAAACATCAAAACTGATATCAAAGAGCTGCCACATGCACTTACTTATAGTAGATATCAAATCTTGAAACCTTTCCTTAGGAAAGAGGGGGTTTTCCAGTCCTCGGAAATACAGCTTCAAGACTCCAGCCACTGAGTTAATGTCTCGTTCATTCTGATCATCAGCGAGGGGGTCTTCACCTGCCCAGAGAAAAGGTTTTATATCCAGCATCACCATCAAGCTGGACTAACACAAGTGGTTTTCCTCATTTAATGGAACATCCAAATTCCCCAAGGTTCAGAAACCCTTCTCATGTGCAATGGCAATGCTGATTTTTCCTGAAAACCAGTTTTCCTGGGGATTTCAAACCTTTCCTSAGGACAAGGATGATACTGGTAGTCTCTCCTTCACCATTTCCAGCTCAGTGCATTTTGCATTTACAGCACCAGCCCRGAAAGCTGAGGAGGTCTGAACGACAGGGAGTGAGAGCCTGAGAGGACAGGCTTGGCTGGAGGATACAATTACACCTCTGGAATGGACCCAGTGGTTCTGGATAGCTTTGTATTGACTTAAATCCGTGAAAGGCTTTCAGTGCCCCTGAGAWCTGGATACTAATTGATCTTAAATTGGATGTGCAAATCCTCCAGCCCTTGACAATCCCAACACTGCCTTATCCATTAGCCTATTCACCTTCATCCTGATCCTTCCAATGCTGCTCAAGGATTAAGGGTCACTATTTCCAGCAGGACTGTCCCTGTCACAGGTCCCTCCACTCAGGACAGCAGGACTGCTTTCCCTTTCTCCCTGGCCTGGCACCCTGAGTGTGATTGTCTCAACAGATTCACTGGCACCTCCACTGGCACCAGGTCCAGGCAGGAATGCTGCACCTCCCTTGGCAAACTGCTGCAGGAAGGATGAACAAGGATCCCCAGAAAACTCTTTTATGGCTCTTGTGGTTTTAACAACAGTGGAAAAGACCCCTGCACGTACCCCTCCTTCTCATACTCCTTCCCTGGGTGACTTTGCTACTGCCAGAGACACGACACTGAGAAACCCAGATGGGATAACACCCGCTCATGTCTCATAGCAGAAAAGGCTTTAACACAGGCTCTGCACCATGGCTAATGCCCCCAGCACACACCATCTCCCAGTGCAAGGATCCCTGCTGTACCTGCACACCCCAGGTACACACCTCTCTCAAACGAGTTCTTGATGTCGTTGACTTCCACCTGGGAGCCAGGGACTCTGAAGATGCCCTGCTGCTGGAGGCCTGGAAGAGAATAAAGCTTTGAGAGAGATTTCTGGAATTGCTGGGCAATACCTGCAGGTGGAAACAGCAGAACCCAGGAGAGGATGCACCAGACAGGCTTGGTCCAAGGAGGAACAGCGTGCTGCACTCACTCCTGYTCACATTCTCCAACCAAGGCCCCCAGATCAAGGTGCTGGAAGGGCTCACGGCCTGAATGAACAATGTAACCTAGGCATGTGCTAATAAAACCTCACTATTTGCCAGTCACAGCCAATGCCATTGGAATTCTAACCCAAGCCCATGGAGAATGGACTGCAGGCATCCCTGGGAGTCTCTGCTCACTCAAGTGCTTCATTCCTTGGCAGGTTTCTGTGGCTMTACTGAGCCAACTTACCATACAGATTGATGTAGCGGATGCAGCTTTCTACGACAAGTGGAATGGCCTGTCCTGAATCCTTCAGGAAAGGAAAGGAAAAAGAGAAAACATTACTGGTTTCTTGCTAACAAAGCATGGGAAATGCATTAAAGATTGCAAAACCAGAGATTTGAAAATTAGTGCTGTGGAGTGTAGTAAGAGAAAGGCAGGGAAAGGAGGTGTTACAAACATGGAGCCATCAAAGAGCGCTGAGGATACCRTGTGCAGCCAAAAATGCACAGGAAAGTTGTCACTAAGGTGTGTGAAACATTGCTGCTCCCTGTCTGGCTCAGACAGGAGACTGCCACGAGGGATTACAGCTATTCCACCCCAAAGGTGGAATACTGAGCTGAAATAAAACTTGTGCTACATCTGGCTGATGGAATAAGCTTTCCACAACACAGCTTACAACAATATTTCCACCAAAGGAAAGAGCCATTGTCAGCATGGACTGAAGTGCCTGAGTCTGAACCAATGGTGAGTTCTGGCTTCTCCCCAGGCCCCTTATTGCAGAAGCTCAAGGGGACCATGGGCCATGTCTGACAGCCCAAGTGGACTCATTTCTCTTTGGGGCTCTGGTTGTTTTTCCAGCAGAGCACAGTGGCATCTCTGGGCAACTCCCTCCATCTTGCAGATGGGCCTCCAGTAAGTACCTGATTCCTCGTTCGCGCATTCCTCCTTCCTCTGAGCACACAAAAAAGCAGCAGAGTGGAAAAAAGAGAACAGATTAAGCAGGGATAAGTTCAGTTAGAGGTGAGCATCTCCTTCGGAGGCCATGAACGCTCAGATGCAATGGCAGCTTAGCAGGGGCCAACACAGGCTTTTGGGATGTCCACCCTCCCTCCCAAACCCCTYTGGCTCACTGCACCCCAGCCTCAGTGACCTGCAGTGACAGCATCCTGGATTTCATCCCTGTCTGAACCTGGGGCCTTCCCAGGAGCCCAAGGACAGGGACAGACCTTGCCTGGGGCACAGACAAGGCTCTGAGGAGGACACTGGGGGCACTGGATGACCAGGGGACAACTGGCCCAGCTGCCCGTGAGGCTGTAAACCCCAAGGGCAGGCAGCCATCCCCCAAGGGGTCTCTGCTAGCACAGGACACTCCTGCTCAGATGGATTTCTAGAGCAGGTTAATTCCTCCTTCTCAGTGCTGAACAGGCTGGGATTTAATGAGCATTACTTTTTAAAAAACCAGTTTAAGTCAGGAGTAATCACAAATCCTAACGGGATTACAGGCTTTGCCAGCAGGGCCAGCACTCTCTGTGCTGACACTGTGTACAGACACTGCCCTCAGACTTAGGGCTGTGCTTGAGGGAATAAACCCCAGCCAGATGATGCCTATTAGTCACCAAATCCACCAGTTTGTCTTTGCTGCTTCCTGAAGTGTTTTCACTGAAGCTTTCTCCAGAGCAGATTACAGGACACCACCTGTCAGCAGCYRGCAGGGATGAGCCAGGGATGGCTGTTACTGATGGATTTGTGTSTAAGGCTGAGCATCACCTGTCTGCCCTCCAACATGCCACCCATACAATAGRATTTCTATCCCAGGCTGACAGTCCTTGAAAGTGAGAGACACTTTCTGGGGTCATTTTATCTTCCTACTCAGCCACAAGGATGGATGACCACCAAAACCATGTGGAAAAGAGGAAGGGGGGTGTGTCTGTTGCTCCTTTGAGGGCTGGGCTGAGTTTGTGCAATCTTTCTTCTCAGGATGGGTAGAAGCAGCAGAACAATGAGGACACTCAGCCAGGACTGCCTCATACTGCACATGGCCACCAGCCATGGGTGGGGTCCAGAACACACAGCTGATGGGACAGGAACACCAGGAATGCACAAGGGGAGCTGTGGASAGAAATCACCACCGAGGCCAAGCCGTGCTGGCCACGCCAGCTGGGGGCAGATGGGCTGGAGGGACCCCCTGAGGATGGCAAGCAGCCAGGACAGGAAAGCCACCATTCCATTCCCAGCGTTCACAGACACTCCTACACAAGCCAGCAAGTACCTTAATGAACGTTTCCATATTGCCGTTAAAGAGYTTATGATTATAGACTGAGAGAGGCCTAGGTCTCCTCATTTTCTGTGGCTTAGGGGGAAGACATGGGGGCCTGGGAGAAAATGGAACATAATAAATCAACAAAACACCRACATAAATGCAATGACAGGGTGAGATCTCGTAGGTTATAACTGAGAATAGGAAATCAAACAGAAAAGTCYCTCTGTGAGGATTCGACGTGTAGCTCCACACACCCTGCAGCCACTCACACTGTGTGTCCCACACCTCTCCAGCAGGAAACCAGGGGCATTGGTGGTCAGCTGGATTTAACATCCGCCTCCCACCACCACCAGCTCAGCACTCCCTCAGCCTGAAGAGACACCAAGAGCAGCTGAGGAGATATATCCAAAATAAACCACAGCTACTCCAGAAAACACTGGGGTATTCCTGTTTGTTCCTAAACAGATTTCATTCTGCTCACAGAAAGAGGCTAGAATGAGGACAATGGGAACACCTCCATCTTCCTGTATCTCATTTCTGTTTGGAATCCCAGGGATGGGGATGACCCTCCCACTGCAMGTGATGAAGAAGCCAGAGAAGCCTGTGACAGGTTTCAGTGCAGTACTGAGGATGTTGGAGGGCTACTTTCATTAATGCTATTCCCAGTCCAATTCCTCTGGATAATGAAGGACATTCAGTGTCTAGATCYAGAAAAAGGAGAAAAACACCACAAAATCCCAAACAGATTTCTGCCCTGCCCTCTGCCCCAGGCTGTACTGATGTCTGTATGGGAGAGAACACGACTGCAAACACACAAAACTGGGTTGTGGGAGCCTTCATGCAGGAGCTCTCATGGAACAGACATGGACACTTTACACAGAGCTCAGTGCAAAGGGCACAACAGGGGTCTGCTGGTTYCTTAATCAGATGCCTCTAATTAAGCAACTTGACTCAACACTCCTACAGCTCCCAGCCACTCCTTTGAGAGGTAACTGAGGAGCAGAGGCGACTGTTCCTGCAGCCCCAGCCAGGGCCCTGCACTCACACCCAGGGCCCCAGGGCAGCTCCCCTGCCCAGAGTCAGTGACAGCTGTGACAGCTGACCCAGCAGGGCCATGCCCAGCTCCCCAGAGTGCCACAGCCTGCACAGCCCCTGCTCTCTGCAGTCCCTCTGTCCTGACAGCCCCCTGTGCCCCCTGGGTGCCCACTGGGCCTGGTGCCTGCAGCACGAGGAGCCTCCTTCCTGCCTGGCAGGGCAGCCCAGGCTGCACCATCTGCTTCTCCACTCCTAACAAGGAATGGAGCTTTTTTTTGCTGGCATTATAAATTTTATTAAACACAAACAAGGTTGGAACAAGCTCACACACAGACTGAGCATGTTCTGGGGAGCTGTGTGGAGGCTTTGCTGGCCCGTGTCTTGCTGTCAGAACACCAGCACACTCCTAGCAAGCCACGGGAGCTCTGTGGAGATGCTTCATGGACTGGACACAGATCAAAGCCTCCTCTCTGTCACATTCACCCCAGCCCTCTCTCCTGAAGAAGAGGGATGAAGTCTGTGATACAGACATGCTCTGCACTCATAGCTGAAGCAGCCAGAGCTGGGAGATGATTTCAGGGACAGATTAAAGTCCTCAAAGGAAGAGGGATGGCAGGSAGTGAGTGGACACCTTCGTGTCACCCTGCCTGAACACAACCCCACCTCAGCTCCAGGGCACTGCACCGTGCTGACAAAACACATCCAGGCACATCAGAGCCAGCCAGGCAGCCACAAAACACACTGCAGCAGAACCAGGTGCTGTGCCACCCCCCTGATCCCAGCACTGCAGGCCATGCAGCTGGGGAGCAGGAYGTGGGGCACAGGGGGGCTGCAGGTGGGTACCTGAACCCCCCAAGCTGCACCAGTAGCAAAGCAAACCTCCCTTCCCACAGCCCCCTCCTGCACCAGCCCTCCCCAGGAGCAAGTAAGGAGAAGAAGTGCTCACCTGGTGGTTCCACACTCAGCTCTTTCACCTGTAAGAAACACAAATCCCCATCATCCCTCCCATCAGCCACCACCAAAGGACTGCAGAGCACAGCTGTGCTGGTGCTCACACCCTCACTGCTGGCTCCCACACCCCAAGGAATGGCTTCTGGCAGAGAGAAGCTGCATTTGGGGAGGAGAGATGCCCACCTGGTGCCCCCACCATTAAAAGACAAATCAGAAATCTGGAGGGAGAAGATTAGAATCTCCTGGGGGAGAAGAGGGAGAGGAAGGAAAGAGGCAGAGGGTGGGAGTGAGTGGCAATCTCTGCTGCTGGAAAAGTAACCCAGCACTTCAGCACACAGTATCAGATTCAAAGAGATTTCTCTATGTGCACTCCCAAAGTGGGAGGAGTAATCCAAGGAAACGATGATTTTGTATGTCACTGGCTATCCTGAGCAGCAGCAGCCAGGCACAGGACCATCAGTCACTCAGGAGAACACACGGGGTGAGGCTGACAGATGGTTTAAACCCTCTCAGGAGATTGGAGGATCCTCCCTGGACCTGACCCCAGCTCACCTTCTCCCAGAGTTTGCTTCAGCAGGTCGTGTTTAGCCTGGAGCTTCGTGATGAGGTTACTGCCATTCAGATACTCCTTAAATTTCTGGAATTAAAGAACAAGCAGGGTGGGTTAAGCACCACAGCCCCTAATGGATGTTGCCTGGGGGCTGCCGGGGGGGCTCAGGAGGCTGCAGGCTGCACCAGCTGTGCTGCAGGGCTCAGCAGGGTCTAATCACTTCTCCCTGCTCCAGCCACTGCTCTGATGGTCTTATTAGCCTGGTCTCCTTGGAGCTGCCCCTCCTGCCCGGGAATGCAGGGAGGGACAAAGAGTTCAAAGCTGGCTTTCTTTTGTCAGGCTTCTGGGAACAGCCTAGGAAACCAAAGCAGCTTTCCCTGCACTGCCAAGGCTTTGCCTCTGTGCAAACCAACAATGCCAAGCAAGAACTCCCAGTGCCTGAGCCCTCCCAGGCAGGGACTGCCAGGTGCTCCATGAAGCAGGTGACACTGTGCAGAGCAACTGCCCACCCCACAGTGAGGCTGTGGGAACCCAGGAACATTCCAGAGCAAGGCATTACACAGGAGAGAGGAGACGAGAGATGGAGAACGGGAGACGGAGAATGAGAAAGATCAAATCTCTGCAAAAACCATTAAAGTAATCCCCAAGCACAATTCCAAATGAAAATTGCAATTTCCCCCCCAATCTACAATAATATTATTAAGAGAAAGTAGAGGCTCTTCCATGCATATGTAATACATCACCGTAGGTGATGTTAACCGTAGGCCACGACCCACATTGAAATGAGGGAGACTCTGGTGAACTCATGGCTGCTGCCTGTATTTCAGGTACCAGAGCAGAGACCTGAGCTCTGCCTGGGAGTGCAGCATGAGAGCTGCAGGGCAGGCACACACACCACAGCTTTTGTGCCTTCYTTGGCATGTGAGTAGCTTCAGCTCATCTGAGGGCCAAGGGCAAATTTAAGCTGTATAGGCTAGAGAGGAAGACTTGGCTCATAGTTCACAGTCCTGAAGGCCTTTCTGAAGAGACCCTGGATGGTGGCCCACGGTGAGGCCATCTGGAGTATGAGCCCTGCTCTGAGCCTCTCCTACTTCCACTCAATAAGTTTTCAGTCTCATCTGGCTGCTCCAGTTGCTCCTTCCAAGAGAAAAACAAGGCAGGCACTGGATTGTCAGTCCTTATGTAGTGCCTTGCAACTGAAATGCATTCCAGACCCAAATCTGACAGAAGACAAGTACTTAAAGAGACTGAATTGGTTCTYGCTCTTCACTAATGAGCACTTAACTGGGCCTCAGCCCTAGCAATTAATGCTTCGTGTCCTGTATGGCCTGAGCTGAGACTCACAGTGAAATAGAACATTTCAGTCTCCTGCTGGTTGGCTCTCCTCTTGGCGATGTTGATTTTGCTCATGTAGGTCTCTGATGCAGCTGATTTGACCGACTCAGTGGAGCGGCTGTGCTGGAAGGCATCTGAAACATCAAAATCTTCCACTGTCAGCATGTCCTGCAAGGTCTGCATTGTGGCATCCAGCGTTTTCCGTACCTATCAGAAACAGGACAGTGTGGGTTTGAGGCAGGCTGGGAAAAGGACACATCTTGAGCCAAAACAACCACTCAACAAGCAGCTCCTGAGCCCTGGGCTAGCACTGGCTGTGGTCTGTGGGCACTTCCAGCTCTGCCACAGGAGGGGCTCCACACCTGAGCAGAGCAGGAAATCTCCAGTGGAAGAAAGGCTCAGCAGTGCTGCCCAGAGACCCAACCTCTTACCTCTTCATTCTCAATCTTGAGGGTGGCCAGCCGAGACTGCAGCTGGTGGTACCTCATCAGCAGCTCGGTCTGCACAGGCTGCTGGGCGCTCACCTGGCACACCTGAGGCAGGAGACACACCACGGGTCATGCATGGGCCAGACACACATTTCCATACACACACAGTTCCCTCCAGCCCCCACCAGCTCCTGGCAGCCTCCAGAGAGGCTGTGCTGCYGTGTGTCCCATCAGCAGTGCCCTGGAGCTGGGCCAGCACTGAATGTTTTGCACTCAGCCATCTCCCAATTACGGCAGGTTAATCACAGCTCCCCTGTGCAGATCTGTGGGGCAGAGAGAGCCAAACCACAGGSTCCCTAATTGGGAGAGACAGCCCGAAAGGAGGAGCCCTAACGAGCCAAGAGTCTCATTAGGAAAGGAAACATGAACAGCAGCGTGTGAAGGCAGCAGAGAGGGGTAAGGAGTCAGGAACAATTTCACAGGGATGTTTAGAGGAGGGGCAGGGCAGGCCAGGCCCCTCTGCAGCCCCACAGGTGAGCACATTACCTCGTCCCCCATGTGTGGCTGGAACTCAAACTTGAGCGGCGGGCAGAAGACCTGGTTGCACATGTCCATGATGGTGTGCTTGTCGCTGCGGGCGTCCAGGTTGTCCACGGCGTTCTCGATGATGTCCAGGCCCTCGTGGCGGGACGTCTCCAGGTTGTACTCAGCAGACAGGTACGTCCTGAAGGTCCGAGCAAGGCTGGCGTGGAACCCCAGGTCACAGCACTGAGAAACACAAAGGAGGGGCTGCTCACACCAACGCCCCCAGACCCCTCCACAAGGTTCTCAAACACGGGTGGATGTTGAAGCAAGGTGTGGCAGTGGACACCACGCCCCGCAGTGTGTGACACACAGCCCTGCACCTGCCTGCCTCCCACCACGGAGCAGCTCCTCATGCTGCTGATCACTCTCACGTCTGTCTTGGGGAAAATGATAAAACTTGGGAGTTAATTGCTGCAAAAATACTGTACTTAGACAAAAAACTGTCCTCACTATAACTGATTTTGGCATGTCAAGTGTCATACCAGCACAGGGATTTGCTGAAAGCTCCATCAGAGCTGAGCAAGTCCAACCTGTGGCCAATCCCCACCCTGTCACACAGCCCGGAGCACTGAATGCCACGTCCAGCTACGCCTTGAACACCTCCAGGGATGGAAACTCCAACACCTCCCTGGGCAGCCCGTTCCAGTGTCTGACAACCCTTTCCGTGAAGAAACACCTCCTGAAATTTATACTGATAAACTCAGAGTGAAATCTGAAAACTCAGTCAGTGCCACAAGCAGCTCCAACCCAAGAAGGCATCTCCTGCACGGTGCCAATGTGAGGAGACATGGCTCAGTTCAGATCACGTCACAGCAGGGCTGTGCTTGCTTCAGCCTCTGCTAAAACCAGCATTAGCAAAGCTACACTGGGCCAATTCCCACCTGCAGGTGCCCGAGAGAGCCCCACTGTCACTCCTAGTCTTTAAAAGCTGTGAAACTCCATGTGCAATAACGAGGAGTTTTGTAAAAACTACCAAATTTTCACAGCCCTCCATTTATCCTGCTTCTATTTAGCTTCCAATCACATTAACTGATGTGATTGATCTATGCCAGTTGTGGACTGGCATAGACCTGCATTAGAAAAACAAGCAACACAAAAAAGATAAGGGGTGAATCTCCATTTGCTGCTCGGGGCAAAACCTCATTCTGTGCTGCAAGTCTCTGCCATGAGACAGTTTCAGCATGAACACACATACGACCACTCCAGGTTGTACAGAAACCCCAGAGCTGGGACAATGCAGCCRAGGGGCTGCCACACAGATGGGGCAGGGACCAGGGCCAGGACCCCTGTGCCAGCTTTGGGGGAGGACCAGCACTCCTGCCATGACCAGCTGACCACAGCCCTGTGCCCTGGGAATGGACTGTGTACTCCCCAGCACCTCCCAGCCCTTACCCCGGTTCTCCCACCCCCCGAAATCACAGCTACTTTGCTACAAAAGGCAGTACYAGGAGGAAATATCTGCCACTGTTCAAGGGTGGGAATTCCCAAAGCACAAAACTGAGCCACTACAAGGCAAAGCACTGAATGCCACAGAACCAAAGGAGAGGGGCTCAGGGCATTGCCAGCTGCTTTGAGGATAAAATTCCATGGGAAATGTTTCCCGTTTTTTGCTGCTGGACTCGCACTGAAGCCGGCGGTGATTTGCAGTGCCCAGAAATCAGCTGCTCCTGAAAACCAGGGCAGGCACTTCCCACACACACAGCAGCCCTGGGAGTCCCTGGTGATCAGCACCGTGCCGACTGCTTCACACACGGATGCCCAGAGAAGAAAAGACAGAGCAGGGACTTCCATGCAATTCCCAGAGGAACACRCAGTGGGGAGGGGAAAAGAAAAAGGAAGAAAAAAAAGACTTCAGACCGATGCTCCCAGCCCCAGAACAAATGGCATTTTCTCACCCCTCTCATCCCTTTGATGGCAAATAAATTAGAACCACAAATAATAATCCCCAGCCCTTCTGCAGCGCCTTTCATCTGCCAAGCTCAGAGCTCCCCAAGCATTAATTCATCACGTCTGGTAACGCCCTGCAAGGGGTGGAAATATCCCAGTGTCCAGCTTGAGAAACAAACCAGCTCCTGGAGCTGAAGCAAGCACATTTGGCCAAAACACCATGGAAGCAGCCAAACACCTGTGTGCCTCCCACTCCAGAGCTGCACGGGGGGCACTGCTGGGCTCCAGGGAGAAGGAAATGCACACAGTGGCCTGTGGCTCCAGCAATGCCCAGTCCCTCTGTTGTTTGGGAGGCTGAACCTGCACAGACAGAGCTCAGCCAGGCCCACGCCTCACCTGAGCAAGTGGAACCCTGGAGTAACACCTGAGCACCTGGGTACCCTGCAAGCCACCCCTTCACTTCCCAGGCAGAGCAGTAACACCCCTGCCTCCACAGAACCAGAAATGTCTGCAAACAAAGAGCCCAACTCATTTGCTCTGCTCTGTTCCCTCTTTTCTGCATTTTTTTTCCTTAAAAAATATTCTGCGTTGTTTTTAATTATATGCATAATATATAATAAWTATATGCCTATTTTAACTTCTGGCCTCTACTGTCTTGACATTGCCRCAAAATCCAAAGCTGTACCATGTGGCAAGTAAATCACAGAATCCCAGAATGGTTTGTGCTGGGAGAGACCTTAAAGATTATCCAATTTCAACTACCCTGCCATGAACAGGGACACCTTCCACTAACACAGGTTGCTCCAAACCCTGTTCAACCAGGCCAGTAAAGCCACCTGAGGATTTCTGGCATAACTGTTTCAACTGCTGTTTGTGTTCCCTAACTTAACTCAGCTAATTTTTCCAAGCAATTCGACAGTTCCATGTAACATTGAATTTCCTCAGAGTTCCCCTCCTTTCCTGGCTTTTTTGTCTCAGATACAGCAAACACTAATCCATAGGGAAGCGAGCTGCTGTTCCAGAAGGACTCAGAGGAGGCTGCACACGTTGCAGGAGATCAGTTTGTATGGACACCGACTGTTCCAWTTTCTCTGCTGAATCTAGTGATACCTTTCATGTGACCACTTCAAACCGACTTGCAGCCATTTCCCACAGAACTCCAGAGGGATGGATAAGGAGCTTTATCTCCTCTTCACATACGTGGCCGAAAAGATTAACTTGGTCCCACAGTTAATGACAGGAATGAGACGAGCCCCTCCTGGGCTCTGAGCTGACTCCCCCGGGCTCGGAGCTGACCCCTCCTGGGCTCGGAGCTGACCCCCCCGGGCTCGGAGCTGACCCCTCCTGGGCTCGGAGCTGACCCCCGGCTCTGCTCCCCCGTGAGGTCCCTTCTCCCCCACAGTCTCCCCACAGAGCCGCTCCCTCCGTGGGCTCAGCTGCCCTGCACAGACCCCCTCCAGCACCACTGGGATCCGGGGACTTGGATTCAATTCTTCCGGAGCTGCTGAAGCCCTTCTTGCCCCACCCTTGCAAAATGCACTGAACTAGTAAAAAAGCCTGTTCAAAGAAACTGCTCTCCCTTTGAGGATACAGGACACCCATGCTCAGCTCACACATCCAACATTTGGTTCTTTGGTGAACAGAATTTGTAATTGGGGAAATTTCATTGCTCCATGTTAAAGATGCTTTAGCTAAAGTCCCTGGAGGGGCTCCTGGAGTGCAGGAGAAATGTCATCTGCTGACTCCAGTGGAAGTGTCAGTGAGGAAATAAAAGTTGGGAGGAATAATATAAACAGACAGAGGTAAAATGGAACTCAGCAAATCTCCAGAAAATCAAAGTTCAAAAAACTCCACAAAAGTAAGTAATTCTTGCTTAAAAAACAATTAAATGAAAGAAAGAGAATATGCACTGCAAAAGCAGAAAGCCTGCAAGATAAATCAAGGTGTGAGAACACCTTGCCATTCAAATGTCTCCACGATCAACTTACTTGTTTTTTTAACACATCTTCARTAATAAAGAGAACAAAAGGGACATAATGAAGAGTATTTTATCATATATCAAAGTCTTGAAGTCATTAGGGGTTTTGCATCAGACTTTAATTAATTCTCAGAAGTGTAACTACATGCTAATGGGCTAGGAAAGGAGGTAGACACTCAAGCAGCTTTTTAAATTGTACAGTCAGGTAATGATGGTAACACAGTGCTTCAAACCCAGCTATTTATGCACTCACTGAGGCAACTCCAGCAGGAAGAAACTGCACTGTGCAATTTACTCACTGTGGGATGCCCGTTAAAGGAAGAAGCAGAAGTCCCTTCTCTGGGTAAATCCCTTCTTTGACTCATCTCAAAGCAGTTTGTAGGAGTCACCAGTGTTCAGTTCCTGCCAGTGCCATGAACCTGCCTCCAGCAGTTCCTGCCCTGAGGCTGCTCCCTGCCAGCAGCACCGGGACAAAGCCCCAAAGGCCCCTTCCCCAGCCAGGACAGCACTGCCACATGTGCTGAATCACCACCAAAGCCACCAAGCAGTAGAAAGAAAAAACCCCTCTGTTTCAGCACCAAAACCAAAGCAGCGTCTGACCTTGGGARGCATTTCTCTGTCTCAAACACAGACTATCCAACGGGCCGAGAAGAAACCTCAGTCCCACCTGGCTCACCCCAAGGCCAATCCAATTCACAGGACATCTTCAGCCCCAGTTAAGAACACCCTAAAGCCCCCCCAGACACCCCTTCAGCACCAGTTAAGCACCAGGAGTGCAGTTAAGGCTGGCTGGGCAGAGGGAAGGCACTCACGTCRATGAGGTCGGAGACATCGTGGATGTAGTATTTGCTGACGGCTGCGTTGGTGGCTGCCAGGTTCAGCAGGTAGTCGTTCCTGGCTTTTGTACACTTCAGCTTGTTTTCAGAATACTTGGCTTGTCTCTGAAAAAGCAGAATGGAGTGTCAGAGCACAACCAGGATGGTATTGGCACAGTGTTTGCTGCCACAGAGCCCTACAGCACCCTGCAGCCTGCATGTGACAAGGTAATTACTAAAACTTGGTATCTGGTATGAAAACAGGGACCTTGCCAGGGTGGAGGAGATCCCATCTGAACACCCCTCGCACTGTCAGCCAGCCATGAGTGCATCCTGCTCAGAGGTACTTGGAGCCCTTGAGCACAGATGCTGCTGGGGATTTTGGCATCAGTCAAAACCAGAGGGCCAAATTTTCTCCCCAGAAATGCTGACATACGTTTGGACTTGCTCCAGATGTGTGCAGCTGTATCAAAGTGGAATCTGGCCCAGAGGCCCAAGCTACACAATTCAGAACAGGACCCAGAATTCAAAACTGTAGGAAAGCAGATGTGCTCCAGATCTGGGACATCTGCTCAGGCAGATCCCTGCTCTGAAGGCTGAATCAAAAGATTAACCCTTCCAAGAAGATCACAGTTAGAAATGTCCCAGGGCTGGATGAGCCAGTGAGCAAATGCATCCTGGCTGGGGAAGCTATCTCCTTTTCTCCAAAATTAACACAAAAACTGTGGAGATCCTGAGGCCAGGGGGATTTGCTGAGGCTGGAATGGCACAAAGTGTTTTGCCTAACAAATCCACGTAAATACTGCACTCTCATTCCCAGTCTGTGGAGGAAGAACACCGGTATTTTATAGATCCAACTATTATTTTGCTACCAGGAGTCAGTGCCTGAGCGAACCCAAGGCTGTTGTTCATTTTTAAAAGCACATCTTTAAGAACACATCACAGACAAACCCCAAACTCCTGGAGCAGGGTGTGGTGTCAGGAGCAGGATGGATCACCATGCCAAGGCAGACCCACTGGGGCACTGCCCTGSCCAGCACAGCCCCTCAGTCCCAGCCCAGCCCAGGCCCCTGGTGGCCTCCACTGGTGGAGAAGCAGCTCCCACCACCTCTCCCTGTCCTGTGCCCCAGGAGCCATCACCCTCAGGGCCCTTCCAGCTGCCTGTCTCAGCTCTCCCTCCAGAGACCAGYCAGGAAGGGTCCACGGTGGCCACGTGGCTCCTGTGCAGGCCCATCACCCCATCCAAGGCTGCATTGCCTGTTCCTGTCATGCCACCCTGACTCAGAGCCAAACTTTCTCTAGAAGCTGGTCCTGGCCCTCCTCCACAGCCAAGAGCAGGGAAGACACTTGTGATGGCCTCCTTGGGCTGCCTTCCAGCAGCACATGCACACAAGACACCAGCATTCCTAATCCTTCCCAGAGATACAGGAATGGCCTCACAGACAAAGACAAGSCTGAAGGCTGCCTGCAGGGAGTCCCAGCCCCAGCCCAGCTGCCTCCTCCTTCCCTCTCACCCACCTTCTCTTTCATCTTCTCAATCTTCTTGACGGAGCTGCGCCGCTGAGGCCGGTCCTCGTGTCGCAGCAGGTTCACACTGATGTCCCCTGACTTGTTGAACTGCTTTTCTTCCTGCTTCTCTGCCTCCTTCAGCTTGCTCTCAGCACTGATGCTCTCTGCATGGTACATGTGGTAGGTCTTCATCACCTGCAGACACAGGAGGTCATGAGCCACCTTCCCATGGTCACACAGAGCACTGGAGCAGGACAAGCCAGCAGCCCTGGGCAGGGCAGAGGGGCTGTGGGGGCCACTGTGGCACTAAGGAACAAAGTGGGGAGGAAAGCTTGAGAGATTAACCCCAGCCCTATTTCTAGAGCTCCAGGCTGGTCTAAGAACCGTGATGACACTCAGTCCCACTGTCATCACACCTGCAGTCAAAGAGCACTGCATGCCTGCCAGCAGGGAAATAAGGAATAACCTCAGAGCTCTGCAGCTGGGATAAGTCCATGACATGTGACTGTGAGGGAGGCCACAGTCACTCTGAACTCCATTTTGGCCTACCCCCTCTGTTCCTACACTTGGACTTGCTAAGCCATCAGACAGCCCTTGCTCTGCCACCCAGACAGCAGAACCACCCAGAAGTGGAGGAGCTGCAATTCCCAGGCAGAAATAGGGTTTGTGTCCCGTCACCACCTCATCCTGCCCTTGCTGCCACCAGCAGGCTCAGGCAGTGGCAGGGTAGGGGCAGCAGCACCTTGTCCTTCACATTCCAGATCCAGGAGGGATGAGGCTGATCCTGGAACACTCTACAGGCAAAATTCCACCACAACCTTCCCTTGCAGAAACAAGAGCCCAAAGGGCACACTGGATCATTTTAACAGAGCTGGCAAGAGGGACACATCTGCTCCTCTCTCTTTATGCCTTTAGTCACACTGTCCCCTTCTATCATCTCCCTTTGGGATGTGGATGGTTTATTTCACATTGCCTTGACACGGCCCACAGTGCCTGACTGCTCACTGCAATCAGCCTCAGCAGGGCTGGGCACTGCAGGCTGGGACACTGGGACACGCTGGGACACGCTGGGACACGCTGGGACACGCTGGGACAGGTTGCCTGAGGACCAAGGGTTAAAACAGAGCAGGAACCCCCAAATGCAGGGGATTTTTACATACAGTTTAATGAAGAAAACACAGAGTTTTCCTCATCTGCGGCTGTCAGCAGGACCCAGCAGTGTTTGACTTGGAGCAGGGCAGGCTGAGCCACATGATCCCTCCTCCTGCCAAGCACAACCTCAGCTGAAGGCTCCCAACACTGCCCCGGGGCCGCACAAACCTGTCCCTGCAGGGAGACCCCACTGCAGGGTGACCCCACTGCAGAGAGACCCCACTGCAGGGAGACCCCACTGCAGGGAGACCCCACTGCAGGGAGACCCCGCTGCAGGGAGACCCCGCTGCAGGGAGACCCCGCTGCAGGGTGACCCCACTGCAGGGNCCGCTGCAGGGAGACCCCGCTGCAGGGTGACCCCACTGCAGGGAGACCCCACTGCAGGGAGACCCCGCTGCAGGGAGACCCCGCTGCAGGGAGACTCCACTGCAGGGAGACCCCGCTGCAGGGAGACCCCACTGCAGGGAGACCCCACTGCAGGGAGACTCCACTGCAGGGTGACCCCACTGCAGGGTGACCCCACTGCAGAGAGACCCCACTGCAGGGAGACCCCGCTGCAGGGAGACTCCGCTGCAGGCACAGCCAAGGGGCACTGAGCAAGGGTTCCTGCCTTGGCCCTGAGCTGCTGCATTTCCAAACCCTGCAAATTCTTAACACAGATTCCAGCCACCTATTTCAAGCTGCCTTTTCTGCAGTGAATGGCACAGGACACACATAAACCAGACGATTCCTGGGATCTTCTTACAGAGAAAGACCAGAGGGTTTCACTGAGCCCTCCTCACCCTCACCATCTACATCTTTTTGTGAAACACACAGAGGGAAGTGAAAAAGCAAAGTGCTGCGTATCAGGGCTACAAGGCAGTAAGAGGAAAGGTTTCTGCAGCACTCAAGAGAGACCCTGACACAACATGACAGAGAAGTCAAATGAGTAACAGGGGTCCAAATTGCAGGATTTTTGTGAAATCCAAAGGTTATGGCACAGTTACCCAACCAAAACAGACACCTTAAACAGCTCACTGTGCTCCTCACCAGCTGCCCTGCCACACAGCTCGCTCTTGGAAATCCAGAGGATATTTCTGTTTAATATCTGCCTTAATTTTGGCCAGGGCCAACCTGCACTGCAGCAATCAGCCCCTGATCTGCAATTCCCCTGTGCCATCTCCGTGCCAGCAATCAAATCCTGCTGTCCCTGGCTTGCATTGCTGTGACACAAAGACAAACTGCCACAGCTGCGTCCCGGGGATCTTTCCTGCAAATCAGTTAATTAGCTGCAGCGAAGGAGGAAAAATATGTTCCAATGTTCATTAGTTATTTAACAACACGAGTTGTGTTTTCCATATTAATTACATGTTCTGGATAAAGGCTGTTGCCAAAACACCGGCCGTAAATGGCACCACTGGCAGTCTCCAGCTACAAGGGCTTTGTTCTCCTCAACAGCTCATCCCCAAGGTTGTGACCCAGCAGAAGAGCCAGGGCAGAAATGGGGTGACCGTGTCAGGTACAGGCTCAGGGCCCCTCAGCCTTCTGCCTTTACCAGCTCCAACTGGCACCTTTCTGCTGAAATCCATAAGGAGCAACCAAAGGAACGAAACTGGTTTTAATTCACAGCTGAACTACTTTGCACAAAACCATTCACAAGCATCTCCACTTCAGAATGAAAGTCATCTATTTCCATTTTGATTAAAATCAGTGTGGCTTTGGTTCTCTCCATACAGAGTCCACAGGGTGGCTTGCATCAGAACAGCAACAAGGCTGAGTTAAAATCAATGTGGTTGTTTTGGCTTAAGTTTGAGACAGTGAGTGCCTGAGAAGCCTGTAAAAAATTGTAGTTTCCGCCCAGTGCACAGAATTCCCCTTGGAGAGGCTTAAAAAGCAGCCTTGCCAGGGCACGGATGAGCTGTGGGTAAAGGCCTGGCCAGAGGCAAGAAAATCGACCTCCCTGTGCTGACAGCAGACAAGTGACATCTCTGAAGCAGCAGCAGCCTGGTGTCCTGTGAGCCAGGCCCTTACCCCGTGTCAGCAGCCACAGTTCCCTGCTGCTTGTGGCCTCACAAGGTGCTGCAAAGAACACTCCAGCAGCAGCTCAGTCCCAGGGATGTCCCCAGGCACCCCCAGCCCCCTGAGCCAGGGGGGGCAGCTGGGCCCGTTTCACCCCATGGCTCAAGGACAGGACTCYCTGACCAGCAGGAGCTGCTGGCACCAAGCACATGTGAGGTGACCCTGATTGCCCCACAGGCTTTTCTTCATGCTTTTGGAGGCAGCGTGTCCCTTCCCTGCTCCCTCCTGGCTGGATGACACAACCAGTTTGTTATCTTAGCAGCAAGGCTGAGCACAAACACAGAGCTCCTCCAGCTGTTCCAGTTTCCCCATCCAAACCCGTGTGTTTCACCATTCAAGCCCATTCTGCTCAGCACAGGGAGCAAAGCAGTGAGTGGGAGAAACCTCAGCCCCTGTGAGGACAAGCAGCATTGCCCTCTGTGCTCCTCCTTGGCCACTGCTTGCCCTTGGGACCCCAGCACAGTGCTGACCCCAGTGAGTCCCTCGGGGATGGCCCTGCCCCATGTCTGRGTTCAGAGCAAACTGGTCCACAGCCACCCAGCCCAGCCCTTGTTAGCCTTTCCTTGTTTTGTATCTGACATGCTGGTGCTGTAATTAATCTTAATTAGTCACCACTCCTAACACAGCTTGTGACATTCAACCATCCACAACGCACTCCCAAATCTCACACAGGCTTTTTAATCTGATCTGCTGTCCACCCACACTGCAGGTCTCACAACAATCAAATCCTTCAATGGCCAATGCAGGAACAAAGCTGTTAAGAGGAGATTTATGGCAGAAATTTCAAATACAATCATTCATGCTCTGTTGTTTAGGCCTGTTTTTCAAAAAGATGAAATAGAATGATTGTTTAGGAATAAACCTACTGCAGTATTATTTATGTACCAGTTACAGACACAACCAAAGAAAGCAAATATATTATCTCAATTTTCCAACAAAAGACAGAATTTATATGGTTTTGTTGCTCCTAAACCACAAATAAAATAAATTTCAAAAAAAACAATTGCTCCAGGGCAAGAGGCAGAAGCAACACAAAGACTTTTACTGCCCTGCTACGAAAACCTGCTTGAAGAGCCATGATCTCACTGGGAGGCACAGACAACTCTGCAGCCAAAGTGCTCCTCAGGGCACAAGACAGAGAGAGCTGAGCCCCTGGGAGCCACAAGTTCTGTGCATTCCCCAGCAGAAGGTGATGTTCAGCCATCCCCCCAGGCCACGGGCTCACAGGAGCAGGGAGGTGTCCAACAACAAGCACGGCCAGCTCAGAGCCACTGGTGYCTGCAATCACCAACCCAGTGTCTGAGAGGAACAAAAGGGGACRTGGTGCTGGGGCCCTGGCAGGTGAGAGCCTCACAGACACAGGGATCACACTGGATCACACCCAAAATCCCAGCCATGCTCAAGGGCAGCAGCTGGGCAGCGTGWCCCAGCCCTTGGCCTCACACTGCTGGGGGATCCTCCAGCACTGCCACCACCCCAGCCAGGAGCCAGACCTCCCAGAGAATGAGAGGGGAAGGACAGGCAGGGCACAGCCTCCTCGGATTTGCTCTAACAAATGCCTGTGCCCTGCTGGCCAGGAATGGTGGGACCAGCTCACTGCTCACCGTGTAGAGCTCATTGGTGACTTTCAGGAGCTCCTCGTGCATCTGGAGGCCAATCTCCTTGCTCTGCAAGACAAAAACAGAGAGGTGAGACTGTTATGCTCAAAACATGCAGTTCTAAAACGAAAATGCATTTCAGAGGAATCATAAAGATGAATACACAATGCAGCAAAGTCTCATGCAGTTTCAGAACTGCTGGGTATTCATTGGAGGTTGATGTTTGCCCCTGGATCACCCAACCTGGGTTTCAGAGACCGTGAGGAGGAATTCCACGTAATTTAACTTATTTATCCGGCAAAACAGATGAATCTAAAATTACAGGCAACACTGCTTTGCCCTTCCAYTGGTAGAATTCATTCCCAGCCCACGGTCAATTCCTCATTCAGGTATTACACACAACACTCTCCCAGTTCTGGGACTGGCAGACTCACTTTGAGACTGGCAGGGTGTACATCATGCAACAGCCATTTGTGGGTTTGCAGTCCYCTAGATTGGCATTCTCCAGCCCCACGGCATCACCTGTCAATCTGAAACACTCTTGCTGTTCTGTGATTGAACCCATCTGCTGCTGGACCTGCAACCTCCAGCCAGCGCTGGTATTTCAGAGCAAAGGTTATCAGGGCTCCCCAGCACTGGCATCCCAGGTTTATGTTTCCCTTGGCAWGACCCACCACCCCAGCTTCTCCTCAGTAGCTCACTTTCACTATTCTGACCCCAGTGAACCAAAGCATCTCTGAAAAAGGACATTACAAAATAGCTACACCACAGTTATATAATAAAGTTTCCAGTTTCACAACAGCAGCAGCCGAAGTTCAGCCAGCTGAGGAGACACTCACTGCCAGTGAGGAACTCTTGGCATTCTCCTGCCTGCAGAAATCCCATTGTCAGCCTGTGTTTTCCCTCTCCTTGCCAGGCAGGATGAGGCAGATGCAGCTGCCAGCCTCCCACAGCATGGACACAGCCCTTCATGGAGAGGCCACAGCATGGGGAGCTGCCCAGCACTGGGGCTTGGCTGCAGATCAAACCAACTCCTACTGCAACCCAGCAGCTGGAGGTGCTGGGATGTGCTCACACTGCTTTCCTGCCAGCCTGTAATTACACCACAAATCTCTCCCTGGAATCTTCCTGGCTAGGAAATACTTATTATAGCTTGAAGATGTGTTTAAACTAAGTATAGATACCCTCCTCCTCCCTCCCCTAAACCAAACCAAAACAAAATTGAGCACTTTCTTCCAGCTTTCCTCAAATAACTCCAGGAAGTTTTGTGCACGTGGGCAGGGAAAACAACATTCCATCAGGCCGGGTGATGAGAGAAGCCCTCAACACAGAAAGGTCCTCTAATTCCAGTCAATGGGACAACCTACATACTTTGAAAGTTTAATCTAGATTATTAAAAGTTAAACTTAAAGCAAAGCCTGAAGCATGAAGTCTAACGGGTGGAAGTTCCACCAGTAACCACAGTGTGTCTGTGAGTTAGTGTCAGGGTACCTGGGACAGTCCCATCCTCACTGGGGATGTGACAGTGAATGACAGTGTCCCACTGCCATGGCTCCAAGGTGCCAGGATGATGCCACTGACCAGAAGGTGCTCGGCTGAGGCCCACAGCTCCCAGGAACCCCCATCTGGACTGGACCCCAGTCCCTGCCCACCAACACTGATGGTCATCATTGCTCTCCAAATTCTCACTGGGGCTTGCTAATTCACAACAGAGCCGTGATAGGTGTGGATCCCCCCCAGACACAGCCCAAAGGTGTTTGGGGACCTTCTCACTCTCTCCAACTCCCTGACAGGAGGGTGCAGCTGGGTAGGGGTAGGTTCTGCTCCCAGGGAACGAGGGACAGGAGCAGAGGAAACAGCCTCAAGTTGTGCCAGGGAGGTTTAGGTTGGATATTAGAAAAATTTTCTTCTTTGCTCCTGGAGGGATTTAAAAGCTGTGTGGATGTGGCACTTGGGGACAGGGGCTAGTGGTGGCCTTGGCAGTGCTGGGAGGAAGGGTTGGACCCAATGGTCTCAGAGAGCTTTTCCAACCTAAACCATTCTGTGATTCTAATATGAGTTATTACAGGCAAGGTCTACAAACAGGGGGCTTGGAGCCCACAGCCTGCAGCAGTCACATGTGCCCCTCCAGCCACCCCTGCTGCCACAGGCCACTCCCCAAAGCAAGGCTTCCCAAAAGCCTGGGGAGGAGGACAGGACAGGCTGGTGGCAGGAGCCATGGCCCAGGCTGAGCTGCAGCTCCTGCCTCTGCCCTGGATTTCCTGCACAGTGCAGGGCAAGGCCACAAAGCTGTAGTTTTCAAATCCAGTTTTAGACTCTGACATTGAGCAACACAGGCAACCATGGGTGGGGAGCAGAGCTAAAGAGCCATTTGTTTACAGACACGGTAACCCAACAGCTGTCCCCTGCTGCAGGGAGCCAAAGGGTCTGTGGCATTGCTGGGGGAATCCCAGGAGRGCAGTGTCCACAGTGAGGATGCTGGAGCCTCCCTCAAGCACAGGCAAGGGAGCAGCTGAAGGACTCACCTCTCCTCCTAGCCTGCTGCCTTCCCCTTCTCCAACAGAGAAATTATCTTTGTGTGCTTACAGGAGACAGCACCAAAACATCATTCCAGTTCCCTGGGACCATCCACAAAACCCAAACTACAATTTAGCTGCTTTTTTTATGCCCCACATTCCTCCTAAAATCCACAGTTGCTCACTGAGACAGTAATGGCTTCAAGTTAGCAATTTATTAAAATTCACTGCTGACAAAGTACGGGGAAGCAGCAGCATGGATGACTGGCAACAGAGAACACTTATTCTAAAGACAAAGACAAGAGCTCCCATCCAGACACTATTTCCTCATCCAACCTCCATCCAGGACAACGCATCACCGGGTGTAATTAAATTCACTGTCACAGCACATAATTAAATCCCACACTGGGGAATAACCCAGCACCCTTATTTTGGACATAGCAATGCTCTGTCTCAAACGTGTAATTCCCTGTATCCCATATCTGGAAGAAGCATCAAACTTCCTTCTGCCACAGCAGAAGGTCAGAGTGCAGCAAACACCTGCCTGGCAGTGGGTCCCTCACCCTGGGTTTGAGTCTGCCAGGACACTCTGTGAGGTTTCATGGTGACAGACTCCCCCTGACAGCAGAGCGAGCCAGATCTCAGCAGGGACACATCTCAGCATCTCCATTTATTGCCTATTAGCAACGTCAACAGGCTCGCCTTGATCCTCCCCTCCTGCACCGGGAACGTGACTCACGCTGGAAGCTCCAGGGAAATCTGCCCAATTGAGTTTTCTTCCTCTGCTTTCCTCACAGAATCCCGGAATGGTTTGGGTTGGAAGGTTCCCAGCTGGACACGAGGGAGGCTGCTGGAGCCCACAGGGGCAGGACCCTTGCAGGGAGAGGAACAAACCACAGCGCCCAGCTCGGTGATGGGGGACCCCACTACTGCCAGCCTCAGCCAGGGAGGCAGCAGCTCAGCACCCCACACCTTCCTAGGCAGATTGCCACTTGCTGAGCAGTTGCTCCATAGTTCTGCCCATCCTGTACCCCGGGAGCTCTCCCTGCCGGGATTGTTTATATTTACATAATGAACGCAGCAAACACAAAACTCCTGGCTCCTTATGTCCCCGCAGCATGTCACAGGCCATTAATGAACTCTAGATGGGAAGAATTAAAAGTGACATTTCTGGAAAAAAAGTGTTGCCCTAATTTACCATCAAAGAGCAATCTCCAGCACAGGCAGCAGCTGAACCACGGCTGTGGGTGCTTTAACCCTTCTGGGGCCGGGCTCTGTGCCAGCAGCCTCTCACAGCCCGGCCCCCCTGCAGGAGGGCTTGGAGACCTTCACCCACCACACTCAGAGCCAGACTGGACACCACAGTGAGAAATCCCTCCCCTGAGCAGCCTCGTACACTGCAAGGCTGGATCTTCAAAACCCATTTACCAGCATGCTCCTATTCCCACACAGGTGCCAAGGTTCCCACCGAGCACTGCTCTGAAGGGGGAAGTGCAGCCTCAGATCCCTTCGGACAAGGCATGCCACAGGTTGAAAAAAATAAATAACCTGAATATGCCCCAAAGTGGCATCCTCCCTGTCCACACGAAAGGCAAACACTGACACAGAGTAAGCAGTTTCCCTGATTTAGCTGAACAGTATTTCCAGGGACAGGTAAGTCCAAGGAACAAACACAGTGCAATCACAGATGCCCACAACTCTAAAGGTTCCTCTGGATGCAAAGCAGGTGCTGGTTCTGGAAGGCTGCAGAGGGAGTCACGTCAGCTCTCCTGGCAGGAGATGGAGGAGGGAGAAACAAGGAGTAACTATTTCTACTGAACTTGAGTGTTGAGCCTTAGAAGTTGAAATTTAAGTTCATAAATGAGGGGAGATAGAAGAAAACCAAACACAAAGAAATAATTCTGCTGAATGGATGAAATACTTCACCATCCTGTCCTGGCTGAGGATTGACACACAACAAGAGAACACTCAAAACACTGAATATATGTCCTTGTTTGCAAGTTGGCAGAATTTGTCCTGTGTTTACAAACGAGACACACCATCCACAGACATGGGCAGGGAAAGCAGAAGGATAGTTTAAATATAAATCTCAAAAACCAGTTCAGAGCAAAACGCAAATGGGAGGAACATTTTGAGACAGAACTGTACTAACCAACATATACCAAATATCTCCATTTCTGGAGGGCAGGAGAACAGGAAAAGAGATGGTATCCCGTATTAAATCAGCCAACACAAACCTGACCTTGCAGTTTAATTTCTAGGTCAGATCTATAAACTAGAGGAAACTGGCCATAAAAATATCACATGAAATTTATTCTCCAGTCAGGCTGAAATTTCAAGATAAGCCCTGATTGTGAGCCTTCTCCTGTTGCAGAGGCAGGTGCCCCATGGCTCACCCTGCTCCCTCACTACAGTCCCCAGCTGCCCTGTGAGAACATAGCCACAGAGCCTACCCTCTGCTGGGACTCTGCTTTTACCACACTCCTCACCTTCAATGAACAGTCCTGGTCCACCCGACTGCCTGATTCTCAGAAGTCTCTGGTGCTCCTTTTTAATTTGGTTATCATTAATAATTCTGTATCATCAGCAGATTTTGTCATCTTACTATTCAGGCGTTTTCCAAATAATTTATTAGGAACTGCACTGGAACTCTCCTTCCCTTTTCTCCTGTCCTTTAACTAATCATTAATCCAGAAAACAACCCCTCTCCACTCTCCAACAGCTCTTCAAGAATTTCAGCTAAGGCCCCCTTGTCCAGTGAAGTCCCTGCTAATGATATGATCTCTGGCTCCTGGAAATACCTCTGCTGAATTTCTGAGGCATGACTCTTCCCTTCAGGAGACCACACTGACTTCTTGTACCTGCCTCATAGTTGTCACCCTGCCCTTGAGCAAGGTTCCACCCAATACGCCTGTTCTGACCTGTTCCCTGACACCCTCCAAAGAATCTTCAAAAAAAGTCATCACGCTTCCACCTCTCATTTCCCTGGCACTGACACTCTGAGCACCAGGTCACACCTCACACTCCAGACTTGCCAGGTCTAGATCTCAGTTTCTTTAGAACTCTAGGATAAATCCTACCTAGAAAGACTTTTAATGATCGTCCCTTGCAAGATTTGCTCTGCAGCATTTATGAAAATTCTATTTTAGACCGAAATGGCAGGATGGATGCTCGTGAGGCAAGGCTGCCCAGGATACCTTTTTGAAGAGCCTGATGACATCCTCGCTGATCTGTGACAGCCGGACGATGACATTGTTCATGAAGATGTCATTCAGGGTGGCGTGGTCTCGGCTCTCCCGGCGGGTCTGCGTCAGAACCAGGTACCAGCAGTTCACAGGGGAAAGGAGGTGCTGATCCTTCCTAGAGAGTTGTGGGGAAAAAAAAAAATCCAAAAGGGTGGGTGAACAGGTCAAAAAGGCACACACTCTCAACGCTGTCAGCACGGTGCCTCCCTCCCCTGCACACAGTCACTGGGATTTGGGGCGTGACCTCTTCTCCCAGCTGTACCAGCACTGCCATGCAGGGATGTCCACTGCACACAAACCAGACCACACCAGGCCCCCAGCCAGCCCCTTCCCAAACTGGGTGCTCTGGAAGATGGCACAGGAGAAGGGTCCCTGGAAAGGGAGAGAGTTCTGCTCATTCTTTCCCCTCGCACTATGACTACGACTGTCACTCCACGGCAGAAGGGCCCTCTGCCACCCAATACACTGTGCTGGTGTCAGTCCACTAGAAAGTGCTCATGAAAGGACTCTGCATCCAACACCACCTCCGAGTGTCTGTGCACACCATGAACACACTCAGGTATGCTGCAGGGGACAGCGTGCAGACTGCAGACACCTCTGCATGCACACACAGACAGAACAATTGCAGACAGAAACCAGGAGTCTGTGGGGCTGGAGCCATGTGAGGCACTACAGTGATTGCCAGAGCCAGGGCTGGGCACAGCTCACTGCACATGGCTACACGGGGACAAAGGAGCACTGAAGGGACTGTAAATCTTGAGTGTCACAGCCCCATCAGAATAATGACACACATGAGCAGCTGGGGAAGTGGTGCAGATGAGCCTAGTAAGGGCAGGTACAGAGCAGTCTGGAAGAAAAAAATTAATTAAGGGGGTCTCCAGACACGGAATGGACAGTGAGGACTCAGCAGGAGTGAGCACTGAAATCAAGCTGACCCAAGTGACCACCAGAACCAGCACTTGTGCCCAGGTGTTTTAGAACAGTGGAGGCCCACTGTCACCTGTGGACATTGCACAGCAGCAGCTTCCAGAACTGTAAGCAATGGAAAGCCCTAATATTGCTCTGAGCTAATGTGTGAACCCAGACACCCCTGAACCTTTGTGGGCTCCATCTCTGAGCCAGAGCTCCTTACTGGCCAATTCCCTCAATTCCTTGGAATTCACTGCAGCATCCAGCACCACACAATCARCACGCAACAGTCGGATGTCAGAAGGACAGAGAGGATCTGAATAGCAACTCATCATCAGCAGAGCTTGGCATAAGACAGCAGTAAAGCCTCACACTGGAGAGACCGAGTAAACAGATTAAATGGGATTTAGTAATATGGAATAAATAGGATTTAGTAACRTAACAGCAGAAATCACTGCTCTTGCAGCTGAAACGGGAAAAAAATCACCAGGGGTTAGAGGAAGAAACAGACTGTGAAGAGCCTGGGGCTGGTGAGGAGAAGGGCAGCAAGCAGGCRAAGCCCAGGCCCTCTGTGAAAGGCACTGAACAGCAGCTGCAGTCTTTGGCCACTGAACTGAACGATGTGAGTTTCATGTGGAACAAAGGGCAGAATTCCAGCTGAGAGACTTTCACAGATACTGCTGGCAGAAGAAGAGACAGGGACAAACACTRTGGCCCAGGGAGGCAAAGGTGAAGAGCTTGGGCCAAGGGGCTGCAAGGAGAGCAGCCAAGACCAGCACCTGGTTCCATGCCACCAGTGCTGCTGCATGGCCCCAGGGCACAGATTGTGCTGGGCACAGGGCACACATCCTGCTGGGCACACACATCCTGCTGGGCACACACATCCTGCTGGGCACACACATCCTGCTGGGCACACATCCCGTCGCACACATTTCACTCTCACTGGGCACAGTTCCAGCACTGCTCCTGCTGCCCAGTGAGACCCCGTGCCCCAAGATGGCCAGGAGAGCCGGCTGTGACAAGGGACACAACCTGCAGCAGCTGCTGACACCCAGCACGAGCAGCAAGCATCGCCCTGCAGAGCCCAGCCTGACACACACGGGGAGCAGGGAGCAGCCCCAGCTGCAATGGGCACTGGCCTCCACAGAGCCTTGGGGTCACCAAACAGCAGAATGGCACAAGCCACTATCCTCACCACAGACCAGTCACCTCCAAACTGAAATTCTGAGTCAAGTTTGTTTTCCTTTCTATTTTTTTCAGGTATTTTCTGTTTTAGCCAAGCTCACAAGTGTGGTTAAACTGAAAAGACGCTGCTTTTGAAAACAGGTATTTACATATTCATGGATTTCRCAACTGCATCACTGGTTTGGTTTTCACACAATCCCAGGACTCAGTTCCTATTTCCTACTTCAAAGCTTTGTTTCACAATATTTCCACAAGGATCTGCCTCCCTCCAACACCGTACAGCTAAGCACAGAAAAAAACACATACTTTATTGCAAATAAACTGCAGTAAATTCCATTTCCAGAAACTGCTTCCAAGCCTGAGCCTGCCAGCATGGCACCTGGACAGCTGATGACTGGGCTACACACAGAAACAAGGGCYACAGACCAGGCCCACCACTATTCACACAATCAAATCATGGCTGAATTCAAGACCCTTCAAAAAACCAAAGGGTTTGACTCCTTCCTGGTCCCCAGTTCCTATTTTTATTGTATTGCTCAAGAAGTGTGCAGTAAGTGTAATTCACGCAGCACAGGTCAGTGATGCTGTGGTGGAAGCCTTGGAAGGAGCCGTGTCCAGTTTCTTCTGTGAGTCCCACCCAGGGATGAGACAGAGGAGGTCACTGCTGACAMGATGGACTTCACTGCACTTCAGGACTGTGCAGCTACAAACCAAACTGCAGTGCTCACAGCAACCTCTGCCCATCCTTTTGCWCCAGTCTGCCCCAGGAACACGCACTTACTTGAACTGGTGCTCCCTGGAGCTGCGGATCTTGGAGGAGAAGCGCTCAGCCAGCTTCTCCAGGCTCCGGGAGTACTCCAGCTCGATCTCGGCCTTCCTGCGGAAGAACTCCTGCAGGTCCTGCAGCAGCTGCAGCCGCGACTCCGACTGCTGCTCCAGGCATTTGAACTGCTCCACCAGCTGCGTCCGGATTTCTGCAGGCACACAGCAGAGGGGAGAGAACATCAGCTACAGACACTGCCCGGGTTCTCCTTCCTCGTCCCAGAGCAAACAGCACAGCGCTGCTGGAGCTCCCTCCAAGGCCTGGGGTGAATGAAGGCTCAATAAGGCCAAAGGATCTGCTTCCCAAGAGAGAGCAGAACAGTGACACTGACCAGCCTCACATTAAACCTTATTCTTTATCAAAACAAATGGTGTTACAACACTGAGACCAACCTCAGAGCTTTCAATTGCCTTTTGAAACCAGAAACAATGCTTCTACCTGTCTGGTACTACCTGAAATCACATACTACTCTCACATAAACKAACACATTATTCTTTGATCAATGTCCATGTGAATATCTCCAGGATGGCCAGCACTGACCTTAAGGAAGCTGGCACGGTCGTGCACCCTTCTCTCACCCCATCCTCCTGAACTGCCAGGTTTACCAACAAATCCAACCCAGCTTTGGCTCGAAGGCTTAAAAAGCCTTTCACACTCTCCAAATCCCAGCTCAAAAACACCAAAGGTTTCATCTGTTCCTGGTTTGTTTGCTCAGCAGTGCCTGGAGGTGCCTGTGCAGTGTGGRGATGGGCTCCTTGGGCAGTTGGTATCTCCTGCAGCACCTGGGTCCCTGCTGTGTCCTGCAGGGAACAGGCACTGCAGGAACAACAGACAGAGCTGGTCTCCAGCACTGATCCTGCCCTGGCACTGCCAGAACCCACCCCCTTGGCCRCAAATCCCCCACACGGGGGATTTTGATCCCACAAGACAAGGGCAGGCAGTGGGGAAGGGAGCGCTGCTCACAGGCACAGGCAGACACCTTGCCCTGTCTGCAAGAGAAGCAACACAGCCCTTGTGGCACAGGATGTGAGGGAAATACACCTCCCCAAGCCTTCCCAAGCCCGGGCAGGGTTTCTGCAGCTCTGTGAAGTGCACCTGGCCAGGACACCCATGCAGGAGCTGCTCGCTCTTCTTGGAGCAGCAGCTGAGCTCTGCCTGGAGGGAMGGGAGCCCCACGGGAGGGCGTGTGCAGAACTGAAAGGAGAGGAAAAACGAGACTCGACGGTAGGAAAATCTATTCAAACTGAGAACAATTGGGCTGAGCTGGCTATGGGGGGCAGCTGCACGGCAGAGGGATCAGAGGAGTTGGAATGGCAGGGGTCAGCTGATGGAACAGGTCCATGTGCTGCCTCCCTGTCCCCAGAGCCCTCGGGGAGAGGGGAGAGCAGCCCCCAGCTCCCCATCACCACACACMCCTGGCACAAGGCAGGTCGGCACAGCCGAGGTGAGGCAGCTCCTGCATGTGCTGTCCTTGAGRCCCTTCACTTTCTTCCCCTCACGACAGTGCCCAGACCAGCCACGGCACTGGTTTAGTCTCCCTACAGAAACAGCCTCTTTAATGCTCCAGTAGTTGTATAAACAACCCAAAACACACAAGATGTCCTTTGCCTTTCCCTAACGTTTGTAACTAGGCCTGTTTTTCTCACTTTGCTCACCTGACACTGGAGAGAAGCCAAGGCCCCGGCAGAGGAGGAGGAAGGGCGAGGCAGAGCAGGGATGCTCAGTACAACTGCTGCCTCTGCCCAGACAGGGCTTTCCCCGGCACTCTGCTGCACACAGACACACAGACATGGGCCCTCACTCACAGCAAGTTACAGAAACTTCAAAATGAAGGACAATCCCACTCCACAGAGAATACCAGAGATACCTTTCRATGTTAAATTCTCTGCTAAAAGAAAGCAGGAAAGGAAACTAAATTGCAAATGAGGTTTCACAACAACTGGTATCAGTGCCTCAGTCTTTATTCTCTCTGTTCCCAGTTTGCAGCAGTCCAGCTCTCTCTGTCCCTGGTACACTTTGACCTTTGTCAGCGGAAATTCTTTGTTTTTCCTATGCCTATAACGTGTTGATTTGACACTTCTAAGTTCCCTTTCAGGAGTTCAGCCAGGTCAGTGCTAGCCCAGCACGTAGAGGCAAAGGACAGGCTGTGCAGGCACAGGGAGCTGCCAGCCGTGACCCTAAAGCCATGCAGTGACAAGCCATCACACCAACAGTGGAGATGGGCACTGACCCCAGGGGCTGCTGCTGCATGCTAAATGGCAAGGGTTTGTGTAGAAAACAAAATGAAAAGCTGCTGGCATCATCTATGCAAAGACAGACGTGGTAGCAGAGAGAAGGACATCACTCAGTGCTCCAAGGATCTCTGGGAGTCAGAATTCCTGGGGACAACTCTGACAGCTCCTGCACTGCCTGCAGCCATGCTACATCCATCCTGTCCACTGTGARGGATTCACAGCCTGGAATTCCAGCCTTCAACCAACTGCTCATTATGTTTTCTATGTTAGATAATCCTCTCTTCAGCATCCAACCCCAAACTTTACCTTTGGCTCCTCAACTAGCATCAGCCACCATGGAAGCCAACCCAGCAGAAGGACAGCAGAATATCCTGCAGAGCCCTTGGACAGGCAACACATGTGGAGTTCAGGATGGGTTAGTGAATAAACCCAATTCTACACAGGCAAACACTGGTGAAAAGCAGGCAGTGAGAAATCCTGGATAGTTAAGACTTGCAAAGGCTGGAGCCTAAACTGGCACAAGAGGCTACGGGAGCCAGGCGTGGTCCAGCTCGGGGAGGCTGAAGCCATGGGGATGGTGATGGTGCAGCCAGCAGAGTGGGCTGGGAGCCCTGCCCAGCCCTGCCCAGCCCTGCCCAGCCCTGCACAGCCCTGCACAGCCCTGCATAGCCCTGCATAGCCCTGCACAGCCCTGCACAGCCCTGCA
>QVAJ01000131.1:1762632-1786248 GCA_003546035.1 Mixornis gularis
CAGCCCTGCATAGCCCTGCACAGCCCTGCACAGCCCTGCACAGCCCTGCATAGCCCTGCACAGCCCTGCATAGCCCTGCCCCAGCAGCTGCAGACCGAAGCCGGGCCCTGCAAGCGAGCATCCTCCTCCTCCTCTAGGAGATGCCGGTTTTGGCACAACACCCCTCCCCAGCCCCGCCAGGCCAGAGCCACGCTCCGGCTGCTCAGACAGGGACAGACAAAAGCAGAGGTTTCTCTAGCAACGGGCTGGGATGAAAGCTGCCGGAGCCTGCTGCTCCTCCCTGCYGGCGGGAGCAGGACAAAGCCCTGCTGCCGAGCCCCCGGCACAGAGCCCCGGGTGCAGCCCACCCACCCCCGGCCTGGCTGCTGCACCACGCTGAATTACCCGAATTATCCATCCAGGAGAACCGCGTTGTCACGGATCCTCCCGCCGGGCAGCCTGAGACAGCCGCTCCTCTAACATATGCTTCACCCCACTGATTTGTGACAAGTGAGAAAATATGCTTGGCAACAAAAGCCATTATTTTCTCACAACTGGGATTAGACCCAATAGCTCATTGCAAATATAGCACAGCAAGCTGGACTCAGAGAGGATCCAACTCTTACACAAATACAGAATACACCAACAAGGCCATTTGACTCACAATTGTTTTTATGCTCCCTTCAGAGCAKCCATGTGCTGCCTTCCCTAAAAGTCCACACCTCTCATAAGAGAAATACCTCGGATGTATTTTTCAGTGCTTTGTCCTCCCAGCACACACCATTTCCCTTGGGAGAGCTCTCACACACACATACAGACCTAAYGCAACTCGAGCCTGGATCCATTCTGAGACCCCAGCAGCTGTTCCACCAGGAAACCCCAGCTGTGGGCAGGTGTTGGCAGCACAGCCCCAAGAGCAGCCAGAGCCTCTGTGCCATCCCAAGAGCCAGGCTCAGTCCCTGCAGGCACGGGGCATTGGCAGGGCAGTTTGAGATCCCAGGTGTGTCCATGGGATTCTCCTGTTGGCAGCACCTCTGGCTCTGCTCTCCTACACAGTGAGCTCCCAATGCCTACACGGGGCCAGAGGATGGGGCTGCCAGAGCACCATCCACCTTCCTTGTGAGGGCTGCACCCAGGAGAGGCTTTGTCAGGTCCCAGCAGTGACACCACTGAGCTGGAACAGCCAAGGAGCTGCAGGGCCCATGGCCTGGAGCATCCACAGACAGAAATGCCAGGGGCACATCCATCCCGAGGGGATCTGAAGAGCWAACAGCCCAAAGCAAGCTTCCCCTCTCCTTCCTTCCGTGTGATTAGTAACATCACTGCCTAGACAAAGACAAGAGATATGGCTCCTGGTAAAACAAAGAACAAGACAAGCCTTTTATCTGAAACTAGATGTTCCCGGTTCAAAAAAAAAAAAAAAGAGAGAGAAAGGAAAACACTTCTCCCTAGTATGGAAACAACTCCTGTGGCACTAGCACTTCTCAGGGTTTTTTTCCTGTGTGTCTGTAATCCCCAGCCCATGCCTGAGCAGCAGCACCTGGCATGCACAGTCCCAGTTTTCCCTCGTACCCACACCAGGTCCCCACACTGTGACATGCTGGGCTGTGAGGCAACAACTTCAGCTGCAACTACTCAGAAGGGAAGTGAAAGTGTAAGAAACTGTACCTTGAACCCAKTGGCTTCTTCCCTCCTGGGAAACCCCTGCTCTGGAGCAGCCCCTTGTTTAATGCAAAGGAAGCTGAGAACAGCTCCTCACTGTCCCAGAACAAACATCACAGTGGATGTGGTGACAATGAAGCCTTGAAATGATTAATAATAAGCTTAGCAAGCACAGGAACAAGGTGGCAAAGCTCTGCCACTGAGAAGCACAGCAGCAGCAGGTCCCACATGCTGCTTCTCATACAGTCTCCTTCCCTCTCCTGTCCTTGCACAGGTTGGTGGCCGTTGCTGCTGCTGTGGCCTAGGGGGTGGCATTTGTCATATATTTTGGTACTCCAAATCCACAGGAGCTAATGACAGCAGATTTCCCTTAAAACCTGTCTCTGAATGCAGACCTGAAAGCAGCCAGCCTGGCTCCTGAGGAGGCAGCAGGGAACAAGTGTTTTGGGTGAAGCAGAGCACCCAGTGCCCTTCCACAGGCAGCACTGCCTGCATGACAGCCCGTGCTCCTGGAACCCAAGGAAACAAAAAAACCAACCAAAGGAATCCAAACAGTGTTTATTGTTAACTTCAGCTGAGCCTCAAGGGCAAACTTCCCACAGATCAAGAGTGAGAACAGATATAATGGTGTGTTGCAATTATGTCCAATTTAAGAACAGAAACAGCACTTCAAACCACACATCATGTGTGCCAGATGGGAAGAGAGAGCTGGCCAGAGAGTGCCCAGACCAGGCACCAATGCCAACCACAGCTTCCCTGGCTCTGGGAACAGCTGGGCACAGCTGCCTCTCYAGGTGCAGCATGCAACCCCACGCCGGCCATGGTCCTTCCTCTCTGAGMCTAAGGAGGAGGCAAACCTGCCTGCAGAAGAAATCCTCACTGGGCACGAGAGCTGGTTTGTTTCACCCTGCACCACTCACAGAAATGAGCCAGACTGACCCAAAGTGGTTCTTTTCCCTGACTCTCTCTGCGAGGAGAGGSATGGGCAGAGCTGGAGCCTGGTAGTAGGTATTGACCCATGGCCCTGTCAGCTGCTGGACATGGGGTTAATCCTCACTTTGGAGCTGTGGTTTACCACAGGAGCYGCCACCAGGACTAGACAAACTTTAGGGGCTAAATTTGGGCAGCAGAAGTGCATATTTTCATGTTTTCTCCTGGCTGGCACAGAGCCCAGGCAGCAGCACAGCAGCTGTGACCCTGCTGGCAGTGTCCCACCCTRGATGTCTCCACGGCCCCTGTCACAGGTACAGCCCCTGCCCACAAGGTGCAGGGCACAGGACCATGGCAAGCACAGGCACAGCACAGCTCCACAGCAAGTCCTCCTCCAGGGAGCACTGAAAGCTCCAGAGCCACTCCAGGTCTTTGCTTCTCTCAATCCTTGCCTGCTGTGGCTAAAGGTTCGTGCCAGCAGAGAGGTCTGTGCCCCTCCTGCCCTGGCAGTGACACTGCTCAGGGACACCGACAGCAGCCCCAGACAGGGCTGGGCATGGGGGCAGCCCCTGGCCCGGGCTGCAGCATCCTCCTGCTCCTTTTCCCACAGCCCCTGGCACCTCCCGTTTCCTTGGGAACAGAGACTCGTCCACTTGTAATTCACAGCCTGAACCGGTCACATCTGCTGCCACTTTTGTCTGACCGCGAGCAGCACCGAGGGAGTAAATCTCATTTACTGCCCCCACACCCTGTTGTCTGGGCTGTGTGGCCCTGCACTGATCATGCTGATCAATGGCAAGGAGAATTTACAGGACTGAAGGTGGAGCAAGACCCCAGAAATACTCACTAAAAAAGACTTTGAGGATGTTGGGATTGGTTTTGTTGTTTGGGGTTTGGATTTGGGTTTGTCTCTTTGGGGGTTTTTGGTGTTATATTAAAGAAGCCAAACTTTAAAGAGGTCCAAACCTCCAGCATTCCAAGACCCCTGGCAGTCCCCTGCTTGCTGCCTGTGTGTTTTGGGGAATCCCTTGTGCCCCACAGCCAGCATTTCTGCCCAAGGGAGCTCTGTCCCCAGCTGCTTCCCAAGCAGGAGCAGGACGAGAAGGGGAAGGTGGAACAGCTGCCTCTGCTGAGTTTGTGCCCCCTCTGGTTTTGCCTGTTAGGAAGACAAAGGATGCAAAAAAGCATTAAAAAGAGCGAGCCGAACAGATCTCTTGTGTTTGTTCGTGATTTAAGAAGAGCAAAGGAAGCTTCACAAAAGCAGATGGTGGCTTTTTCCCCAGAGAAAACAGCTCTTCTGACGGCCCTCCTGCACAGCCGGCAGGAGCTCCGGATCCCTCSTCTGTCCGCTCTCCAGCCTGGAAACTGCACTTGGGAGGCACCGGGATCGCTGCGGAAAGTCTTTCACCAAATGAAAGCCCTGAAATGATGTAACCGGAGCTCGGGGCTTGCGGCTATTAAGATGCAAAGGAGAATGTATTCAAACTGAAAAAGAAAGGACTGAACAAGAATGTGAATCTTGCCCTGAGCCACTGAAATGGAATAAAGGAGAAGATCATTAAACGGGTCACTTCAGCACCTCACATTCCTTAATCCCGGCATGGAAAGATTTCACAGATCATTAAGAGAGCGGAGCTTTGCAGACAGTTCCTAGAGCCAGCCCCGCGTATCTGTGCAAGTTCCCCAACCTCTGTACACCCCTAACAGGATCAAATATTATACACACAAATCAGATCAGATTACCCAGCAGTGCCTTCTGGCCTGAAAAATCTGTGCATTCATGGATCCACTGAACCAATTCTCTTCCAGAGTAATACTTTACAAGCATTAAAAATACAGGATAATTCCTTTTAAGAACTTTTCATGTCACATCTCAAAGCATACTATAAGCCTGAACATCTTCAAGAAAGAGGGATGGATTACAACCTAATTTTACAGATAAGAAAGATGTCCAAGTCTTTCCTTGGGCATCTCKGCTGTTTCCATTTCCCACTGTGCCTTTCTGTGGTGGAGATAGGCCTGAACTTCATTTCAAGACCAAACTGCTCCCAGTCCAAAGGGACACAGAAAACCACAAGAAAAATKAATTCCAAAGCAGCAGACTCAAACTGAGGAGCCTGTAGGAATCAGCAAGTCCAACAGCAGCAGCTTCCCAATTTCTTTTATTGGTTTGATTTAATGTTGTTAAAAATATCATGGGCAGCTGGCTCCCTGAAGCCTGTACCTGGCCCAGCTTCATTTCACACTGTGCCTCTGACCAAAACCTCCTGTGCACCTCCAGGGTCTGATCCAGTTCCCTGCYGTGCCTCCAGACCAAAACCTCCTGAGCATTCCTGGAGCCTGATCATGCTTCATTTGGAGCATGTCCTCATCACCCAGAAATGCTGTTCTTCCCTTGGCTAACTATCTGCACGAAGGCAAGTGCAGATGCTCTGCTCACTGCCCTCATCAGCAGTGACCAGGAAAGCCTCAGCTGCTGCCAGGGAATCAACGGAGCTGCTTCCCTCAGAGCCTCTGCCTCAGAGATCAGCAAAACACCAGCCCAAGGCTGACACTGCACTCCTCTTCCTGTGCCAGAAAAGCACAACGCTGGGATAGCAAGGGAAAGCTGTGCCATGACCAATGAAAGTACATCATCTGTCACCGGATCCAGCCAGCCTGGAACTTGCAGGCAGGAAGTGTAAACGTAGGGAGGAATTTCACCTTCCCAAGAACCAGCACCACCCTCCCCAATGGCTGCAAACGCAGCCACAGGCAGCGCCAGCGGTCTTGGGGTGTTTCAGGGTGAATAAAGACCTGCAGAACCTCACTTGGGGTGTTTCAGGGTGAATAAAGACCTGCAGAACCTCACTTGGGGTGTTTCAGGGTGAATAAAGACCTGCAGAACNAGACCTGCAGAACCTCACTTGGGGTGTTTCAGGGTGAATAAAGACCTGCAGAACCTCACTTGGGGTGTTTCAGGGTGAATAAAGACCTGCAGAACGTCACTTGGAGTGTTTCAGGGTGAATAAAGACCTGCAGAACGTCACTGTTGCAGCGCAGAAGGACCACGTGGATATTCAGAAGGTAACGAGCATGCAATGGAGAATCCAACAGCTGTGGGCAGACTGTCTCCAAAGGGCTTTCCACACCAGACAGGATCCAGCCCAATACTTCACAACCTCCTTATGAATTCATCATTTACTATAGACCTGGAGCAAGTTCCAGACTGCAGACAGCTTAGCTTGAGGCTAATAATATGTTCTACRTTGGGATCACTGGGTTGTGCAGCTGCCACCCACAAAGCAGAGATTATCGCCCTCGCTTGCTTCATTCCTCCAGTATGAAGTGATTGTGTTCCTGCCTTCTAAAGAAGGGTAAATCAGCATAAAGCACATTGTCTGCTCTCACCATCTTCCCCAGCATCCCATTTATTAGTGGGTGCAGAACCAGATGGTTATGGATAAACAATACCAAAGAAAACACAGAAWTAGCCTGCTGTAGTACAGGAGTGTTAAATTCCCACCCCAAAATAAGAAAGGGCATTAAATGTACTTGGGCAGCTCCAGGGGAAGCGAGCCAGCAGACAAATGCAATCCATGTGCAGCAGTATGCACAGCTTTTCCTGAAGCACTATCAGGACAGAAAGAGCTCCTGCAGCTACAGCTCTGGCTAAAATCAGCTGTCACTGCAGGTGTCCATCACTTCCAGAAAATAATCCCTCAAATACTTCACTTGATTCCCTTGGTATGCAGAGCAGAGCTGCTGCAGCACTGCTCCTGCAGAACTCTCTTGCCTTGCTTGCCTTGTGTCACACGTGTACAGGAGACAAGATATAGATGTAAATATTCCAGCATTCCTTCTGTCAAGGCACTGTCTTTTTTTAAAAAGTCCCCTCTTTCTCTTCTGCCCCCACTCTGATGTGCAGAGTTCTCCAATTCTCTGAATTCACATCCCCTCAAACAAGGCAAAAGCATGGGGCTTGCAGCTTGGCTGAGATACCAGCCAGGTTAACAACAGTCACTCCAAAAATGAARTAATGCGTCGTCCTGGCAGGGCGAGCAGATAAAGACTGGCATTTGTTTATTTATGTGAACTGTTACTGAGGCAGCCCTAACCYTTGTTCAGATCTCCCTGACAGGGTCAGCTGGCATGTGCCACRGCCTGACCCACCTCAGCTGCCCACGGGGCAGCCTGTGCCCCTTGTGGGGGTTTGRTTTGAACCCTGGGCTATGGACACATCTGCCTGTCCTGTACAGCACAGCACTGCTGCCACGTTCCCCTGAGCCCCTGAGCCTGCACCTCGCAGCTACAAYACCCCAGGAACTCCCATATTAACCACCTGCAATGGCTTTATTCCAGCTGCTCTGCTCACCCACAGAGGCCACACTGATGTACAAACCATGGGAACAGAACTGGCCGAGCTCAGCAAAGAGCTCAGTCCTCTGAATGCCACAGAGCCGGTRTCTGCCTCTTTCCCAGCTCCTTCCTGAGCAGATTGCTAATTGCTCCTGATTTCTGCTCTTCTAAAATAAGCTCAGACCGCAATCTGCATAAATGCTGCAGAAAGAGTAATGAACTGCCCGCCCACCTGAAATTCAGACTTGAGCAAAACACACAGGAGRCAGAAGGATGGAATGAGCCACTGGCAACCCTCACCATGCCATTGCCACCCCATCTGAGGACAGGGAAAGCAGGGGGGACATGGGGACTTCCAAACAAAACCATGGATTTCTACCTAAACTAAGGACTGGAAACAAAGACTAAATGGAAGCAACAAGAAACACTGCATCATTCTGGCAAGTGGAGACAGCAGAGGGGAGCATGTAAGTGGGCACAGCCCTTCAGGAGTGGGAGAGTAGAGAGGAATTAAAAATTAAACCTGTCAGCCCCTGGTTTCTACCATTCATTTAAAAAATACATGGCTGCAGATGTCCAAGGTGTAAAAGGAAGCAATTACATACACAAACCTCCCCACAAATAAACATCTCATGACTTTATCACCAGATAATCTTCAACAGCAAAAGCACATCAGAACATTATTTTGCCCTCAATCTTTCTGCATTGTCAGCTGTGACCATCCCACTTCCATGCACACCCTGACCTGCAGCATGCAGGCACTGCTCCCCTGCTTCTGTACCTCCCAAAAACACCACACAGAGACAGTTATCATAGACTTTGTTTTAAAACTGTTTAATTAAAGGTTTGTTTACTGCTGTGAACTCTCCCTCCAGAGTGCTGGGAATACAGATGCAAAAGCAACAGCAGGGCTTGCTCCAGGGCAAGTGAAGTGTCCACACACCTGCACAAGCTCCCCATGCCAAAAGCACAGCTCTGAGTCACCATTTCTGCTTCTTTCTTCATCTAAGGGAGGACCTAAGAAAATCAACCATTTAACTCTAGACTAAGCATCTGGAGAGCACCTTGTAATTACCAGTTCTGGTTCTCTTCTCTCTGACAGCTTCTCAAAACACATGTGGATCCTGGTACATCCCAGAGCCTCTGAGCTCCCTTCTCCCCTGGTGGCCCCCCAGCTGCAGCTGCTGCATCAGCTCTGGTATTTATAGCCCCTCTCTGCTGACTCACTACTGCTCCTGGCTTATTTAGAAGCTGCTTTAACTACATTTGCTTTTGACAGTGTCACATTTATCACTCTTGCCTGTAATTTTGACACTTTGCCCTTCCAAAATTGATCCAGAAGGGACATCCTCTGCTTCCCTGTGCAGATGGGTGGGGACATCCAGGATCTCCTTGCCTTCCACTTTCTTTCCTTGTCCCGACTTCAGGAGTTCAGGGGAGCAGAACCTGGCTGAATCTGACAGAAACACTATGAGTTTGGCAGGTCAGCTGAGATAACAGGGCAGCCAGCTCAGGATGTCTGTTCTGAGGTGAGGGCAGCTGAGCTSCTGCTCCCTACCCTGAGCTCATGGGCAGCTTCTCCCCAGCCCTCTCCCCTGGGTATCCTTCCATCTGGCCTTAGAATGTCCATCCACACCATGCTGCCATTGCCAACACCAACTCCAGCTAGCTGGAAAGAGATTAAAGCAAGCACTTAGTTACAAAGGGAGAGGAAGGATTTGCTACAGGCTGGTATAAATACACTAAAACATAGAGGGTTTAGGCAGCAGCAGTGCCTTACACACATCACCATCTTTTAAAGTGTTATTGTTAACAAGTCTGTATTCCATATGGAAGATTTTTTACCTCAGCCCTCCCAAAATCCCCTTTTGAAATGCTGAGTTTCTCTGAGCAGGAATCTTGAACTTCCCGTGGCCCTGGGATCATCTTGAGGGGTCAATACCCTCAGGCAATTTTAGCACATTTTTAGGACAGGGTTTGACATTAGAACAAGCTTATAGAAACACAYGGAACTGATGCTCCCTGCGCACTCCCTGCAGTGACTGACAGGCTCCCAACCCTCTCTAACCCAGAACCACACCTGCAATCCCTCTGAGAACTATTCCCTCTCTCTGCTTGACCTGCATGACCAGAAAAGCTGCTTCTCCTGATTTGTCAGCCTAAGAGTGAAAAAGAAGAAAAATTACTTTTAAAAGTGTTTCCCTATCACTCCTGCATGTAACAAAGCCCTCACTGACAGCTTGACAAAAATCTGGCAAAATGTTTTCCAACTGAATTTAAAAAAAATTCAAAAAAGCACAAAGCTGTTACACAAGAACCTCACAGTTATCAAAATACGCACTGAAATGACCTTAATAACAAGGACAAGCCGAGCTTAGCAAGAGGAGAACTTAATGGTCTTGATATTTGCTTTGTCCAAGTAGCCTGTRGGCTCAGCTACTTTAAGCATCATTTCCCCAGCCTCCATAGTACATGTGCAATATGTTACACATTGGGAGCATTCCAAACACGAGTTCTCTCTCCTGCTCTAATCCTGCTGTGTGTTGAAGGCATCAGCCACAATCTCACCCCCTTTAAGATGGCAGAATATGCACAAGAGCTTCTCTGAGTGCAGCTGCCCACCACCAGGCTCCACCTCACAGCTCTGTGTGCTCCGGGGGCAGAGCTCCCTTCGTGCCTCCCTCCGGGATGATTTATCCCGGGGAACAGCATCACAAAGGGGCTGCCCCTTTCTCACGGGGAGCTGCAGCTCCTCCAGAGGCACCTTTAACCTCTGCCTTTGAGACACACATCACCACCCGCCTGGATGAACTCTCTGAAGAGTGCCGTGGGCTCCTCCCCAGAGCCAGCCTTTCCTTCCTTTGCTCCATGTGTTATTCTCATTCTCTCCCACACATCAAATTGCCCATTTACGTGACTCTGAGCTATGTTTAGCACCATCTCCTCACTCAGCTAGACCTGAACTGGAGCCTAAACCTCCCCACCGCTAAATGCCTCCTCGTGTGTCTCAGCAAGATGAGCAAACCAGGTGTGTGGGCAGATGGAAAGCAGCCTGGAAAGGTGGGGATGGGTCTGTTCTCTCTCCGTGCACGGGGCAGGAGCTGGCCTCAGCACATTTGGGATTCAGCCCAGACCCCCTGTGCACAGCAGTCTATCTCAGACACACGGGGGACACATTTCCCCCCTTCTCTGAAACCATCTCTGCTCATCTTGGCACAAACCAGACAAACTCGCCCTCAATGCCCAATAGCACTTTATGGACTAAAATCCCCCCTGGAATTGCACCTACTGCTGCCAAGGGGTAAGCATGGCATARTCCAAGGAATTCTTGAGGTCCCAGATAGAGGATCTCATGAGTTCAGACCCCAGTGAAAGAATGTGAAAGAAAACATTCRCAATTTTTTTGATTAAAAGTATTTTTTTGCTATTGCACATCCATTATTTGATAATCAAATAATTTATAAATCAAGTAAAGTACAAAAGCACTTCTGGTAGAAAACTGCATTTTCCTCTTCTCCTTATGCTGTAAACAGATTCTTTTAGATGTCAAATTTCAAACAAATAAAGGTGGCAGCATGCTGTCACTGTTCCTCACACAAATTCCTAATTTTAAGATTACATCCTGCCATCAGTGTCAGGAATAAACAGAAGCCTCCAATCCYACAATAACTGTGCTCCTCCTTTAACACAAGCCTCTGGTGGAACAAGTCCCACTACCACACAGAATCAGAGCGTGTCCTCGTTCCAATCTGACAGCACAAAGCTGAAGCAGTGATGAACTTAGGGGCTCACTTATTTAGCCAAAAATAATGCAGGTGGAATGTGGAACAGTGTATGAATGACGTGCAGCAGAATCCACAGAGCCAGCCTGAGCAGCATCCCWGTTTCCCAGATCTCCTGACAACACATTATTCCAGACTAATAGAACTGACACCCACCCCTCCCTGCMCGTGAAGTGTGTAAACAACCCCCTGCAAACGCTCCTCAATGGAGATTCCTTCTCAGTTCCTAAAATTCTGACAATGCTAGCAAAATAATCCTGGAGCTGTGTCTGCCACAGCTCAGTGGTGTTTGTTTTCTGTGCAAGAGCCATTCCTTCTGTGAGACACTCCCAATGAGGGATGACTTGTGCTCACTACAAGCAGCCAGTATTGACTGGAACCACACTGGGCTGTGGAGCTGTTCCTGCYGAGCAGCACCAGCTGATCAACACTTGTACCAATATGCACAGGAGCAGCTTCAAGCTCATTTGAAAAACAGAAGAATTTATCTCCCTGAACGGAGAAAACAAGGTTTTAACTACTGAAGCAKCACGAACACCAACCCTATATATTCTTGCTGCTCTCCTCCAATATGTGTATGACCACAGGAGCCCCATCTCCCCTCCACTGCTCAGCCTGTCCTCTGACCTGAACTGAACCCTGCCTTTTCCTGCCCTTCTCTAAGGATTACTCACTCCACATCTCTGTCTACCAAGGCACTCTTATTTCATCACATCACATTTGGCTTTCAGAGCAGTATCTGTAACCCAGAGCAAAAGAACACAGTCAGTGCAGTACGTTAAGGGCACGAGTCCCATGTGACACTCGGATTTTCATCTCCATTGCCCAGTTCAAAGTCAGAGAAGACTCACCACGATCGAGAGACAGTAACACTCCACAGCACTGCACAGGTGTGTGACCCTCTAAACAAGCCCAAGATCTGACTGTACTGACAAGACCTTCTCCCCTGCAAAAGAAACAYGCTGGCCCTGGAGAAGACTCCAGTGCTCTTCCCTGTGGCTGAGGGTGGACAAGAATCTGCTGTATCCTCCAAGCTTCATGTTCTCCCTGATAATAAAAGCACTTGAGAATTTAACCCTACCTGTGCAGGGACAGGCAAGGCACTGTGGAATGCTGAAATGACCTAGTACATGGTGTTGTCTGTTTTCATGCTGTCCCCCCCAAGACAATGTTGTTCCTTTCTGAAGCGACACAGAAGTGAGACAAAAAGCATGAACTGACTTTTGAGGTAGGGAACACATTGTGGCCTTTAGCCACAACCATCAAACTGTGTTCCAATAACTGCACTATGAATGGAAAAGCTGACAGTGTCTCGACACGGTCACTTATATAAAATGCACCCTATTTCTTTTGTGCCATATGCCTTTGATGCATTATCATTCCCACTCTTCTTGATTGCTTTTCAAAAGGCATCTAAAATAATRTGAATTGGTAAAGGGTAATTATTCCTATGAATAATCAGTATATGCTAATAAATGCAAAAATAGGACCAAACGCTAAGTTTCAGCAGCACTGACTGTTCCTGCCGACGACAGTCCCTGATAAAGGGCACCTCCTGCACTGACAGCGGGACGGGCAGGACAGCTGTGTCCTTCCTGCAGGAGCACRGAGTTACTCTGCTCAGCCAAAAGCACACAGAAACACAGCTCCTGCTCTTTGTCCAAAGCACCACCTTGCCAAAGACCGGCTCATCTGCTCTTCACTAAATTCTACAGGCATCTATATTAATAAAGATACAGGACGCTGCAAAAAAGAGGAAGAAGGTATTACCAAGAAGAAAAAGAAGATATTGCCAACAAGAGGACACAAGCAGAGGGTTGTGTAAGCATTTGTCACAGACTCTGGGTGTGCTGCTTCACTGATGGCCAGGCAGAGCTTGGTGCCAGCACACGCTGGGTCTCCAGGACAGGAGCAGGAAGGGCTGGAACCAGCCCAGACCCCACCACCGAATGTGGCCCCACAGGCTGTGCCCCAGGCAAGCATCCAACATTTATYACCCCTTTAAACTGTACTGAACTGAATGGCTTCACACAGCACAATTCAGGGGGGCCTCCAGCACACTCATGGGATTAAACAGCACACAAGAACAAGGAGAAACGTTTAAGCCTTCTCAGCAATGGCAGGAATCTCCAAGTGAGAACCGAGCCTGCTTAAAACAAATGGCTGTTCAGAATTCTCTGCAAATTGCATTTGCTGCCTCCTCAAAGCCACAGCATACATTCTGGCAACATGACGGGAAAGACATTAGTGAATTACAAGAAGCATTTTAAATCCAGTTAGAGACCAGCCCACCATTATTTTATTAGCGTGCTTTTTAAGAAATGTAACTTGTAACAGTACAGTGAGTCTAAAAGGGCTATTTCCCCATCTTTTGGGGAAAAAAGACTTGCAGGACTCAGCACTTCCCTTGCTGAACTTCACGGGACTCCTGCTGCCCGTGTCCCCAAGCCTGTGGGCAGCAGCACGATCCTTGAGCCACACTGAACACACAGCGTTCTCCCCGAGTGTCCACACTCCACCTGGAGCACTGCCACAGCCAGTCTGCCTCACCCAGGATACAGCTGGACCCGCACAAAAATGTCATTGCTCTGAAGCAATCCTCTCCTCAGAGAATCCCCTTTCACAAGCACCAAGGAAAACTCAGGAACGAAGTCGCCTCCTWCACGAAAAATAAAATTTTGTTTCAGTACCGGGGAAAAACGTATCAGATCAGTTCACAGACTACCCCGGGAGGATGTCAGATCTCCCAGCACTGCAGGATTTTATCAACAGACTAGATGAGCATCTGTCAAAGACGTCTGCTCTGCCAGCAAGATATGAAGACACAGAAGAGAGGCGTTAGTTAGGGAAGATTTTTGGCCGGGCAACCTTTCCCACAGAGCCGAGGGGACGGCGCTGCCCTCAGGCCCTCAGGGCAGCCAGGCCACGCTGCTGCAGATCCGCGGGGAAAGACACCGAAATCCCCTCGCAGACACCCAGAAATCACACTTATTGCTACAAAAGGGTACAGCTAAAGATATTTTAGTGCAGCACACATGGAACTTCTCCCAGGAGCCACGTGCTGGTCTTGCAGGGAAGGAGGGACACGTCGTTTATCCGAGCACACAGAGCCCCAGCAGCACCCTCAGGGATTTATCATTCCATGGCCTTGTCTCACTCCCTGTTTGGGAAAAATCACAGTATGGCCTTCAGGGAACTAATTAAGGAAGACACATTGCAGCTGAGGAAGGCACAGGCTATGGACAGATTGACCACAAGGCAAAGTACCGGAAAGAAAACATCCAAGTCCCTTACAAATAATTGTGTATTTCTAACATGCTGGAACTTTTAAGATCAAACTCGAGATGCATACTTTTATCGTAAGTTTTAAAATGTAAATTACAAATAAAATTACAATCACTTCAGTGAAAAGGTGGAAGGCTACATATTMATATTTCCCTGAAATAACATCTATATATTATGTGACTATCTCTTATTAGGGATTAATTCCAAACTCAGCGGAATTAGTTCAATGAAAAAATTTCTCTTTAACTTAGGAACTTTTAATTCAAAAAAACGCTGAAACASAATAAAATAAAGCAGAGAGGTTGTCCAAACTAAGGAATGTGTAGAGAACTCAGCTAAATTTAGCCACAGATTTCATTAATAAATATAAGCAAATGTACTTTTAAATTTGCAGGGTTTATCCTAACAATTTTACTGTAAATTTTAATGGATTGTTTTCTCTCTCCTTCTCCCAAAAACTGTCACAAGATGCCTCTGCTCATAAATTATGTCCAATAAGTTGCCTCCAGCCAGAATATTTTATTGAGATAAGGAACAGCTGCATTATACAGAGCTATAATTATGTTTCAAGGAGAAGATCATCAACATGGAAGTATGATTTTCTATTTGGATTTAAAGCTAGTGAACAAAACCAGTCCCCATGTGAACAGCACTGTACAATCCCAATCTGGAGCATCTCCACAGCTGGGTGCACCGGCAGACACTGGATGGTGGGAYCGTGAGGGACCTGGCCAAAGCCAACACCCCCTCAGCAGTCACTGGGGACCAGGACAGCCCCAGAGTGTCCATAACCCCTGCCAGGGCTCACCAGGACAGCCCCAGACTGGCCATAAAACCTGCCAGGGTTCACCAGGACAGCCCCAGAGTGTCCACAACCCCTGGGAGAACAGAAGAGCCCCCAGATTTTCAGCTTCAAACTATGGTCTGGTACCAGGAGAAAAAAGGAGGGAAAAATCAAAGGGCTGTTATTTGTGTCTAATGAATTTCAGAAAAATTCTTATGAACAACCTGTTAACAGGAACAGGAAACAGGCACTGCTGAGAATTGGGCAAACCATGGATTATAACACAAACACCAGTTTCAGCACAGTAGCAGTCACCAATTACAAAAGCCCATCACCAAAAGCCCACATCAATGTGGTACTGAAAATCTGAGCTAAGAGGTCAAAGAATGTTCAGAGATCTGGAGGTAAATTGGTAATGTCCCACCTCACTCCCATTGCCAGACTAGCTCAACCTTATGGAAAATCTCTTGTTACTATGGTGACAAGGAATGGAAAAAACTTAGATCCACGTAAACACAGGTTTTCATATACAGATTACAGTATKCTGTACTGCCAGCTAATCCCAATTTATGAATTTTCAGTTATTCAGCCAGGCAGAGAAAACTGAGTGACTATTCATAAATATAAAAGTTAAAGTTCATTCCTAGATAAATCGCAAACAAAAACAGGTCTGAATTTCTCATATCAATTATTCACAAGAACTAATTCACTCACCTCCAGCAACTTGCCAAAACCCAGACAYTAATCTCAATTACTTATTTTAGCGGGCAACTCTTCCCTTTTTTCCTCATGCTATATTTGTTTATATACGTATGTAAACAAACATACCTATGTCTGTATGTTTCCTCCYTTCTGTGGGCCACCCACAGAGTAAACAAGAAACGGAGGCTGTTAGTGAAGGCTTCTGAAATTCACTATATTCAGCTTTGAACTGCTGGCCCAAGGGTGAAATCAGAACTGACTCATAATGTCTCAGTTCTTTTTTAAGCTGCAACTGAACATTCATAAGAAAACGAAAATAGTCTGAAACAGTTTCAGCTACCAGATGTGATAGTTTTTATCTCCAATGTCYTGACACCAGCCATTCATTCTTCTCCTTTTTTGAACCTTTTCAAAGTTGAGTTCCAGGAACACACAGAAATCAGTCTCACACCCCAGGCACCTGCCACCTCCTCTTGCCTCTTGAACCTTGCTCTGAGACTATAGCTTCCAAGGAGGAATCTAGTCCTGCCTCGATTTTCACACAGGTTTCTGGAAGATTAGGAACATGCCAGCTTCCCTCAGGTGAGGATCCTGCAGAACCTGGATTCCCACAGCCAAAGGGCACAGCACACCCACCCGAGTGGTACCCCCACCAGCCCCCTCCAAACAGCCCAGGTTTCCCGCTCCAGCACACCCTCGTCCTGACACAGCTCCACCGTGCAGGGCAGAGAGCTCCTGCAGCACCTGCATGCTGGCAGACACAGCAGGCATTGGTGCTCCRTGGAGCTGCTCCGCAGCCGCTGCACCAGCACCTGCATCATCACAGCACTCACTCCACACGGGCTGCAGAGCTCCTGGCTGGGGCCAGGACACAGCACACACCTTATCTCGGGTTTATCTGCTTTATCACACTGCGTTATCTCTGCCTGCTTTACACAGCGTTCGTTATGCTAATCACTAATTCCCCCGTCCTACAAAGAACACCCCTGCAGCACAGCACTGCACAGCTGCAGGCAGTGCCTGCACAGGAGCCCTTTGGTAACTCGGCAGCAGCAACCCAGGCTTCACACTGTTCTGGCAGCGCTACCAGGCAATCCACGACCAGATGGATGTATTTGTAAATAAGGCAGATCAGTTTTGCCAGGTTGTATTTGGGTTTAGAACAAGCAATTCCCACGATGACAAACAACAATTAAAGAGCACAGAGCCCACGGGCCAGCACCGAGCAGGCAGCACTCGGGGACAGCAGCAAAGGGGAGCAGTGGCAGTGCCACCAAAGACACACAGGGGGCTTCATCCTGGGATGGGCCTGGCAATGCAGGAGAACGGGAAAGCTCAGCAGCACTGCCAGGCTGATCCCAGAAGTCGAGGATGTTGGGTGCCCATGGAAGCTGCATCTGGAGCCACAGTTAACACCCTGGCAATTCAGAGCCTGTAAGGACCTGCTGTCCTGGCAAGTCACCTGGATGCAGGCTGACAAAGAGCAGTCCAGCTACTGGGAAACCTGAGACTTCACACAAAGACTAGGGACAAGGAGTTCTCCCCAACAAACTCTGGACACATGCAGCCTGGTAAAGACCCCAAAAAAGTGTAAGAAGAGGACGCTGAAGAATTTTTCTTTCTTCCAAAGGTGTACTGCCACCATGAACTGCTGCAGGCTCAGTAGTTAGCTTGGTGACCATAAATGTCTTTTTCATTGTCATTGTGATGTGCACCACAGACAAGGACACTGCAGCAAACTCACAGTGACAACGTGACCAGCCTCCACGTAAATTCTTGGCACACTGACAGGACTACAGGCACCAGGAACCAGCGGGGTGCCTGGGTTTGCACCCAGCTCTCACACACAGCCAGGGAAATCCTGGGAACACAACCTGGGACTGTTCCCATGACCAACCACCACTAAATCCCCAATGAAGGTTTAATTCTGAAATTACTCTCTGGCTTTGTGACCTGCAAAATTACTTCCTTCCATCTAGAGCCTTAAGAAAGGTACACCATCTGCTCCAGGCTCCTCTGCCATGCAACACAGATGTCTCCTCACTGGCCTGGACAGGCATTTAAAAGCAGTAGGCAGCTACATCAACAACACAGTCCCAGGGATGCACGAGTACATGCTGTGTGATTAGGAAGAGAGGAAAAGAGTGTGCATTTCTTTTTTCCTCTTCTTCCTACTCCCCCTTAGTTTGGAGCTGACCTCACCCACGGAACAGATTATTGTTATTTCAACAGTGCATCTCACACTGCCATCCCGCAGAACAATGACTATATGTGTACTCTTTGTAATGGTTTCACTTCCAGGGGTTTAGAATATGACATTTCCACTTACAATATGTTTACTTAGTATTTCTTCAGGAATTTTAGCAAGAGTAGGTCAAGAGCACACAAGCAGGAAAAAACATGCAGGGAAAAAATGCTTTTAAAGCCATGAGTCACTCAGAACACGATCCAGCGAGGATGTTAAAAGAAACAAAAAATGCTTTGAAAGAACCTACTGAGAGTCTGATTCCCAGGTTACTTGATCTATTCCAAATTAAAACTCTTTTTTGCTACACTTCCTCGGGCTCTTCCTGAGCTATTTGAAAAATCCAATTACAGTGGAGATCCTGATTTCCATGTTCATTTATTACCAGAGTAGAAGTCCCATTCACTTTACTGCTAAAAAAGACAGGGCAATAGGAAATCCCTTACAAAACATTTAATGTATTTAATGGAAAATAAAATCAAGAATGATTGAAGGAAAAGCTGGCAAAACACAAGAGTTTCTGTCTAAGAGTGTAAAAGTCAATTCCAAGCGGTCCGGCCAGGCCATCGCCCTTCACTGGGTGCAGCACGGAATGCAAGCAGCCCTCGCACCCTCACGGGGCACTCACAGGGCATCTGCTGCAGAAYCACCTCTGCAATGTGCCTGGCTTCTCCATCTCTCCCTGGCGATGCCCAACCCCATCCAGAGACAGCTCAGGTTCCTCAAGGTGTGACACAACAAAAGGTTTCGTTCTCCCCCAGGCTATCAGGATCAGGAACAGGATCAGGGACCCCACTGCTGTCCTGCTCCCAAGGACTGCCCTCCTGCCCCAGTCCCACGCTGCTGCCTCATCCCCTCTACCTCTTGGAAGTGCTGGGACAACACAGCCATTAATGCTCTGAACTGTTTTGAAGCTATTACACGRGTATTTACAGACCTGCCAGGGTAACTTAATTCAGTGGCCTCTCAGAGCATTGCCTCAATGCTGCAGGTGAAACTCCAACATATCCAGCCAATTGTGTACTCCGCACAAGGAAATTTGTTTTCTGATCTCTCCAGCAATCACATTCCACCCTGAAGCATGGTACTCACTTGTGCTGGCCTCAGCATGCTTCACTGTACATGATATTGATGGTAAAAGTACTCAGCCTTTTGGAAAACATGCCCACTTCAGAAGAGAAATAGCCATTAGGCCAAACAAAAAGCAAAACAAAAAGCAAAGCAAAACCACCCCAGAGTACTCCAGCCTGTAGTGCAGTGTGACTGCACTGAGCTGCCACGTGCAAACACCCTCCTGGTGAGCAGGGAGCACCCAGGGGCACACACCTGACTGCTCAGGTCCTCAGTGTGACAACCAAGGATTTTTACCTACCGAAGGGACATCCCAAAGGAGTTTCCCCTTACAGGTCCTGCTGGAGGAGAGGGTGTGGACAAGCTTCAGCCATTGCAGGATGAAGAGCAAGGTGAAGATCACCATAACTCTTTCCTAACACTGCATGATCCCTCATGTGAGCAGGGATTTCGGCACACGATTCCAAGGGCATGAAGCACCACAGGCCACAGTCCATGGAAGACATCCCACCCACTCAAGAGGACTTGCTTAAACCCACAGTGACACAGTTGACAGCAGCTGAGGGTATTTTCAAATTAAACTCTCTCTCTTTTGGCCAGTGCAGGATTTCCTCACCACTTAAGGGACATTTAGGGCACACTGTCCTCCCAGAGGAATCAGCCCACTCTCCCAAATAACAGAGGAGCAAGAACAGGTGTGTACAGTAATGTTTTCTTAGAAGGTCCAACACATCATTATCAGCTGGGGGCACATCTCCTTCCAGTGGAAGTCACTGCTGGTCAGTGGTCCACAGCACCCTTCCAGAGACATCACTGAACACACATCCCCATCCAGCTTACAAGGTCCAGAGATCCAGCTCCACAGTGAACACAGGTCACCTGCTCAGCACCAGCATCAGTCTGGAGTGACTAATCAGCCTCTGAGGGCAGGCAGGAGCATTAGATGGGGATTTTAAGAAAAAGCTAAATATACTCTGCTGTTGGCAGGATAATCTTGCCAGCAGTGTTTCCTCCCGCACTAACTGAGCAGCTAAACACGGTGTTTTTCACACCATTCCCATCTTGTCCTAAGCCACAGCCCACTGATCCACACTGCATTCCACTCCAGGGCAACATTCCCAAACAGGACTTGTCTGCACAAGGCTTTGCCTCCTGACCCTCACCCTCTGGCAATGCAGCTCCCATCTTCCAGCTCTCCTGCAGCTTCAGTCCTGCTACCCTGCCAATACTGCAAAATGGCAGCAGGATTTTGCTCTCTCCAGCTCAGATACAAGTCTGTATCTTGAACTAATTTCYAACACTAACAAGCTGTCTCAAATGAATCATCCTTTAGGCTTTTCCCGAAGATCAATTAACCTGTTTTCACATAGAGAAAATCTTCAGTTGTCTCTGCCAAAACAAAAGCTTCAGGCTGCCACACCAACAGTCTGATCTCTTGTCCTTACTCTTCCAGGAGTTCCATAATCTCAATGATTAAAATGCCATGAGAGTCTAATTTCCATGAAGTTAAAAAAAAAGGGAGTGGAGACTTAAACACAGACTCCTTACCAAACCCAGTCCATTCAGAGCCATTAGGTCACTAGGGCTGGACAGCCAGTGCCRCTTATTGTAGCCAGGCTCTGAGCCAGAGCTTTACACTGATAGTGACGTTCCACAGCACTCACTGTGTGAGCTCCCTTGAACCCCAGCTGCTGGCAGCCATCAGGTTACACACACAGAAAGTCTCTGGAAAGCATTCAGCTCATCTGGGTACCCAGCTTGCACCATAAGTAGAGCAGAATTCCGGCACGTTGGGCAGGGGAAGCATTTTCAGTTCTTACCAACACCCATGTAATTCCCATGAAGCAACTACTGACTGATCAGCACATTTGACCGAGAGAAAAACTTTGCACACACATGAGGCCAGCAACCTAAAATTATCAAACGGATGATCTCGAGCTCAGATCTGTTCTGAACAACATCCCCTCGGGCTCTCACCATGCCACAGAAAGGCCCAGAGACCACAAACAACTCTTCAAACAAACAAAGCAACAAGACCACAAACGACTCTTCAAACAAACAGAGCAGCACCACCACAGCAGCATGAAGAAAACGCATCTTTGAGGCTYTGTGGTGGTGAAGGAAAAGCCACCACTTCAGCAAGTCCATGACAGGGCCTTCTACRGCAGTCCTGCTGTGTGCAACACTGTTCCACAAAGCTGGACTAACAGATGAAGAAAAGCCATGGAAAACCAAATTCCCTCTTCCCTTAATGGGAATCATTAAAGTCAGCTCTCCATCTCCTGAACTCGGGTCAATTACACGTCTGTATCCTTCTCTCTTCTTAAATATTTACACTTAATCCAGGGTACATTTATTTACACTTAAAATAGGAGCCTGAGTAAAACAGCACTGAGCTCCACCCCACCACTACAGCTCACTTTGCTGTCTCCAGTAATAACTAAAGCATAAGCCACAGGGATAAATTCCCTGCCCTGGAGGGCTGCAGCTCTGAGCATTCCCAGAAGCAGCAGGATKAACAGAATCCCAAAGAGCAGCACTCCCTCTCCTCTACCTGAGGCAGGACATCAAAGAAGCTCAAAGGAGCAACCTCTCTCCTCTCCCAGCTGATACAGACACTGAGACCATTTCACCTCAAAGTCCTTCTAGCAGCCAGTTCCTCAGCTGTGCTGCACACCTGCATTGCTACAAGACACAGCTACCTTGGGAAGTCGGACACATTCCAGTGACTGCCATCTCTTGCCACAGACACAACTGTTCCTCCCAAAGGCTGAGGTGAAAAAGTTGAAGGTATTTTTSCCCTCTTCAAAACTATTCTCCAACTTCAAAGGCAAGAAGACTGACCAATGCTAATGCAAATTCTTCTTGGAAGCTGCCGGACACAGGGTGGCTGTGTAATTTTCSCAAACTCTGCAGTTTCCAGACTAAAACCTGCAGCACCACACAGAGAACCTCTCTGAACATCAGTGGASCTTCATAGCCAGGAAAGCACATTTGGAAAGCTAACAGAAACACTTCTGGGAGGCAGATTGTTTAAGGCAGCTCAACTGCACAAGACATGCAGGCAAGAGACTGACAGCAGTGGCCTTYTCCCAGTTTCCAGCTTTCTGGTCCCCAGTCTCCCCCAGGGCAGAGGTTCCCAAACTGGGGAACCCACCTTGTACAGACAGACCGACAGACCACTCCACAGCCACGTCCAACAGCCACATGAACCCAGCCAGAGGCACTGCTGCTGCTCCCCTCTGATAATGCTGTGCCTGCAGAGCTGAATTTGGGGACCCACCTCCATGAGAGGCTGGGAAGCACCCATTTCCACTCTGGGATTATGTTACCACACCTTTTTCACATGTCTTTGTWGGTAAAACAAAGGGGAATATTTAAAATAAGGAGGATTTAAAACCCCTCCTCCCCTACCGTGGCCATCCTCCCAGCTGTCTCCTCCTTGCTGAGCACCAACAACCCTGGGAGAAGCAGCACAACCTTGGGATAATCAGCAGGGCTGTATGTCCCTGGCCTGGCTGCTGCACTGTGATGGGGCCATTTCTCACGTGAACTCTAAAGCCAAGCTGCTGGCAAATCACAGACATTACACACTCCCACAGCACCCTGGCAGTAAGGAACACACAGCCCCATCACACCAACTGGGTCCAGGCCAGGGAACACACCACGGCCACATGAACTCCCTCRCTAATTTTATTTTGATACTCTACTTCCTCTCTTAAAATTGCATGTTGCAATACACTGTACAGCGGCTGCCTCTGCCCAAACCACTGCAACTGCCTTACAGAGAGAAAAGGGAGGCTAAAAYAAGTTATCTCAGGCCAGTTTGTCAGGGAAAAGTTTACAAATCAGGGTCTTGAAGACGTGAACAGCATAAAGTGCATCCAGTAACCAGAGGCCCACAGCAGGAGCACGGGGCAAGGGCTGGCAGCCCTAAGGAGGTCAGCAGTGACAGGTACAGCCCCTCATCACCCCACRGGCTCACCTGTTCACCCATCTCCATGTCCTCAGTCACTGCTGTGGCACAGCCACTAACACACAGAGGTGGGGCACACACAGCACATTAGTTATTAGTAAGAAACATTCACCTTTTCTGGAGGAGGGTTGTTGGCAGCTCAGCAAAAGCCTCCTGGGATTAAATCAACAGTCAGGACTACAGATCACTCAGGCTCTAAGAAAGGGGAGATTACTTCACACCAGTGTTGCTGTGGAGTGGCTCGAGGAACACGCCTGCACACGCTGCTGAACCCTGAGCCCCAGCCAGGGGTTACCTGTGTGAACTGTCCCACACCTGGCAGGAGCACAGGTACCTCCCAGGGCAGCAAAGGCATTTCAGGAGGTGACTGCTGCTGCTGCTGCCATGCGTGGTTGCTTGATGAACAGCTACTGAAACCAAGCCAAACCCAGGCAGGAGAAAATCTGAGAGCTCAAGGAGGAGGGATTTCCCCCATCTTCCAAAGGCCAGCAAAAGGGAGAGTAAATCCTGCTCCTGACAGGAGCTGAAACTTCACACAGAACTTACAACATTTCCCCCTTACAGAGGCTTATAAATATCTGCTAAGCACCTGAAGACCRTTTGGTGCTGCACTTAAAACTCTTCACCTGGAACGAGGACTAGCTACAGGCCTTGAATAAGTGTTGTAAGAGGGTTTTTATTGTTATCAGGAGGAGAGGTAGACTGACAAATAATGCCAGCTGCACACCCAGGCACCTACCAACTATCAGGGAAGAACAAAGCCAGGCTTACAGGATCCTCTTCTGTATCTAAATCACCTCAGAGCACGGCAGGAGCCCAGCTCCTACCACCAGACCCCTGCCCTGGGACAAGCCATGACCCT
>QVAJ01000131.1:1786928-1800430 GCA_003546035.1 Mixornis gularis
TTAATCTCCATTAGGAATCACATCTGAACTCTCTGCCATCCCTGCTCATGGCCCAGTGCCTACACACAGAGGACTCTGTAAAACCCAGCTGCTGGGGAGGGAAGGGAAGGGAAGGGAAGGGAAGGGAAGGGAAGGGAAGGGAAGGGAAGGGAAGGGAAGGGAGTGGTAACAACCAGAGTAGAACAGTTCTCCCGAAGTCTCACAGAAGAAACCAGAGCAGACCCACCAGGATCTGCTGCCTGCTGCAGACAGCTCCACCAAAGCCAGCTGAGCTATGCCAGGCACACTGGGTCACACTTCCCCACATTTTGTTAAGCACAACAATTAAGCCAACAGACATTTTCTATCTGTTTCTGTGACTAATACTTAGCAGTTTCTCACCAGCTCCTACAAAGGGGTGCAACTTTCTCTCTTGCACTGAACCATTCCATTGAATGAGCTGTCAAGTTCAAGCCTTGATGCCTCTCCTGGTTGGGAAGCAAAGCTCCTCCCCTGAGCAAACCGGTATCCTAGAAAATTATTTGAATTTTCCCAACATTTTCTGAGCAAAGTGGAAAGAGAGCAAGAGGTAGGAAAAGAAAAAGAAAATAGACACAAAAGAAGGGATGCAGCTACTGCAATAGAAGAGGTCAAAGGAAGCTAATGGGCAATGATAAATTAACCTAAACTTTATGAAAATGGAAAATAATACATTCATTTTATTAGGCCCAAGTCTGCAAATCTTTTTAGTGTTTTTATATGCTAAAACGATCAAAACCTTACTTTTATTATCAATTTACACAGCAACTAAGAGTCCCAGAAGTCAAGGAATCATCCTTTTGCCACTATGCAGCCAGATGCACCATTTGGAGAGCCCCACCTCCAGGATCACAGAGGATCATGTCACCTGCCAGTCAAACGACACAAGATGCTGCTGCCTCACAGCAGTCCCCTGCCAACAGCAGCCAGAGGGATCACACAGGGACCTGTGTTTTGCCAGGGTTAAGGCAAACTGCAGGAAGCAATACAAAATCCAACAGCCAATCAACACAATGCGCAATTTTCTGCAAGATTGCCAAYGCTGGACCATAGGCAGTTGCATCTGCATAATTAAAACTGGTTCGTTTTGCTGCATTAAAGCCACAAATCAGGCATGTGACCATAATAAGGGAGAGACATTTATTTAGATTTCTGGCCAGATAGACCAATTAAAACCGTACATCTGAAAACACGCACTTCAAATTGTGCATCCAAGGATCTGCTGTGTTCTGTATTCCGCAGGCAGCTGTCATGTGGCAGTTGTAAATCTGCAGCCATATCTCCATTGGTGTTTATTTTTAACACCACCACTCCTGTCTGCAAGGCTAAGGCAAATAAGAAAACCTGCCTCCTAAAAGTATTCTTAAATATTTTCTTTCTGGTACCATCCAGCAAGCATCTCCTGCCAGTGCTGGGGGCAGCTCTCCCCTCTCCCGGACAGCTGGAGGGTGCAAAGCAGCAGCAGAAGGGAAGGACAGACCCTGCATACCTGACAGGAGAGACCAGACTGGGAAGGAGCCTGGCAGCACCGATGTGTGCAGGAGAGGTGAGAGAGAGGTCTCCATGCACGGGTAACACCCTGCAGAGCTGCGGGGACAGCGCCTGCAGCAGCCGCGGGCAGCGGCCGTCACTGCTCCCACTCCCCGAGGCAGATGGCACCGAGCCAGAGCCTCCTGCAGCACTGCCAGCCCCCGTCAGCAGCCCCCAGCCCTCCCTCAGACACCAGGAACAGCGTGTGCAGCAGGGCACTCCGSCAGACCCACATGCACCTCACACACCCCGCTATCTCTCCAAGCATTTTCAGGACAACTCCTTCCCACCGTGAGAGGAGCAGACACAATTCTCCAGGGAAGGAAGGGAGATATAGAGCCATCAAGGCAAATAAATGTGCAGGAAGATAATTCCCCAGTTCCACCCTCCTCCTTCCAATCTCACTCCCCACACAGCGTGTGGGCTCCCCGATTGCTGCAACACCCGCAGGTCGGGCAGGGCTCAGCTCCCACCCTGCAGCTACCGATAGGCCATCCCCAAACCACCCCAGCCTCTGCTCTAATTCCCAACAACCCGACCTAGAGGCTTCAGCAAAACTTCCCTGAAAGCAGTCTGAGTAACTTTTTCCCCCCTCCATTCCAGGTGTGCTGTCAGCTCCTCTCTCTGGTACAGAGGCTTTATGCACCTGAGGCACTGCTGGAAGATCATTGTCTCACTCAGCACTGGCTGACACCTCAACAGCAGCACCCTGCCCACTTCCAGTCCTCTCTGACCTCATCTTCAAGTGCATTTCCAGTGCAGCTTTGCTGGGGTTACTTCTCTTCCATCCATGCTGACATATGCCCTGGAGCTCACATGCAGGGTTCCACCTTTCTCCCTTCCATTTTCCTGTCCATGCCATGGGGACAAGCACTGTGCCATGTTCAGACTCCAGGCCCAGCCTCCACAGCATGAGATCACTGCTTCAAATTCTCATCTATTATCATCTTCATATTTCAGCATTTCTGTATCAACACTTTGGTTGTTAGTCCCTCTTGCCACCACTTGCCCTCTTCTTTATCCCTATTTCTCTTCCATTTTAGTCTTTCTCTGGAGGTTTGGGCAACTGTCATCACGAGGGTAGCAAGGGATTAGACATGAATAGCATAATGACTCAATCCTTAAAGAAAATAAACAGGATATCTGGGATAATGAGGTAGCCTACATCCAATCCTTCAGTCAAGCCAGGAGACACCAGACTCTGCACAAATGGAGGTGGGTGTTCATGGTCACTGTCACAGCCTCAGAGAAGGTTTAGATGGTCACAAACCCTGGCCTGTGACAGGCTGGCACACTTAACTGAGCACAGAAAAGTCCTGCTCCTTCTGCAGTGCATCCTTGGCCACCAGCCCTCCTTGGGTCCCTACAAATGCCATGACCAACTGCTGTCCTGCCTGCTCAGCCACCTTTGTTTACACTGCTCCTATTTAGTGAGGAAGCACAGGCTACAGCAGAGCTCTGCACCAATCCCTCCCAGCTCACATGGTTATCCTCCTCCAACACTTCAGCAAGGTGAGAAGATCAGAACCACCCTGGTCCGCACAGAGGTGACAGCAAGCGATGGGTCTCCAGTCACAGCTGTGAGCACTGGAGCCCCTGCATCTCACCATGGTCACCCCAAGACCACYCTGGTCCTGTAACAGACCCAGTGTGTCCAGGGATGGAACTGCCACCTCCTCAAAGGCAGCAGCACACATGGGCCTTGGGGTCTGTCTCCCCTGTGACAGGCACAGTCACACCCCGCCACATTACCCTTCAGCCTTTATTCAGGTGAAAACAGACCAAGTACCCTAGATCAGGAATCAGACATTCCTGGAGGTGTAATTATGCACAGAACAGTATCAAGGAAATTATTACTGGCCCATCAGCAAAGTGTCTGCATTACAGCTGCCCAAAACGTGATCACTGTGGTGTAATGTAACACCCTCACACACACTCCAACATTAACTGCCTCACATATGGAAACCATGAGGCTACAGAAGCCAGGCCAAGAATGATCACGGCCCGTGAGTACTCCAGTTACAAACAACAATCAGAAAAAATCACTGGAGCAAAGCTTTTGGAACGGCTCAGAGCCAGTCCTGCCCCCAGTGACCCCTCTGCACACCGAGCACCCTGGAGGCAGGAATCACCCRGCCCAGGACATCTTTGAGAATACCGTGAAACCATGGGACAGTCTCTGGGAACAAATGCAAATCCCCTCCCGTAAAACGAACAATACCACAGACTAAAAGAATATTTCATCTGCTTAACTGCAGGGTGCAATAACATCAATTTGCCCAAATTACACACAAGCAGAAAGGTAATTGGCACCGAGCAGGGCGTGTTGTGACTGTTCCGTCACTCTTTGAGGCCAGCTACAAAAGACTGAAATTCACGAAAGTAAACAATGGCACGGAACCAACAGCCAGCCCCTTCCCCAGAATCCCTCCCTCTGGCATCGCGCTGCCGCAGTTAGGCAGAGACTTTTCCAAGCGGAGTCTGTGCAGACGAGCCATCACCCAGCTGAGCTGGAGAAAAATGGAAGCTCTTGAGTTTGCACAAGCACAAGTTAATCTGCAGGAAAGCTATTTTATACTTTCAATTAACCATGTCCTGGACTTAAATATAATGAAGTGGTGAACGCATATCCATATAAAACAACCAAGTGAAGGGAGAGTGGAGCTGGTTTTATATAATAGTGGGGGGACTGAAGGAGGCAATGCAAGGAAAAGGCATGAAGTAAGCAGCTGAGAGTATCCTCCATCTGAAGCTGGGAAAAGGAACTGTCATCAGCCAACAGAATTAGCAATTATTGCAATAAAGAGTAATTTATTAAGTTATCCAGCAATGCCCGTTAATAGAGTTTGGTACCAACACGACAATCCCTGGGTGTGCAATGGACAGAAGGTTACACGGGCTCATTTCCCTCTGCCTCCAACCCGCTCAGCCCATCCCTGGGCTGCAAAGCTGCCATGTGTCACAGGGTACCAACTTTCCTTCGAAACAAGAATTGACTAGGAGCCTGGGATTTGATGCTCAGTGATGTCAATAGACAAAACCTCTAGTTTTATTCTTCTCCAACACTCATGAAGGCAGCGACTGCCGCACAGCTCCGCACCCCGCACCACTACCGGCACTTGCATAATAATGACTGCGGGCCTGGAGGCGAGGGGCCGGAGCACGAAGGCGAACTTCCTTACATAAGGACCGCAGGATCGATGCGCTCCCCGCCGGGAGGCCGCGGACAGCGCTCCCGACCCCGCACAGCCCCGGGGCTCCCGCGGGCGGCCGCTGTCCGGGTGGGCGCGGGGCGCTGTCCGGGTTGGGCGGCCCCGGCCAGCGCCTCTCCGGGGGCTGAACGATCTGTGCCCATCACCGGCACTCGCACGGCGACGGCAGCGCCCGCAGCGCCCGGCGGGCAGGGCCGGGGCTTCTCCGCGGGGCCGCGGCTCCGCGCCCGGCGCTGCCGCAGCGCGGGAGGGGCGGGGGGCGGCGGCGCAGCCCCCGCGGCCGGAGCCGGAGCCGAGCCGGAGCCGGCCCGTCCCCGCCCCGCCCCGCACACAAAGGCGGCCCCGCCGCGCCCCGCACCGGCCCCCGCTCCGCACCTTTGACCTGCGCCTCGTAGTCGGCGATGATCTCTTTGTCCTTCTTGAACTTGCCCTGCGCTGACATCGTGCGGGAGGGCGCGGGCCCCGCCGGCACCGCCGCCCGCCGCGCTCCGCCGCCGCCTCACCCGGCCGCGGCCCCGCCGCCGCCAGCGGCCGCCGTCATTGGCGGCGCCGGGGACACCGCGCGGCGCGGGGACAGCGCGCTCCGCCCGCAGCGCGGGCAGGGCACCGCCGGGCAGGGCACCGCCGGGCAGGGCAGGGCAGGGCACCGCCGGGCAGGGCAGGGCAGAACCGAGCCGAGCCGAGCCGAGCCGGGCCGGGCCGAGCCGAGCTGAGCGCAGCCGCTCCCGCCGCCGGCCGAGGCGGGGCCGTGGCGCCGCTCCTGCGCTCAGGTTGCGCGTGGGGCGGGCGTTCTGGAGCCCCTTCCCCGCCCCAGCTCCGCCTCGGCCCCGCAGGGCTCGGCTCGGCTGCGCCCCCCTTGCCGGCAGCTCCGCCGCTCTCGGGCATCCCCCGGTACCGCCCGGCCCGTGYCCCGCCCCGCCGCGGGGTCTGTCGCTCTCCCCGCACATCCCCTCCGGCCCCGAGCGGCCCCTCCTGCGGGGCTCCGGCTCCATCCGGTCACCGCTGGAACAGCGCGGATGCACTGGAGCAGATTTGTCACTTTTTGTTAAAACTGAGGAAAAAAGGAGAAAGTGTTCGTTCCAGCAAAAGCAACATCAGTGGTTAAAGCACTTTGTCAGGGGTGCTGGCTGAGTGCTTGGGACCCAGTCCGTGAGACCTCACACAGTTGCCAGCAGCGTATGCAATGGCACATCCGAGCCCTCGGACGGGCGGTGYGCGGACTCAGCCTCTGTGGATCCACAATCAACTGAGTGGGGCCTCTGTCCGGCCCCGGCTGCGCTCCCATCACTCCTCCACACAATGGGGTCTTTTATGGGTGTCTTGTGAGGAGTGAATTCAGGGAGATTTGATGATTCACAGTTACTCTGCCAACTTTAAAAAATAACCCCAGCCCATTACACAAATAATTTACCTAGTGCAAGCAGGCGGCACAGAGGAGCATTCTGCATCTCAGTGGCTGTGGAAAGGCCTGGGGAGGAGGGAGAAAAAGCGAGCCCTTCCAGGGAAACGCAGCCACTGCAGAACGTGAGGCCCAGGCTCAGGRCTGAGCAGTGTTACTACAACTCCAGGTGGACCAAGAGGCTCTCAGAGTCTCAGGGAAAGCACAATCTGTGCCAGACCCCCACTAGGCACAGGGAGAGGCAGAGGACAGGGACCACAGGGAAGGCACAGGGACAGTGGCTGTGGGTCAGTGTTTTGTGGCAGGGCAGGAGCAGCTGGAGAGCGTGTACCAGTCCCTGGGGTGAGTTGCTGCATCCCCTGTCAGGGAATCTGGGAAARGGCAGGGCTGGGATTCTGTGTGTGATTGCCCTAAGCTGTACTTGGAGCAGGGCTGGAAAGGCAACACCAAGGAGAGTCAAGAGGTATCCAAGAATGATCATCCAGGAACATCAGGTCTTTGGAGAGGGTGCCACTGGGGTGTGAAATGATCGGTATACACCAGTGGTGTGTCATCTCCCAAAGTAAGGAAAAGCCAATTTACGCAAGGACCAGAAAAGTCCGGGGATAGCGATGTTGTGTTTCTTCACAGCCAAGAATACTCTGGAGGGACCTTACAGTCCTGAGCTCGCTCTCCACAAAGAAAAAACAAACCAAACTAAGCAAGGAAAGAGAAGCACAAGCCATTTGATAAAGGGTTCATCCTAGCAGCAGTCACTTCTCCTTGCAACACCCACAGGGATTCAGAGAGCAAGGACCAGCATTCCTGATAACCAGCTGTGCCACAAGAGAGATTTTGATTTTCTTGCCAAATTGGTTCAAACCTGTGAGGCCATCTCTGAGGTCAAAGCCGAGAAAGAGTCTGAGGGTGGTAAGCATCTTTTCTCAGAGTGGTCTGCAATATAGCGGCAAAAGAAAATTCCCAGTCATGAAATGATCCAGCCGTGCTAGGGGTTTCTGCGACTCAGATATCATGAAGAATAAAGAAGCAGTGGTGGCTGAAGAAAAATAATCCAATCATGAATTAATGATCTTTAATAAATATCAATGTCTAAGATACTTTGTGGAATTTCTACCTGAAACAGCATCTTGAAAGGAAGGATTACATTGTCATTCACTTTGTGACACTTTCAACTCAGAATTTTTTAATGAAGAATGGGATGGGATGAGATGGGATTTAATCATAATAAACACTTCAAGCTTGAGGTATAGGGAAACCAACAGTAGCTATGGCAACGTGGTCACTCCAGTAAGGCTAATGCAGGTTATTTCCAGGGCAGTAGCCTTGTGTGTGCTCAGGAAGCAGAGGTAATGTTGGCTTAAAGCAATTCCTAAATTAAGGAAAATGTTTGAAGCAGAAGCTGTCTTGCACTCTTTGTTTCCAGCTTCAAATTGTAAGTGTTTCACGATGTGCTGAACATACAGCAGCCTCAGCAGAGTATTGACATGCTGCTTCCAGAGACACTCACGTGTGTCACCATGAGTTGGGCAGGCCCTCTGCTCATGGATTCACAGACTGGTTTGGGTTGGAAGGGACCTTGAGGCTCATCTCATTCCAAGCCCTTGCCATGGGCAGGATACCTTCTAGTAGACCAGGCTGCTCCAAGCACTGTCCAGCCTCACCCTGAATACTTCCAGAGATGGAATGTCATCATACCCACTCTCACCTCACACCAGGGAAGCTTTGCCAGGGAAGGCTGGAGGCGCACCAGGCCACAGATGATACAGACACCAAGCTGTTTGTTGAAACCCTTCACAACCTTAGGCAAGTGCCAGAGCTGCAGCACGGCGCCAGTTACTCACCCCAGAGTAAGGCAGCTTGTGACGTGACCCCAGCTCTCCCTTGGTCTTTCTGCCTTCCTTAGGTCTCTGAAAGGCAGAACCCCTTGTGCCATTCCTTGAGTTGATGAAGCTGGGGAAGGGGGATGACTTTGGCCATTGATGTGTGGCTAAACCCTCTGCAGCCTCTCTGGGAAGTTGTTGTAAATCCCTCCTTGGTGATAGAAACTGTTCCAGTCCAGACCCGAGGGTCCCAAGGAGGTGTTGGCTCTGCCTCAGGCTCATGAGGCCTGCAGTAAACCAGCCAGACTGGGAGAGATGGCCCATGCAGGAGAGCACTCAGCTGCAGCGGGGTCAGCTGGGGCAGCAGAAGCCAGCCCTGCTGGCTGTCCCCTCTGTGGGAATGGCATGGCTCTGATACAGCACGCTGGACTGCTGGGGAAAGGCCTCCATACACGTTTCCCAGTGTGAGAGTGAACTAGTTGGAGACACGTAACACGGCAGCTGTTGGTGCTGCACTACATCACCTTCATTTTTTGAACCTTACATCTTCTTTCCTGCCAGCAAAGTGCTGTTACCTTGTCATATTATCAGGGAACTGCTTCTCACTCTGTTCCCTTTTTTGTCTCTGTAGTGAATTGCAGTTGTAGCTTGGCACTGACAGAGCTGTATCAATGTGTCCTGCCTTTGCAGCCAAAATAACTTCAGCCAAAGATTTTTGTATGTGGAAATGCATGTTGTTTTTCAGCTAAAACATCCCAGAAGTTTGCTTTTGGTTTTTATTTTATTCAGGTCTCCAATAGCTCAGCTGTAAGTAGAAAGGTATCTTCCAAAAATACATGTGTAGTAGCCTTGAGGCCATGAACATTCAGAGAAGAAATAGAGCATTCTAAAGTACACACTCCTCGATCCCAGCCTTTTCCACTGTTGCCATCTTAAGCCCTTGTGGTACCAGTAGAATTCAGCATTACACTGGTCAATAATTCAAGTCCCTGTAAGAAATGGGGATATTTATGTGTGACTAAATGCATGAAGAATTATGATAAACAACTTGGCAAGGCATCAGCAATTCCTTCCAGTAGCTCTAATTCTCCTGTAAAAGGCATTGGAATCACAAGCTGCTCAGAACCTGTCGTAACTGCACAAGGCCGTGGTCTCACTGCACGGTGCTTATCAGTGGTGAAAAGGCTCTTGCGAGCAGTTTCCTGCTAGAGATCTGCTACCTCTGTTTCCTCAAGGAGATTGCCCAGGCTCTGTGGTCAAAGCTGCACTTTCATTTCCCTGCTGCAAGCAGCAGCTTCAGCTGGTGCTTGAGCAGCCACTGCTTTCGGGAGTGGGCACTCAGCGTCCACACCCAGGCTCTTCAGGAAGGACATCCCCTGCACAATGCTGGCATTTGCATGTTAATATCCAAGGTGTGCATCTGAAATCCAAGCAGCTGTTTAAGCCTTGCCCATGGGATGGGTTGCAGCCCTTTGCCCTGTACTGTGTAGGCCCCCAAAGGAGTGCTTTTGCACACAGGTCTCCAGGAAAAGCGACAGGAGCTGTTTACTCTGTTGGGCTGCTTCCATAGCTTTGATCTTGTGCTAAACCCAAACTCCTCTTGGGCCCATCCCTCCTGTGCACACCATGCTGAAGCTCAAGCTGCCAGAACCAGATTGTTAATTATACTCCCACTGATTCARAGGAAAGCTAAATACGTAATATTTCATGTGCATCAGTCATCCCCCTTTCTACATATGTTATTGTTCCTCTCTGCCTCCATTTTCTTTCATTTTCTCCCATTCTTTCCCCCCAGGGGTGAGGATGCCCAACCCTGTGCTCCTGGGAGCTGTGGCTCCACCATCCAGCATGGTCCCACCATTTCCTCTCCCACCATTTCCTCTTCCACAGCACAGGCACAGTTCTCTCCAAGGCTGGGTACAAACCTCTACCATTTGCTGCAGTTGGATTTGCAGTTTGGTWATGACCTGACCCATGCTTTGCTCTYGTAGGATGTGCTGCTCTCCCCTGGTTATGTGCTCCCAGGAGCTCATCCAAGTGCCAGAAGCAGTCGTGTTTTGTGTCATCTCACAGCAACTCCACTGGCCTTTCTTGCCCTCATCCCCATTCCCTGCAGGGCTGAGCTCCCCTAGCCCTGTGTGGAGCAGCCCTGCTGTACCTGGCACAGACAGGTGACAGTCAGACACAAAGTGACAGAGCACCTGCTGCAAGGGCTCAGGGCTGTGCCCACGCAGGAGCTCTGAAGGTGATGGGCTCTCACGTGAGGCAGGTCCTGGTCAGGCTCTGTTCCACCACACCCAGGGGGTCTCTATGTGCAGACGTGACCCCAGAGATGCAGGTCTGTGCCCTCCCCAGGTCTGCCCCACAAGAAACACGAGCTGTGGGGAGGGAGAACTGAAATGCAGCAGTGCTTTAAAACAAATTTTAACATTCTCAAATCCAGACGACCTCTGTTGCAGTTACTCAGATTTTACATTTCTGGTCTGTGCCACTGGCATACGTTGAACTTTGCCGAAACAGTACTTGCCAAGAAGTGTTTGTTTCTTTTTAAAGAATATCAAGGCTTTGGGGATTTTCGTACGGGATATGATTTGTGGGTAAAATACATGATGTTCACATGCAAAAGAAATAAAGTCAAGAAATCCAGTGTTTATAATCACCCACTGGATTTAAATAAATTGATTTAATTGGTTTCTGAGGGGAAGGAGGAAAGAGCAACACAGGAATTCTTGTCACACGATTTCCATCTGAAATCTAACACAATTAGTGCAGCAGGATTCAGTTACCAAAGGCAAAAAAAAAAAAAAGAAGGGAAATCAGGAGTCAATTGAGTTGCTGCAAAWTTTAATATCTTGCTGTCATCTTTGTTCTTGGTAGAGAGTTGCTGTAGCAACAGACCAAAAAAAGAACTTGCACAAGAGGAGGAGCTTGCTGCTCTTTTAACAACATCTCTTTACCCTCCCTGACTTACTGTTTATGGCAAATCAGTCRCTTCCTGGGGTATCAATGACTGTGGACAAGGCCACAGCCTGCAGGTATTACACCTGTCACACACACAATGGTGTTCCCAGCTCCTCTCTGCAGGTCACATGGTGGAAACTCTTTTCTGTAGAACTRAGCCCATCCTTATCACATGCAAGATACATCTTGATTCCTTGATCCTTTTCCATCACTGGGGGCTCTGCAGATCAGCACTGCGTGGGACTCTGCAGCTATAAATAAGAGACAGCTCTCCCTGCCAGTGCCTGTCTGGACAATGCTGACAGCACAGTAGCTCAGGAAGGACAGGCCATGGGGTAGCAGAAGGCAACAGCTCCAGGGTAATGATGCCAACAGCCTCAGATCTGCTCTACAGAGCAGAGCCTCAGGAGCTGTGTGCAGTTGGTCATGCTGAAGCAAAGGAAGCTCCAGCATCCGTGGTGGCTGGGCTGTCAGTGTTTTCCAATAGTTGGGTCCCTGCTGTTTGTTGTTCCCAATTAATTTAGTCACACACTGTCTCCAAATCTCCATCTGCAGTGTGAAGCCCACTAACAGCAATTTTAGGCATTTCGGGATGCAGAACTCCTCAGTGCAGGAGCAGTTGGGACAGCAGCTACGGGAGCTTTCCCTGTGTGCCCTGTGGAAAGGCCCCTCCACAGCCCTGCAGGACCAGCAAGCCTGCCCATCATGGCCCTGAACATCCCTGCACCAAAACAGGGTCCCTGTACCTCACAGCAGGTCTGCCTGACGTGGTGCTTGACTGGCTTTGCCAGCAGGGCACAGAACTGAGGGTGAGCCCCCGTTCCTGCCCAGCRTTTCCAGCAGCACCCTGAGTCCTTGGCAGCAGTGAGGGGCAGGCAGGKGGGCATGGGGCCCACTGGGACAGAAACAGGCTGATCTGGGACACCAAAGTCTTGCCCACATCCCCATTTCCACATGTGTAAGTGGAGCTACACCACTTCCTCCTGGGGATACTTTCATGGCTGCTGATAGAAAGGAACCTCCCCTTCTGTGCAGACTGGATGGCCCTACAGTCTTGTCTCTGTCAAGGGGCACCTCCAACCTGTTGCAGAGATTCAGCCTAGTTTGATTTTTTTTAAGCTTCACTCTGCTGCTCCTCTCTGCAGCATCTCCATCCGTCCTGGTATCACCTGTTGCCAGGGAACCCTCATTGAAGCAGACCACAGGGGCATCACAGCACTGCCCTCACCAAAGCCRCCCCTGGTGCCATCACCTTGTCTCCAGGGCTGCAGCGAGGGCCCTGCCTGATCGTGGACCTGCTGAAGCAGTGGCTGGAGCCCCGCTTGCATCCTGCTGTGCATTTTTGCTCAAATTACTCAGGTCTGTTGTACTTGAGGAAAACGACCCAGTACCTGCAGCTGGAGGCAGGGGCAGAGGGGCCCACCCCACTCCCTTTGTTCAGTGCCAGCAGCCCCTGCTCGCTCCTGCATTGCCGGGSGCTTCCAGCGGGACAGGGGAGAGGAGAAAAGGAAAAGCCTGGGAAACTGAGCTCGCACTGTGTGCTCGCACAAAGCGCTATTGTTCGGGGCTCAGAGATGCAGTTTAGTAGGGCAGGCTGTCCTCCCCGAGCAGCCCCGGGCGGCACACAGGCCCAAGGGAAGCTGCATGTGGGGCCTCTGTCTGAACTGACAGCGATTGATGAGGGAAAAGGGGCCAAATGGAAAACACAGCTTTGAGGGAGAATTCAGCTCTCATTAGAGCTGAATACAGCTGGCCAAAGGGGCCTTTTCCTGGAGAAGCCCCGGGCTCCGGCCACATTCACAACTTCATTGCAAATTCCAGCATGAAAGTGTTAGCTCCTGAAGGAGTGGAAAGTTTTGGGGTGTTTTTAAGCACCCCTGCACACCGACACAGCAGTGGCACAGAGACCCAGTGACCTGGCCTGTGCACCACAGCCATGCTGAGACACTGAGGGTTGATTTTGTTATCTGAGGTCTCAGTCACATATTAGCAGCCCACCCAGAGGGAATTTTTGGCTTTTCTTAGGAACTCGGGCCAGGCACACTGAAATGGGTTCAGTGCATTACTCATCACTGTCCATCCCATGGATCATCTACCACTGGGCAGACACAAGAAAACACCAGCACTTCCACATACAAGTTGCTTCCCAGGCTCTTGGCTTCAGCACTAATTTAGCAGGCGGGGATTTTCTGATTTCCTCCACCAACTCAGCTGAATGCAAAGTAGGTTGGGATAACCCAGCTATAGGAGTAGAAGGGCTGGAGAAGAGGGGGATGGCCTGTGTGTTCAAGGGCTCCAGGGGCTTTGCCAGGAAACTGCTCTGTGTGCTCCACGGACCACATGGTTTCTTGAGTTTTGTTTCCTCAGACCTTGCCTTCTGCTCAGGCCTAAATGACACCCAGCCTTGCTTTGGGAGGTGGAGCCAGCTCTTGGTACAAGGCATTAGTGCATGTGCTTTTGTACTTTCACACGGAAAAATCAGGAGAAAATTGGTAATTATTATTGCTATTATACAGTGACACATTAACCCCATTGTGATGGATTGGCTTAATAAAGGGGAGG